>CAWUFW010007552.1:600000-995360 GCA_963921515.1 Calotriton arnoldi | reverse complement strand
TAGGGCAGAGTCAGTTTGTGTACCTGGGCCAGCTTGTGGGTGGAGGCCAGGTTCAACCCTTGCAGAGCAAGATCCAGACCATCATGGACTGGACTGCTCCAACTACCCAGACTCAGGTGAGAGCCTTTTTAGGCCTGACTGGGTACTATAGGAGATTTGTCAAGGGGTATGGATTAATAGTGACACCCCTGAATGACTTAACTTCCAAGAAAATGCCCAAAAAGGTTCAGTGGACAGTTAGCTGTCAAAAGGCATTTGATGACCTAAAGCAGGCCATGTGCACTGCTCCCATTCTACAGAGTCCTGATTACTCCAAGAAGTTCATTGTCCAAACAGATGCATCTGAATTGGGAGTAGGGGCGTACTGTCACAATTGAATGATGAAGGTCAGGATCAGCCAGTAGCTTTTATTAGCAGAAGGCTGACCCCTAGAGAGAAACGTTGGTCAGCCATTGAGAGGGAGGCCTTTGCTGTGGTCTGGGCTCTGAAGAAGTTGAGGCCATACTTGTTTGGTACTCACTTCCTTGTTCAAACAGACCATAAGCCCCTCTTATGGCTAAAACAAATGAAGGGTGAAAACCCCAAACTGCTTAGGTGGTCCATTTCCCTACAGGGGATGGACTTCACAGTGGAACATAGACCTGGGAGTAACCATGCCAATGCAGATGGACTCTCTAGGTACTTCCACTTAGAACATGAAGACTTAACTGGGCAAGGTTAGTTTAATGTCCCTACGTTTGGGGGGGGTTTGTGTAGGAGAGTAGGATCTGCTTCACATGGGTACCCCCACTTTTTGCTGATGCTTCACTGTTTTTCGACTTTAGTCTGGCTGGGGCCCTGCTATGCAGAACCCCAGCCTAGCTGCTTCCTCTCTAAAATGGTTTCCATGTGCCCTAGGCACATCTCTGATTGGAATCTGGAGTGCCCTTGTAAGTCCCTAGTATATGGTCTACTATGTACCCAGGGCATAGGTACCTCAGAGGCCTGCCAGGGGCTGAATCATGTATTATGCCACCCCTGGAAGGCCAGCCAAAATGACACCACAGGCCTGCTACTGCAGCCTGAGTAAGGTGGTGCATGCACCCCTTACAGTGGTATAGGCTACCTATATCACTACCATTGCGCAAACCTATAAACCTATAAGTCACTCCTATGGCAGGCCTTGACAATCCTGAAGGCAGAGTGCTTGGTTTTTATGTGAGAGGGTGCCCCTGCATGAGCAGAGCCCCTCTGCAGCATTCGGAGTACCTCCTCTGGTGCTGTTTGCAGTGCAGCCTGACCATATACTCTTAAGTGCATTATATCCTCGCTGTAGAATGCTAACTTTGGACTGGCTGCACCAAAACATGTCGAGTTTGGTGTCAAACCACTTGGAATACTACCCCCCAGCCAGTTCTGGCGGCGGGGGTAGCATTCCACCCTTCTAGAGGGACAGACATGTACCCACCGGCCTACCCGGTAACTTCTTTCCAGAGCCCTGGCAGCACAAAATGGATGCCGCTGCCACAGACACGAGTCTGGCCTCCTGCTGCTGACCGAAACTCCGGCAGGGAGGCCTGGACAATAGGTTTCCTGTCCCAGGGAGGTGTAACCACCTCCCCAGACAGGATAGTGTGTATTGGGGCTGGGCGGGAGCACTCTCTGGTGCTTTGAAGTCCTGCACTGGGGGCACATTTGGTGTCCCTGTGCATACCCCAGTTCAAACCGGCTCAGGGGCTTCCAGCCCCTGGTCTGGCGCGAAACTGGACAAAGGGAAAGGGGTGTAACCACCCCTCTGCCCTGACCCTCCCATAGGTGGGTCCCCAGAGTATGTCCAACCCCTAACTTGGTATAAGTATGGGACCCCAGTCCTTAGGACTTTAGATTTACCTGGACGAAACTCTGACACAGAATCCTGGACCTTCGACGCTCTACTTTAAGATTAGAGGACTGAAGAATCTCCCTTGGGGTCAAGGAGTGACTCCCCTGCTTGGCAGGCACCAACAAAGCAATTGTCCGGTCTGCATCGCTGAAGCTCCTGCCGGACGCCGAAGTCTTTGCATCACCAGAGGTGGATTTCCAGACTTCCCCGAGGCTGCCCTGAGTCCCCAGCAAAGCTGAGGCCCGTAGCTATCGTGGGTAATGTGGAACCATGACCCCTAGACACTGAGCACAATTGCAAGTGCATCCTCTTCCTGGTCTTTCACGAAGTTGTGCTTTGGGCTCCGAGTAGCTCCCGCCTCCAGCACCGACTGCACCGAAGATCACTGGCCTCCACTCCACGAGTGTCCCGTGAGCCAGCTCTAAGTGCTTCCACTCGAGGCTCCTTCGCGGTCGCTAGTCCATTGGCTAGTAGGCCCTCCCGAACACCAATCTTCTTCTGCTTGGGCTTCCCTGGTTGCTCCAGGCGTGCCCTGACTTACCTTCGCTGGGTGAGTCCCTCAGACCTTGCTGGTCTGCACCACCGTCCTTCTTCTATTTCCACGAGACTTGCCGTTGCCAAGGCTTGTTGGGCCCAATTCGGTCATCGATACCTCAGCAATCGACAGACATCGTGGGACAGCTCGAATCCAGCTCCTGGTTGTCGTCGACACCTCCTGGACCTCGTGGCTGAAGAGTCAAGATGACCATCAACCTACCTGAAGCACTCGACATCGGTGGGCATCTGCTCATCGCCTTCCTGGTCACTGGCTAGTGACCCAGACTCTGTCCCCTCTGCTTTCAGGTTCTTCAGATCTTTGATCCACCTTTGGATCCACCCGAACACTTTCGACTTGGCCGCCAGCAGCACTTTGCAGCAGATCGCCATTGAAAACGACGACGAAACCCGACCCCGAAAGACACCTATGCACCCGGCTTCCCTGGGTGAGGTAACACGAGTACTCCGGTGCTCCCGTGGGTATAGACTCTAGAACAACCCAGTTCTAAAGGGGTTTGCTCCAAGTCCTCCTCTAAGTGTCCCTTTTCTTTAAAATTCCAAACGCGACTTTCCCCATAGAAGTCAACGGCGATTCGTGGCTGTGTTCTCACACTGCACGCTTCCCCCGTGGTTCCCCTGTGTCACTACCTTGGGTGGTTCCTTGTGGTCCAAGCACTTCTACAGGCTCTAGGCCTTGTGTCTAGCTGAGTCGTGGTTCTTATACCACTTTATTGGTATATGGTTTGGTACGCCCCTAGGGCTCAAACGTGTATTTGTGCTATTACTGTTGATAACTAACTTATAACTTATGTACTTCGAACTCTAGCCTCACAAAGAGACTAGAGGGGTGTGTTTAGCAATAAATACATATATTTTGAATATATACCTGGTGTGGTCCTCTTTCATTTGGTCACTCAAGAGATTATAGACTGGTAAAACAAGCTGCTTTACATCCCTTCAAGACTTAGCCTGAAGGCTGCTCTCCATAGCTACCACTAGGATAGCTTTCAATAAAGGTTGTCTTTAACCTATCTCCAATAAGGGGTTGTTTGGACTGTGCAAGGTGCCCACTATAATTAGTGGACAGCATATACCAGGCCAACTTCTCACATTCATGAATAAATTGAATATCAACCAGTGTAACTTGCAGTTCACTTATACATGGAGCCAACAGCACTGTACCTTCTTGGATGAACAATTGGAAGTCAAAGAAGAAACCTTAACCCCCAGGATCCACAGAAAACCTACCGCAACCAATTCCATTTTACATGCTAACAGTGGCCATCCAGGTGCATTGAAATGGAGCATCCCGTACAGCCAAATGTTGAGGGCAAGAAGGATTTGCTCCACTGAGGAATTGCACAATGAAGAGGTGGATAGGCTGTCTGGAATGTTTAGACAGAGGGGATATCCAAGAAATGTTATTGAAGAAGCAAGACGTAGATCTCAAGAAAAATCAAGAAAGGAGTCCCTTTATCCTCAAAAGTCTCAGGAAGAGAATAGCAGTAACATCAAAAGGATCTTTCTGGAGTACAACTTGGCACAGTCGACCGTTGCGTCAATCCTCAAAACACACTGGTGTGTGCTAAGAAATGATGAACATTTAACAAAAATCTTTGAAAACGGCCCACAAATCACATCAAAGAAGGTACGTTCCCTAGGTGATATTTTAACCTCTAGTCACTTTATCCCCAGAAAGAACCAACAAGAAATGGGCTCATGGCTGTTAAAGAATCAGGAAGGCTTCGTGAAATGCACCTCATGTAAAGCTTGTGAGTACGGAATAAACAGCAAGAACTATCGCACGATGGATGGTCGCACTATACCAATCAGAGAAAGAATAACTTGCAACACAGAGTTTGTCATTTATGTATTAAAATGTGGCTGCAATAAGCTATACATAGGCAGTACAAAAAACAAGCTGAAATTAAGGATTTTACAGCACATAAGAGCGATCAGAAATGGGGATAAGACTTACCCGGTAGCCTGCCACTTTGATCAAATGCACAATCGATCCTTGTTAACCTTCTCTTATTGGGGTATTAAACACATCAAAGCCCATCCAAGAGGGGAAATCGAGAAAGTGAGCTGCGTAAACAGGAATCCCAACTGATTTTATTGATGGGAACAGAAGTACCTTGAGGCCATAACAAAGACGCAGAGCTCTTTGTGCATTTATAAAACTATGCATATGTGAACTATGTAAGGACGGAGAAATGTCAGCATGAGTATGAAGTTATAAATGTGCAGAACTACTTTTTCCATGTGTGTAGATACTGAAATATTGGGTTGTTTGGAATGTATTTCATTTAATGGAGTAAAAAATAAGGAACACACACACATATATATGAAACTTACATTTCAAACTGAAGCAGAGAAAATGTAAATTACAAGAGAACATAGGTATTTTTTATCAACAAGTACTCTATTATAGACACCATCTGATCATTGAAGGAAAGATTTTCTCTTGTATATGAAATATGGCACAAGCACTTTATTTAGGCACTTCGCACTTTATGATCATCAAATGAAATAGGGCCCTCTGAAACAATGAGGGGCTAAGTATACATATTGTATTTCAATATTATATCTTGTATGATCAGAAACACTTTAGTCGTCAATGATGAGGGGTTGAATAATAGCATTTGGCACTTTATCTAAGAACTGTTGTGAGTGAGTATAATCTCAATTGAGCACATGTCACCTTAAAACTGTTAAAGAGCTTGAGGAAGAACAATTTTCCAGTATTTTTCTGAATGAAGGTCCTGAAGTGGGGCTTAGTAATAGCATGTGGCACTTTATGGAGAATTTATGGAAGTGGAGAACTATTATTGATAAGCACATGGCACTTTAATTTTGCCGGATTGGCTTGGAAAAACATAACAGTGATAATGTTTTTAAATGTTTTATGCTTCTTGCACTCTTTTAAGGATCAATTTTTTAAGGATAAATTTTTAAGGATTAACTTTTTTAAATTTGCACTCACACTTAGACCCTTACCCCTCTTTGACCATGCACAGGTGTTAAATCTTAATCAATAGAAAGTGCAAGAGAGAGAATTATTTGATTGTTTGTGCAATAATTGATTTGTAGCTCAATTTTCCCTTTGATTGGCTTTGTATTTTGATGAAATGTAATATAATAATATGTGTGTTGTAAGTAAAAAATCAAAATTCATCACATGAAATTTTGGAAAACAGACTAGAAGTACATAAAATGTTAAAAATGAAAACGGAAACAAATGAAAAAAGAAAGAATGAAAAAAGAAAGAAGAAAAAATGTTAAGTTGTTTAGAAATACAAAAATATAAATGCAATAAGATTTCCTTTCAATGTGATGAAGTGACTCACTCATGGCGGGGAATTTTGGCCAAAAGAAAACAAAGAAATGTATCGCTCTAGTGGCCACCAAGGGTTATTGACATGGAAGAGGGACAGGCAATATAAGGTATGCAATGTCGAACCCACAGTGACCCAGTGGAAGGCAATTCGCCGAAACGCGTCGGTCCGGGATTGTAAACAGAAGGACTATATGATGCCAATTGTTTAAGCCAAATAAATATGCTTTTTTAAAACTGACCTGGAAGTTGGAGTCAGAGCTGGTGTTTGTTGGACGGGTGTCGCCGTTGGATCGGGTGTTCGGGAGGAGGAACACCAAACAGAGATATATATACCATCTTTGGCATGTAATAAACTTTTGATGACATCTGCTGCTGTGGTCTGTGCCCGTGTGTTCCTTGTTGGGTGCCGACACTATGGGACTTTGGTGCTGATATATATATATATATATATATATTACCTACTGGCGGTCACCAGTAGGTAGTTATAGTTAGGACCTTGTTTCTATTCAAAAAGCGTTTTTGCTTTTGCCAATATCTTTGGCGCCGTTTGATGAATCTTTGCGAAATTTTCAAAATTAATGGTTCACTCAGGTCAGCTCCTGTCTTGAAAGTTTCAGGGTGATTCGTCAAGAGGGGGCCGAGAAAAAAGTGGGGTCCCAAACGCGTTTTCCCCATGTTCATTTCCATAGGAAATTTAGACACGGCTACAGCCTGAACTACTGAACGGAATTACACCAAATTTGGGAAAAAGGTAGCTCTTGGTTCAGAAAGAGACCTTTTTTTAAATGGTGTAAATCCGTTCAGTAGTTGCTGAGAAATTAAAAAAAAATATATCGATATCTGAGGGCCGAGGAGGATTTGCGAACCCTCCCGAGCATGAGCTTGATTCTGATTGTCTGTCAACACTCCAAACCAGGAAGTGTTGGAAGCCATCTTGTGACTCGGTAAAACCAAGTCACAAAACAGTAAAAAAAGGATAAAAAACAAGAAAAGGGGGCAGGGTAGAAACACCCTGACCCCTAGGCCTGCTCATGGGGTCCCACAAGGACCCCCAGGGCCAAAAAAAGCATTTTGTTTTAAATAATTTCGGCCGAATTAACACTGGGTGCGCAAATCCGGCTGAACATTTTTTTTAAAAACGAAGCGCGGGCTGCCGCGCTTCATTTCTTTGAGCCCCCGGGTGGGCCAGGTCCCGGGGGCAATGTTTCATTAATGTGTGGAGGCCTCATGGGCCCCCACAGCCCCGGGGACCGCCACCTCCCCGCGGCTTAGTTTATTATGCGCTGGGTGCACGCACCCCCCCGCAGCCCCAGGGACTGCCACCTCCCTGGGGCTTTCTTATTCAAATGCATGGGGGCTCCGCCCCCCCTTGCTGCCTCAAGGACCGCCACCTCCCCAGGGCTTCAATTTAAAGAAAAAGTGTGGGGGGGCTCCTGCCCCCCCCACACTGCCCCGGGGACCACCACCTCCCCGGGGCACACTGAATTTCAGGGTGGGGGGCCTCATGGGCCCCCCAAGCCCCGGGGACCGCCACCTCCCTGGGGCTTCAATAATTTAAATTAGCGTGGGGGGGCTCCTGCCCCTCCCCACACTGCCCCGGGGACCATCACTTCCCTGGGGATTTAAACAGTTGGGAGGGGGGCTACGCGGCCCCCCTCTTGGAGCCCTAGATGGCCCTGGGGACCACCATGCCCCAGGGCCGGCTCCGGCAATGTCACAGGGTGCCCACCCCTGAGACATTGCCGTTTGCTATGGCAGGGCGTAAGACGGCTCCCGCCCTGCCATAGCAAACACTGCTTTGCTTCTTGGAAGCGAGAGCAGGAAACCTACTCCCGCTTCCAAGAAGCAAAGCAGAATTGCTTTTGGACAAGGGGAGCTGCATGTTAGCAGCTCCCCTTGCCCAAAAGCAATGCCGGCTCCCGCAGGAGGCAGGGAGCCGGCTGGGACCACGGGGGCATTGGGGCTCCCCCCGCAGTCCCCAACGTAAGGGCTGGCCCCGGGGGATGAGGTCCCCGGGTCATAATTGGCCTCAGGAGGGGGGCCAAGTGGCCCCCCTCCAAAAAAAATAAAGAAAATAAAGTCTGGCCAGGCCCCAGGGGATGTGGTCCCCGGGGCCAGTAGTGGCCCCCCTCCCGTATAATTTTTTTTTTTTTAAATGAGGTCAGGCCCCGGGGGATGGGGTCCCCGGGGCCAAAAGTGGCCCAGGGAAGGGGGGCTACGCGGCCCCCCTCCTGTTAAAAATAAATTTTAAAAAAACAAAAAAGAGGCAAAGCCCCGGCAGATGGGGTCCCTGGGGCCAAAAAAGGCCTCAGGAGGGGGGCCCTGCAGCCCCCTTCCCGTTTTTTTAAAATTATTTTAATACAAAATGGGTCAGGCCCTGGGGGATGGGGTCCCCAGATCCCAAAATCTTCTAAAAAAAAAAAAAAAGGACAAGCCGGCATCTCACCGGAGGCCCCGCCCCCTCCCTGCATCACTCTGAAAACGCACCTCCTGGCGCGTTCTCGGTTGGGGGATTAAGTCCTCTTGAATACTGAGGGTCCCTGGGGGCCAACTAGCCCACCAGGCACCTCCAGTAAGCCCCACACAGTGGGATTGCTGAGAGGTGGTCCGAGCCAACACCCCTTTTTACACCACTCTGCAAACGCGCATCTTGGTGCATTGCTGGTGGGGCGAGGAGGTCCTCTTGTGTCCTGAGGACCTCAGGACTAAAGTGGACTTCATCCCCCGAGCAGCAGTGCGCCAGGACGCGTGTTTGCAGAGTGGTGAAAAAAGGGGTCATGGCCTCGGACCACTCTCAGCAATCCAGCTGTGTGGGGCTTACTGGAGGTACCTGATGGGCTAGTTGGCCCCCAGGGACCCACATGAAGCAAGGGGACTTCATCCCCCAACCAAGAGCGTGCCAGGAGGCGTGTTTGCAGAGTGGTGGAGAAAGGGGGCGTGGCCTGTGTCCACCTCTCAGCAATCCCACTAGCTAGGGCTTACTGGAGGTATCAGGTAGGCTAGTTGGCTCCTAAGGACCTCCAGCAGCGAAGGGGACTTTAATCCCCATCCAAGAGCGCTCCAGGAGGCACGTTTGCAGAGTGGTGGGCAAAGGAGGCGTGGCCTGCTATGAGAACTTAGCAATCCTGCTGTGTGTGGGACTTACTGGAGGTAATAGGAGGGGTAGTTGGCCCCCAAAGATGTCCTTGGGGGCCAACTACTCCTCCTGTTACTTCCAGTAAGTCCCACACAGTGGGATTGCTAAGAGGTCTTCGGAGGCCACGCCCCCATTTCTCTACCACTCTGCAAATGCGCCTCTTGGCACACTACAGGTTGGGGGATGAAGTCCAATTTACTCCCAAGGGACTTTGGGGGCCAAGAAGCCCTCCTGGTACCTCCTGTAAGTCCTACGCAGCGGAATTCCTGAGCGCTGGTCAGTGGCCCAGCACCCTTTCTCCACCACTCTGCAAACGCGACTACCAGTTAAAGAAGCATTTGTAATGCAATAGGTCTTGCATTTGCAAGAGTTAGAGCTATTGGTAAATGTAAACGTTTTTACTAATGTTTTTGGAGTGGAGTGGATGTACGTTGTGTGTAGTGGAATTATGTGGTATGTTGTGAAATTATGTGGATAGGAAGTATGTGGTATTTAGAGTATAGGAATTATGTAGAGTGGGATTATGTGTTATGGAGAGTAATTATGTGGTATGGTAGCGTGTATTGTGGAGTGGTAACCTCCGGTTTAGTCTTCCTCATTTCCATAGAAGCTAAACTATGAACTCAATGAGACAAAAAAAAGAAGGAATCACTGAGGAGCACTTCTGGACCTAGTCAGAAGTATGAGCAGGGCCACTGGAATTATGTGACTGTTTGCCTGCACCGACTTTCGCACAATTAAAAATGTTCCGCATTAGCCACATAATCCATCATCTGCTGCCTAATCTGCAGATTTGAACAAAAAAAGCCTTGTTTCTAGCTCAAACGGCTCAAACTTTACCAAAAATGCAGCAACAAGTGTTACAGCGTGTGGAAGGTCCTTTACAAACCTAGAATGGTCACCTGTTACTTATTGCTAAATGTGGGTGTTAAATTGGTACTAATGGTGTGCAAGCCACTCTTGCTTCTTTCTGCACCTCTCTTGCCTCTTTCTGCATTTCTGTTGCTTCTTTCTGTACCTTTCTTTCTTTTTCTGCACTTCTCTTGCCTCTTTCTGCAAATATCTTCTAATTTCTGCACCTCTTTTGCCTCTTTCTGCACCTCACTTGCTTCTTTGTGCACCCCTGTTACCTCTTTCTGCACCTCTCTTTTCTCTTTCTGCACCCCTCTTCCCTCTTTCTGGACCCCTCCTGCCTCTTTCTGCACCTCTGTTCCTTGTTTCTGTACTTCTTTTGTTTCTCTCTGCACCCCTCTTGCCTCTTTCTCCATCCCTCTTTCCCCTTTCTGCATCTCTGTTGCTTCTTTCTGCACTTCTCTTGTCTCTTTCTCCACCCCTCTTCCCTCTTCCTGCACCTATGTTGCTTCTTTCCTCACCTCTCTTGCTTCTTTCTGCACCCGTGCCTCTTTCACACCCCTCTTCCCGCACCCCTCTTGCCTCTTTCTGCACCTCTGTTCCTTCTTTCTGTACTTCTTTTGTTTCTTTCTGTACCTCTCACTTCTTTCTGCACCCCTTTTGCCTCTTTCTGCACCCCTCTTCCCTCCTTTTGCACCCCTCTTGCCTCTTTCTGCACCTTTGTTGCCTCTTTCTGCACTCCTCTTGCTTCTTTCTGTATTCCTCGTGCTCTTTCACACCCCTCTTCCCTCTTTGTGCACCCCTCTTGCATCTCTCTGCACCTCTGTTCTTTATGCACTTCTTTTGTTTCTTTCTGCACCTCTCGCTTCTTTTTGCACCCCTTTTGCCTCTTTCTGCACCCCTCTTCCCTCTTTCTGCACCTCTGTTCCTTCTTTCTGCACTTCTTTTGTTTCTTTCTCCAGCTCTCATGTTTCTTTCTGCACCCCCTTGCCACTTTCTCCACCCCTCTTCCCTCTTTCTGCACTCCTATTACCCCTTTCTGCACCTCTGTTCCTTCTTTCTGCACTTCTTTTGTTTCTTTCTGCATGTCTCTTGCTTCTTTCTGCACCCCTTGTGCCTCTTTCTGCACCCCTTTTCCCTCTTTCTGCACCTTCCTTGCCTCTCTTTGCACCTCTGTTCCTTCTTTCTGCACTTCTTTTGTTTCTTTCTACATCTCTCTTGCTTCTTTCTACACCCCCTTGCCTCTTTCTCCACCCCTCTTCCCTCTTTCTGCACCCTTGTTGCCTCTTTCTGTACCCCTGTTGCCTCTTTCTGCACCTCTGTTCCTTCTCTCTGTACCTCTTTTGTTTCTTTCTGCACATCTCTTGCTTCTTTCTGCACCCCTCGTGCCTCTTTCTGCATCCTTCTTCCCTCTTTTTGCACCTCTGTTCCTTCTTTCTGCACTTCTTTTCTTTCTTTCTACACCCTTCTTCCCTTTTTTGCATCCCTCTTGCCTCTTTCTGCAGCTCTCTTGTCATTTTCTGCACCTCTCATGCCGCTTACTGCACCTCACTTGCCTCTTTCTGCACTTCTCTTGCTTCTTTCTACACCTCTGTTGCTTCTTTCAGCAATTCTCTTGCCTCTTTCTGCACATCTCTTGCTTGTTTCTGCACCTCTCTTGCATCTTTCTGCACCTCTGTTGCCTGTTTCTGCACCTCACTTGCTTCTTTCTGCACCCCTCTTGCCTCTTTCTGTACCCCTCTTTCCTCTTTCTGCACCTCTCTTGCCTGTTTCTGCACCCTTGTTCCCTCTTTCTGCACCTTCCCTGCCTGTTTCTGCACATCTCTTGCCTCTTTCTGTACCTCTGTTGCTTCTTTCTGCACTTCTCTTGCCTCTTTCTGAACCCTTCACGCCTCTTTCAGCGCCTCTGTTGCTTCTTTCTGCACTTCTCTTTCTTCTTTCTGCACCCCTCCTGCCCCTTTCTGTACCCCTCTTGTCTCTTTCTGCACCTCTCCTACCTGTTTCTGCACCCCTCTTGCCTCTTTCTGCACCCCTCTTGCCTCTTTCTGCACCCCTCTTTTGCACCCCTCTTGCCTCTTTCTGCACCTCTTTTGCTTCTTTCTGCATTTCTCTTGCCTCTTTCTGCACCCCTTTTGCCTCTTTCTGCACCTTTGTTGGTTCTTTCCGCACTGCTCTTGCTTCTTTCTGCACCTCTATTGTTTCTTTCTGCACTTCTCTTGCTTATTTCCACACCTCTCTTGCTTCTTTCTGCACCCCACTTGCCTCTTTCTGCACCCTTCTTCCCTCTTTGTGCACCTCTCTTGCCTCTTTCTGCACCTCTCTTGCCTCTTTCTGCACCTCTGTTGTTTCTTACTGCACTGCTCTTGCTTCTTTCTGCACCTCTCTAGCAAATTTCTGCACCCCTCTTGCCTCTTTCGGCAACGCTCTTCTCTCTTTCTGCACCCCTGTTCCCTCTTTCTGCACCTCTTCTGCCTGTTTCTGCACCTCTGCTGCCTCTTTCTGAACTTCTCTTGCCTCTTTCTGCACCTCCGTTGCTTCTTTCTACACTTTTCTTGCCTCATTCTGCACCCCTCTTCCCTCTTTCTGCACCTCTGTTGCTTCTTTCTGTACTTCTCTTGCTTCTTTCTGCACCTCTCTTGCTTCTTTCTGCACCTCTCTTGCCTTTTTCTGCACCCTTCTTCCCTCTTTCTGCACCTCTCCTGCTTCTTTCTGCACCTCTCTTGCCTCTTTCTGCACACACAGGGCTACTTTTAAACTGACCTCAGGCTCAGCAGTGCACACATGCAAGTGCAGAAAAGGGTTGCTGGCCTCTAAATTGCCATGCCCTATTATATGCTAGGGAATTAGAGGTAGTTTTAATCCCCCTGCCCTATTATGTACTTGGGCCTTACAGGGGAGGTCATGCCAATCACAGGGGTACCCCAACCCATAGTGTACCCTAGTGTATGTTGGTGTTTTCACTGTATTCTAAGTGTCTTTCAGCATAGCACTGGCTCCGGGCCTGGTTTGGCAGAGCCCAGGGTCAGTCAGAGTCAGTTACCACCAGTACCAGTCAGCAAAAGGTTGGGGATGCCCAGGGCACAGGATGACTTTGCAACAAGGCCTCTTTCTGCACCTCTGTTGGTTCTTTCTGCATATCTCTTGCTTATTTCTGCAACTTTCTTCCTCTTTCTGGACTTCTGTTGCCTCTTTCTGCATTTCTCTTGCTTCTTTCTGTGCCTTTCTTCCTCTTCCTGCACATGTCCTACCTCTGTAGGCATAGTTAGAAATTAGCATTTAAAAAACCTTAGAAATTCACTGGAAAAAACATGGATTTCAGGGACATTATAGTTAGAAATTAGCATTTAAAAAACCTTTAAAATTCACTGAAAAAACCATAGTTTCAGGGACGTTATAGTTAGAAATTAGCATTTAAAAAACCTTAGAAATTCACTGAAAAAAACACAGGTTTCAGGGACGTTATAGTTAGTTGGACATTTCACTCGTACAAAACCAGAGAAATTCGGGCGTTATAGTTAGTTGAGCTAACTATAACTCGCGCCCGTAATGCACTGCTGATGACATCACATATTACATCATTCATGACATGGTCAGTGACATCACTGATGAAATCACTGATGACATCTCAAATGACATCACTGATGGCATCATCCACGTGATAATCTGATGCACCTCCTCACAACCTAATATAGCCTTTGATACACCCACTCAAAAATACAGACTACCATTTTCGAAACCATAGACACACCAATACCAGTTACTACATACCCACTCACTGATTCCTAGGTATACACACACATCCACTCATTCACCCATACAGTCACTCATACATGCAGTCACTCATCAATACAGCACTATCATATGCACTCATACACCTATACAGACACTCACACACCGCCACTCATCCATAGAGTTACTCACACACCTAGTCAGTCACGCAAAGAATCAATCATACTCCCATTTACTAACCTATACAGTTATGCACACACCACCTCACTTATTCATACAGATACTAACACATACTTACTCTCTTATACAATCACTGATACAAGCACACATTCATCCATTCAGCCACTCTCACAATCACTCACTCTCACATATAGTCATTCATATACTCCAACACTCACATATACTGCCTTTCACATATGTAGTTACTCACACATGTACCACTGAGACATCCATTCACTCACCAACACACCCATACACACACTCACCCACCCATCCAGCCCTTCACAGATGCACTCTTGAACCCATACACCCAGTGAATCACCCACTCACACATCTATGCACAGAGTCACACCCCCCACCCACCCACACAGGCACCCATACAGATA
The DNA here is from genome assembly GCA_963921515.1 of Calotriton arnoldi. Classification (NCBI taxonomy): domain Eukaryota; kingdom Metazoa; phylum Chordata; class Amphibia; order Caudata; family Salamandridae; genus Calotriton; species Calotriton arnoldi. The sequence goes on along the minus strand of CAWUFW010007552.1, from coordinate 981,300 downwards.
CTCAGACAACCAATCAATAACCCATATAGACATTCATGTAGCTACTCACCAACCCATGCAGCTGCTTACACACCAACTGACAGACTGATACAGACATTCTCACAGTTTAGTCACTAACCCATGCATTCAGTAAGACACATTTAATCACTCACTTATACAGTCAGTCACGCACCTACTAAATCATCCATTCAGACACTTATACACCCACTCATTCTTTAATACACCTTGGCATATATATATATATATATATATAACATATTTAAACTTTACAGAAACACACAGTCACTGGATGATGTCATCAGGGATGTCATCAGTGATGTCATTTGAGATGTCATCAGTGATATCAGTGATGTCACTGACCATGTCATGAATGATGTAATATGTGACATCATCAGCAGTGCATTGCGGGGCACGAGTGATAGTTAGCTCAACTAACTATAACGGCCGAACTTCTCTGGTTTTGTACGAGTGAAATGTCCAACTAACTATAACGTCCCTGAAACCTGTGATTTTTTCAGTGAATATATATATATATATCCAGCAAACTGCTATATAAATATATATGTATATATATATATAAGCATTGAATAATCGATTGAGTAAAGGTGCATTATGGGACATTGAGGCCCTTCTTAGCTATCTATATCATCAATGCTGATGCAGAGATTTGCCGTCTACTCATTGGTTACAGCCCCCACCAATAGAAACCTCATTGGGATATTTTAATAGACCATGTGCTGTGCTTGAGTGAATAATGGTTTATCGCACTGAGGAAGGCACTACGTCAAAACGCATTTAATAAATAAATCCTTTTTATTTACCCCGAGAGTCCGGCTGCCTGGGTGTAATTGTGGAGACAAGTTGTTGTGGCAAGCCAGAACCGCTGCTGTTGGAGCCCCTTGACCATGAAGGACGTGGACTATACAAGTCCAAGGTGCCCATCCATATGTGGACACCTGCGGGGACTCCGATGATAAAAACCAGCGGCAGGCGAGGGAGATGTGCACAGCGGTTCAGCCTGCAGAACTGAGGGGAGTGGCTGTTTGTTCAAGGTGGCAAGGCGAGATGAACAATAAGAAAGTGGCCGGAATTCTAATATATGAATTAACAAAGCATCAAATAATCGATTGAGTAAAGGTGCATTATGGGACATTGAGGCCCTTCTTAGCTATCTATATCATCAATTCTGATGCAGAGATTTGCTGTCTACTCATTGGTTACAGACCCCACCAATAGAAACCGCTTTGGGATATTTTAAAAGACCATGTGCTGTGCTTGATTGAATAATGGTTTATCCCACTGAGGAAGGCACTACGCCGAAACGCATTTGCATAAATAAATCATTCTTATTTACCCCGAGAGTGCTCCGGAATTTCTTGGAGTTGTTGTGCAACAGAGGCGAATTCACATTTCGTCTGTGGAAGCACCCGCTGCGTGTTCTGCTGCCTGGGTGAAATTGTGGAGACAAGTTGTTGTGGCAAGCCAGAACCGCTGCTGTTGGAGCCCATTGACCATGAAGGACGTGGACTATACAAGTCCAAGGTGCCCATCCATATGTGGACACCTGCGGGGACTCCGACAATAAAAACTAGCGGCAGGCGAGGGAGACGTGCCCAGCGGTTCAGCCTGAAAGGACTGAAGGCAGTGGCTGTTTGTTCCAGGTGGCAAGGCGAGATGAACAATAAGAAAGTGGCCGGAATTCTAATATATGAATTAACAAAGCATTGAATAATCAATTCAGTGAAAGTGCATTATGTGACTTTGAGCCCCTTCTTAGCTATCTATATCTTCAATGCTAATGCAGAGATTTGCCGTCTACTCATTGGTTACAGCCCCCACCAATATAAACCGCATTGGAATATTTTAAAAGACCATGTGCGGTGCTTGATTGAATAATGGTTTATCGCACTGAGGAAGGCACTATGCCAAAAAGCGTTTGTATATATAAATCATTTTTATTTACCCCGAGAGTGCTCCGGAATTTCTTGGAGTTGTTATGCAACAGAGGCGAATTCACCTTTCGCCTGCAAAAGCACCCGCCGCTTGTTCGGCTGCCTGGGTGAAATTGTGGAGACAAGTTGTGTCAAACCAGAACTGCTTCTGTTGGAGCCCGTTGACCATGAAGGACGTGGACTATACAAGTCCAAGGTGCCCATCCATATGTGGGCACCTGCGGGGACTCCGACGATAAAAGCCAGCGGCAGTCAAGGGAGACGTGCACAGCGGTTCAGCCTGAAAGAACTGAAGGGAGTGGCTGTTTGTTCGAGGCGACAAGGCGAGATGAACAATAAGAAAGTGGCCGGAATTCTAATATATGAATTAACAAAGCATCGAATAATCGATTGAGTAAAGGTGCATAATGGGGCATTGAGGCCCTTTTTACCTATCTATATCATCAATGTTGATGCAGAGATTTGCCGTCTACTCATTGGTTACAGCCCCCACCAATAGAAACTGCATTGGGATATTTTAAAAGACCATGTGCTGTGATTGATTGAATAATGGTTTATCGCACTGAGGAAGGCGCTATGCCGAAACGCGTTTGCATAAATAAGTCATTTTTATTTACCCCGAGAGTGCTCCGGAATTTCTTGAAGTTGTTGTGCAACAGAGGCGAATTCACCTTTCATCTGTGGAAGCACCCGCTGCGTGTTCGGTTGCTTGGGGGAAATTGTGGAGACAAATATATATATATATATATAAGTTCTTCCAACCTCTTCCACCTCGTGGGGTTCGTGCAGGGCTAGATGGGCTCAGGACCCATATATTAATGCACAATAGTACTTGCGCTGCAGCGCAAGAAAATGCGCACACTTTAGAAGATTTTCAAAAGAAGTTTATTCGGCTGACGCGTTGCGACCTGCCCGGTCTTCGTCAAAGCCACAACATCAGTAGTGAAGGTGCCCTATTTTCTTCAGACATAGATCAGTAAGAAAAGTAAACAAGGAAAACAGACTTGTGGGAGCTCCTCCAATGAAAGTGTTCTACAAAATGGTAAACAGACTGGTTTAGGCATTTTCACAAACACACAGAGAAGAGCAGAGTACTTCATAGTACACAAATTATATTGAACACATCGTGCCCTTTTTTTTGTTTTTCATTTTCAGAAACTGTCACAAAATCACAGGTGTGCATTATTCACATTGGATCAACTAACCCCTGCTCCGTGCAGTGGGGAAATCATATTCACAAAGCTATGCGGACACAGCCATATTCACAATTATCGGCCAGTGCCGTTTTTTTGAAAAGTCAAAATGAAATACACTCAATCCATAATAGAACTGCCACTGCATGTGTTCATTTAAGGTAATACCCCATTCTATGATGGGGGATGTTACCTGTTGTGTACCTGCACCTGGTGAAAATCAATAAAGAATTGTACACATTTTTTTTTTAATTCCCCATTCTTCATCCAGTGACATAATCAGGATGGTAATTACATTCTGCCCAGTGGCACAACCTAATCCATAAACATTACACCAAGAATTGTCAACCCACAAAATTGTTCCAAAAATATTCAATGCGAAAAAAGACACGGTAAATTACAATGAAGAAACAACAACAACAAAAAAAGTATTACATAAGAAAACAGAAGAAACAAGAATACTACTCAAGGTACACCATTCCTCAAGGTACAGCTTGCCTACAAAAATTCATCAATCCTGCCCATAATACCCTGTCAAAAGTGTTGAACACAACTAGAATCTCATAGGAGGCATGGAAGGGCTATCCTAAATGTATATGGAGCGCCTCATCCTGGTTGAGGACACCAGGGTATTTGCTGCTGATTCGAATTATGTATTCCAATTCCAGTTTCCTCAGAGCTTTCTCTCTGTCTCCCTTTCTTTCCTGCACTGGAATCCTGTCCCTGCCAAAAAAACGAGATTTTAGAAAAATCATCTTTGTTTGGCCCATGTATCTGGTTGCAATGTTTAGCCATAGCATAGCTCACATCATTATTCTTAATGGCATGCAAATGCTCTAATATCTTTTTCTTCACCAGGAAGATGGTACTCCCTACATAGCGTAAGCCACACACACAAACCAAGACATAGACCACATAGTGTTGCAGTTCATAAATTTCTTTATCTTTGCTTTCCTGCCAGTGGGTAGAGAATACATTTTTACATTGGTGTTCTTAGCACACGCTTTGCATTTACCACACTTGTAGAACCCCAGGAGTTCTCTCAACCACGATCTTGAGGCTCCTCTCCCTTGGTTCCGATGGCTATGCACCAGCATATCTTTGAGCGAACTACACTTTCGATAAGTGATATAGGCGCTAGGGCTGACCAATTTTCCAATGGAAAGCTCTGATCTGACCAGGTGCCAATGTTTCTTAATAATCTTGTGAACGGCTGGTGACTCACAGTTGAGAGTGGTGATAAGCCTCACCTCCTTGTTTCCCTCTCTCTTCACTTTGGGTGTCAGAGGGCTATCCCTGTCAGTGCATGCTACCTTCTCCATAGCTGCTCTGATCACCTTTTCCTGGGTACCTCCTTGCTCTGAATATACCCACCAACCTCTTCTCTCGAGTTTGGTAAGTTTCATTGGTGCTCTCAGGAGTTCCCCATAGGGGATGCTCCACTTGAGCTTGTGAGGGTGATGTCTTTGGGCATGCAGTATGCTGTACCCAGCTTTGGCTTTCCTATACAGGCTTATGTGTATGGTGTCACCCTTTACTTCCACCATCACTTCCAAAAAGTCTATGGTTCTAGAATGTGTTTTGCTGGTAGATTTAAGATTGAGATCACTGTCGGCTATCCTACTAAGAAAAGTGTCCCAAGATCTCTGTGGGCCATCCCATATCAAAAAGATGTCATCAATATACCGTGCCCATAAGACCAAATGCTGTGTCCATTCATCTTGACTATCAGTCCATATGTGTTCCAATTCCCACCACTCCATTAACATACAGGCATAGCTCAGTTCAAAACAACTTCCCATGGCAGTCCCGGTTAAATGCCTATACCATTGCTCTTCAAATAGAAAAAGTTATGCTCCAGGCAAAACCTCAGCATTTCGATGAGTAGCATGGAGTGGTCGTACATAGCCACGGGTCTGTCCCTGAAAAAATATCTACAAGCTTGCAAACCCAATTCGTGTTTAATGCAAGTGTACAGTGATACTACATCTACTGCAGCTAAAATGCAGGTTTGCTTCCAGGGAATGTCTTGTATTTTGGATATGAAATCCATACTATCCCTACAATATAAAGGAAGATTGACAACATAGGGACACAGGAAATGAGCTAGACATATGGATGTATTCTCCAGCAAGTTATTGTTGGCCGATATATTAGGCCTACCTAGGGGATCACTGTGATGCTTGTGTATTTTAGGCAGCATGTAAAAACAGGGCGTAACTGGTTTCTTAACAAGTAAAAATTGTGATTCATCAGTACTCAAAATGGCCCTTTGGTGCCAGCTGGTAAGCATGCTGTGATATAAAACAATGGTGTGATCATACTGGGCAGCATTGGACTTCATATAACTGCTGGAGTACTTAAGCTGTCTCTTGGCCTCCGCCCTGAATTTATTTATGTTCCACAACACCACATTACAACCCTTGTCAGATGGTTTCATCACAAATAAGTCAGATCTCTTAAGAGTTTCCAAAGCTGTTCGTTGGCCTTTTGTCAGATTTTCTGCAAAATGATTGTTGCCTTGTTTCCACAAACCCATGAGGTCATGTAAAACGTCTTCATGGTAGGTATCAATATTATCATGAAGGGGTACAGGGTTGAATCTGGATTTGGGTTTGAAATCATTCCTGCTTATTCTATCAACTTCAACAACCATATTACGGAGCAGCTCTCTTTCAGATTCCCAGTCCTTCAAACCCAGATCCATTTCTCTGAGAGAAGGGAGGGCATCAATGTCACCAATAGATAAAACATCAGATAGGGAATCCAAAGACACACCCCGAACATCCGCCACCCTGAATTTTTCTTTCTTTTGATCATAGATCTTGAGTAACTTTCATTTTCTAATAAAAAGAAAAATGTCAATGCGGGTGCAGGAATAATCAAAGATTGCAATAGGTCAAAACAACATACTCAATTCCAGAAGAGAGCGTTCATCAGGAGTAAGGTCATGAGAAGTTAAGTTAGTTATTATTAGGTTGTTCTCACCCATTACTTGTTCCTTTTGCTCTGCCGTGTTCCTCTACCATGCAGTTTGTCATTTCCTTTCGCCTGTGCCCCTCTCTAGGTTTCCCTCCATCGCAGCAACCTCCTCTTCCTCTTGGTCGTTTTTTCTTTGATCCCTGGTTCTGCCTTAAAAAACGGTACTCTTCAAATGTTGTGAAGGGGAGTGCACCCGAAGTGGAATTTATTTGTCGTTCATCTATGTAAGACAGGGCATTCAAACTTGATTCTGGTGTCGCAAGTTCTTGTTGCCTCAGGGAGTTTGTACGCCTGAATTCCTTGAATGAATTTCCACCTCTTTTTCTAATTAATCCCCTCTTCATACTTGGAAAGTTGCCCTTCCATCTCTTTCATGAAGTTCTGCACTTCGTCTTGCGAGGGGTGCTAGTCTAGAGATTCCTTCAACCTCTTGAGCTCCTCTCCCACTTGTTGTAATTCCATTGCTGCGTACTTGGACAGTAGTCCAAGCATCTGCTTGCATGATGACGACATCAGGAGTGACCACTCCTCAGCAAATGTTGGACTGGGATTCTGGTAGGTGGGAGTAATGAGGGTATGCAATCCTCTTGGTACCCACCTACTTCAATGTAGTTGTCCAATGAGATAGCCTCCCAGCTCTGGTTAATCTCTTTTTTTGCATAGCCTTTCATAGAGGAACAAATCCTGCTTCCGTGTTCTCACGCCTTCAGGGTTGCCAGTGGCTGCTCCTGCTGCATTTGTCTCCAACGACTGTCCTTTCCATCAAATAGGGTCTTGGCCACGTCCAACCTTTTACGTATGGCCTCACACGTTGTTTAGGCAAGTTAGTCCTCGAGGAAATAAAAGAGTGCGCCCATTTTCTTGCTCTGCAATGCGAAATACATTGTGCTATATATATATATATATATATATATATTATCTACTGGCGGTCGCCAGTAGATAGTTATAGTTACAACCTATTATCCATAGGAAATCCGCGACATTCTATTTGAAATAACTCTCTTGCCGGTTGACGTATCTTCGCAAAATTTTCAAACTTTGTGGGGCGCTCCGGTCCGCTCCTACCCTGAAAGTCTCGGGGGTATTCGTCAAGCGGGGGCCGAGAAAAAAGGGGGGTCCCAAAACGTGTTTTCCCCATGCAATTTTCCATAGGAAACTTTAGACACGGCTACAGCCCGAACTGCTGAACGGAATTACACCAAATTTGGCAAAGAGGTAGTTCTTGGTTCAGAAAGAACCCTTTTTGTTAAATGGTGTAAATCCGTTCAGTAGTTGCTGAGAAAATCAAAAGTAAAAGTACATATATATCTATGGGCACGGAGGATTCGCGCACCCTGAGCGCACCCTGCGCGCACCGTCCCGATCACGAGCTGCATGTTAATTGGCTGTCAGCTGGCTGTCAACATTCCATTCAGGAAATGTTGGCAGCCATTTTGTCCTCGGTAGAACCGAGGGACAGAAACTAAGTGCGCAAAGCGCACAAAGAGGGCAGGGTAGAAACACCCTGACCCCTAGGTTTGCTCAGGGGTCCCACAAGGACCCCCTGGGCAAAAAAAAAAAAATTTTTTTAAAAATCGGCAGGATGCACTCAGGGTGCGCGAATCCTGCCGAAAATCGAGCGCGGTCTCCCGCGCTTCGATTGTATTTTGCCCCCGGGTGGCCCAAGTCCCGGGGGCATGGTGAGGGGTTTAATTTTATGTGTGGGGGGCCTCAAAGGGCCTCCCAAGCCCGGGGACCGCCACCCCCGGGGCTTTCTTTTAAAAATGGTGCGGGAGGGCTCTGAGCCCTCCCGCAGCCCCGAGGACCACCACCTCCCCGGGGCTTTTTAAAAAAATTAAACAACCTGTGTCGGGGGGCTCCAGCCCCCCACACGCCCGAGGACCGCCACCTCCCGGGGCACTAACAAATTAAAATGGGGGTCCGTTTTGGACCCCGAAGCCCCGGGGACCACCACCTCCCGGGGCTGTGCTGATGTAGGGAGGGGGCCGCGCGGCCCCCCTCCTGGAGCCCTGATGGCCCTGGGGACCGCCACCCCCCAGGGCCGGCTCCTGCAGTGTCCCGGGGTGCCTACCCCGGGACACTGTAGTTTGCTATGGCAGGACGGAGCCTCGCGGCTCCCGTCCTGCCATAGCAAACTGCTTGGATATTGGAAGAGAGAGCAGGAAACCTGCTCTCTCTTCCAATATCCAAAGCCGATTGCTTTTCCACATGGGGAGCAGCATGTCAGCTGCTCCCCATGTGGAACAGCAATGCCGGCTCCCAAGGGACGTGGGGAGCCGGCGGGACTGTGGGGGGATTGGGGACCCCCCACAGTCCCCAACGGAGAGGGCCAGCCTCGGGGATGGGGTCCCCGGGGCAAGTAGTGGCCCAGGAGGGGGCCACGCGGCCCCCTCCCCAAAAAAATAAAAAATAAAAAAATGGAAAGGCCGGCCCCGGGGATGGGGTCCCCGGGGCCTTAAATGGCCTGAGGAGGGGGCCACGCAGCCCCCCTCCCAAGAAAATAAAAAAGGCCATGCCCTGGGGATGGGGTCCCGGGGCCAATACAGGCCCAGGGAAGGGGGCCACGCGGCCCCCTTCCCGTTTAAAAAAAAAAAATTAAATTTAAAAAAAGGGGTAAGGCCCTGGGGGATGGGGTCCCCAGGGCCCAAAAACAGGCGAAAGGAAGGGGGGCCACACAGCCCCCCTTCAGGGGACAAAAAAATAAAAATTAAAAATAAACGATCGGGCCCGCAGGCCCCGCCCCTTCCTTCACCACTCTGCAAACGCGCCCTGGCGCGTTTGCAGAGAGGGAACGATTCCCCTTGAATACTGGGGGTCCCTGGGGGCCAACTAGCCCACCAGGAACCTCCAATATGCGCCAGGGGCTGCGTTGCAGAGACGTGTAGAGAGGCCACACCCCTTTTTACAGCTCTCTGCAACGCAGCTCTGTGGCGCTTTTGGAGGTATATGGTGGGCTAGTTGGACTCCGAGGACCCTCAGGATTCAAGGGGACTTAATCCCCCAACTTAAAACGCGCCACGGGGCGCGTTTGCACAGTGGTGAAGGGAGGGCGGGGCTTCAGGTGACATGTGTGCAAACAGGCCCCGTGGCGCGTTTTAAGATGGGAATTAAATCCCTTTAATCCTGAGGGTCCCTGAGGGCCAACTAGCCCAACAGGTACATCCAGAAAGCGCCACAGAGCTGCGTTGCAGAGAGGTGTAAAAGGGGTGTGGCCCCTCTACACGTCTCTGCAACGCAGACCCTGGCGCATATTGGAGGTTCCTGGTGGGCTAGTTGGCCCCTAGGGACCCTCAGGATTCAAGGGGACTTAATCCCCCAACTTAAAACACGCCACGGGGCGCGTTTGCACAGATGTCACCTCAGGCCCCGCCCCTCCCTTCACCATTGTGCAAATATTCTTCTAAAATCATCCGAAATACGAATTCCGATTTACTCACCTGTTATCAGGAGAGACCTCAGTGCTGTATCTTTCAGCCCAGTACTGGTCCTGAAAAGTAATTTTAACCGTACTTACCAGTAACTTGAATTTCCTTCCATAGGCTAACATTGACTGGTTTCACTTGGAAATTCTTCTAAGTGTGGAGTTTTGGAACTTTAAAATATTCCTCTAAAATCAGCCGAAATACGAATTCCGATTTACTCACCTGTTATCAGGAGAGACCTCAGTGCTGCATCTTTCAGCCCAGTACTGGTCCTGAAAAGTAATTTTAACCGTACTTACCGGTAACTTGAATTTCCTTCATAGGCTAACATTGACTGGTTTCACTTGGAAATTCTTCTAAGTGTGGAGTTTTGGAACTTTAAAATATTCCTCTAAAATCAGCCGAAATACGAATTCCGATTTACTCACCTGTTATAAGGAGAGACCTCAGTGCTGTATCTTTCAGCCCAGTACTGGTCCTGAAAAGTAATTTTAACCGTACTTACCAGTAACTTGAATTTCCTTCCATAGGCTAACATTGACTGGTTTCACTTGGAAATTCTTCTAAGTGTGGAGTTTTTGAACTTTAAAATATTCCTCTAAAATCAGCCGAAATACGAATTCCGATTTACTCACCTGTTATCAGGAGAGACCTCAGTGCTGCATCTTTCAGCCCAGTACTAATCCTGAAAAGTAATTTTAACCGTACTTACCAGTAACTTGAATTTCCTTCATAGGCTAACATTGACTGGTTTCACTTGGAAATTCTTCTAAGTGTTGATTTTTGAAACATACAAATATTCCTCTAAAATCAGCCGAAATACGAATTCCGATTTATTCACCTGTTATAAGGAGAGACCTCAGTGCTGTATCTTTCAGCCCAGTACTGGTCCTGAAAAGTAATTTTAACCATACTTACCAGTAACTTGAATTTCCTTCCATAGGCTAACATTGACTGGTTTCACTTGGAAATTCTTCTAAGTGTGGAGTTTTTGAACTTTAAAATATTCCTCTAAAATCAGCCGAAATACGAATTCCGATTTACTCACCTGTTATCAGGAGAGACCTCAGTGCTGCATCTTTCAGCCCAGTACTAATCCTGAAAAGTAATTTTAACCGTACTTACCAGTAACTTGAATTTCCTTCATAGGCTAACATTGACTGGTTTCACTTGGAAATTCTTCTAAGTGTTGATTTTTGAAACATACAAATATTCCTCTAAAATCAGCCGAAATACGAATTCCGATTTATTCACCTGTTATAAGGAGAGACCTCAGTGCTGTATCTTTCAGCCCAGTACTGGTCCTGAAAAGTAATTTTAACCATACTTACCAGTAACTTGAATTTCCTTCCATAGGCTAACATTGACTGGTTTCACTTGGAAATTCTTCTAAGTGTGGAGTTTTGGAACTTTAAAATATTCCTCTAAAATCAGCCGAAATACGAATTCCGATTTACTCACCTGTTATCAGGAGAGACCTCAGTGCTGCATCTTTCAGCCCAGTACTGATCCTCAAAAGTAATTTTAACCGTGCTTACCAGTAACTTGAATTTCCTTCCATAGGCTAACATTGACTGGTTTCACTTGGAAATTCTTCTAAGTGTGGAGTTTTTGAACTTTATAATATTCCTCTAAAATCAACCAAAGTACGAATACCAATTTACTCACCTGTTATCAGGAGAGAACCCAGTGCTGCATCTTTTAGCCCAGCACTGACCCTGAAAAGTAATTTTAACCGTACTTACCAGTAACTTATATTTTCTTCCATAGGAATCCATTGTCTGGTTTTCAGCAAAAAAGTTTCAAAGTGTTGATTTTTACAAACTACAAATATTCCTTAAAAATCACCTGTATGACTTAAACGCATTCTTTCAACTGTTTACAGGAGATGCACCAGTGCTGGATCCAGGATCCAACACTGAGTAAGAAAAAGTAACGATAACAGTTTTTACCTGCTAAGTGAATTTCCTTCCATAGGATAACATTGGTGATTCTATGAGAAAAAGTTTCTAAGTGTCAACTTTTAAAATACAATAATATTCCTTAAAAATCACGACTGTAACCAAAACGCTTTTACTCAACTGTTTACAGGAGATGTACCAGGACTGAATCTAGGATCCAGTCCTGTGGTTAGAAAAGTAATCCATAAAGTAACTAATTGCATTTAACTAGAAATTCACATTGAGCTGAATGTTGCATTGTGTTTGAAAATGTGTTGCCCATTGCAACAACTGTAACTACTGTACTTAAAAGTCTATTGCCTATGTGCAAAGTATTTAAACTAAAGTAATTCATTCTGAGAAAGTATTTTTGTAATGTAATGTATAATGTAATTACAATGTAATTTAAAAAATAAAATATGTAAAAAAAAATTGTTTCTAAAAATGTAGTAAATCAGTATGAAAAAAGTTAATATAACAATTAATACATTTAAAAATTGTCATTTACAAAACCTTTGAAATTCACTGAAAAAACCGTAGGTATCAGGCACGTTATAGTTAGAAATTAGCATTTAAAAACCTTTGAAATTCACTGAAAAAACCATAGGTTTCAGACACGTTATAGTTACAAATTAGCATTTAAAAAACCTTTGAAATTCACTGAAAAAACCATAGGTTTCAGACACGTTATAGTTACAAATTAGCATTTAAAAAACCTTTGAAATTCACTGAAAAAACCATAGGTTTTAGGGACAGTTATAGTTACTTGGACATTGCACTCGTACATAACCCGTGAAATTCCCCCGTTATAGTTAGTTCAGCTAACTATAGCTTCGCGCCCCCGCAATGCACTGCTGATGACGTCACATATTACATCACTCATGACATGGTCAGTGACATCACTGATGACATCACTGATGACATCTCAAATGACATCACTGATGACATCATCCACGTGATAATCTGATGCACCTCCTCACACCTAATATAATCTTTGATACACCCACTCTAAATTACAGACTGCCATTCGCAAAACCATAGACACTCCAACACCAATAACTACATACCCACTCACTGATTCTTAGGTCTACACACACACATCCACTCACTCACCCGTACAGTCACTCATACTTACGGTCACTCAGTACAGGACTATCATATGCACTCTTACTCCTATATAGACACTCAAACAACGCCACTCATCCATAGAGATACTCAGACACCTAGTCAGTCATGCAAATAATTAAACACACTGCCATTTACTCACCTATACAGTTATACACACACCAGCTCACTTACTCATACAAATAGTAGCACATTGTTACGCTCTTATACAATCACTGATACAAGCACACACTCATCCATACAGCCACTATCACAATCACTCACTCTTGCTTATAGCTATTTATATACTCCAACACACATATATACTGCCTTTCACATATGTAGTTACTCACACATGTACCACTGGGACATACATTCACTCACTAACACACTCTTACACACACTTACCCACCCATACAGTCTATCACAGATGCACTCTTGAAACCATCCACCCAGTGAATCACCCACTCACACATCTATGCACAGAGTTGCACACACCCCTCCCACACAAACACTCAGGCACCCATACAGATACTCAGACAAGCATTCAATAACTCATATAGACACTCATTTAGCTATTCACAAACACATGTAGCCACTTACACAGCAACAGACAGACGGATACAGACATTCACCCAGTTTAGTCACTAACCCATGCATTCAGTAAGATACGTTAAATCACTCACTTATAGAGTCAGTCACGCACCTACTAAATCATCCATACAGACACTTACACACCCACTCATTCTTCAATACGTCTTTTCCTATATATATTAAAAATATTTAAACTTTACAGAAACACACAGTCACTGGATGATGTCATCAGTGATGTCATTTGAGATGTCATCAGTGATGTCATCAGTGATGTCACTGACCATGTCATGAGTGATGTAATATGTGGCGTCATCAGCAGTGCATTGCGGGCGCGAGTTATAGTTAGCTGAACTAACTATAACGGGGGAATTTCACGGGTTTTGTACGAGTGCAATGTCCAAGTAACTATAACTGTCCCTAAAACCTATGGTTTTTCAGTGAATATATATATATATATATATATACACAAAACTTCAAGGTTGCCCATGTGGGGAGCCACACACCTCCAGAATCACACCATTACGTGGGTGGTGGCGTATGCAGCACGCGCTCCGCTTTCCATTCGCCATACGCGTTTCGAGCTATGCAGCTCTTGATCACTGGCATAGAGGAGCAGGAAACAGGTTTGAAAGAATGGTTCTTTATTTAAATGATTAGAGTCCTGCCCCAGTGGGCGTTATCAATGAGGCATGCTGGTTCTGATAGTCCAAACTTGCTGCCCAGGACTCGTAAACATTCTCTTGCCCAGTGGCCCCGGTCCTGCCACTCAATCTGATAAAATCCCTTGTCAGGCGGAAGGCTGAAGACACACCGCTGCCATACGTCTCCAATATCACCACGTGCGAGGCTCTGTCAGTCCCAAGGAGTGCCGGTGATTCCCTGCACTCGGGATCCGCCATCCGGCGTCGGGGCTCCCCGCGGCCGAGCAAGCCGCTATAAACACAAAACTTCAAGGTTGCCCATGTGGGGAGCCACACACCTCCAGAATCACACCATTACGTGGGTGGTGGCGTATGCAGCACGCGCTCCGCGTTCCATTCGCCATACGCGTTTCGAGCTATGCAGCTCTTGATCACTGGCATAGAGGAGCAGGAAACAGGTTTGAAAGAATGGTTCTTTATTTAAATGATTAGAGTCCCGCCCCAGTGGGCGTTATCAATGAGGCATGCTGGTTCTGATAGTCCAAACTTGCTGCCCAGGACTCGTAAACATTCTCTTGCCCAGTGGCCCCGGTCCTGCCACTCAATCTGATAAAATCTCTTGTCAGGCGGAAGGCTGAAGACACACCGCTGCCATACGTCTCCAGTATCACCACGTGCGAGGCTCTGTCAGTCCCAAGGAGTGTCGGTGATTCCCTGCACTCGGGATCCGCCATCCGGCGTCGGGGCTCCCCGCGGCCGAGCAAGCCGCTATAAACACAAAACTTCAAGGTTGCCCATGTGGGGAGCCACACACCTCCAGAATCACACCATTACGTGGGTGGTGGCGTATGCAGCACGCGCTCCGCGTTCCATTCGCCATACGCATTTCGAGCTGTGCAGCTCTTGATCACTGGCATAGAGGAGCAGGAAACAGGTTTGAAAGAATGGTTCTTTATTTAAATGATTAGAGTCCCGCCCCAGTGGGCGTTATCAATGAGGCATGCTGGTTCTGATAGTCCAAACTTGCTGCCCAGGACTCGTAAACATTCTCTTGCCCAGTGGCCCCGGTCCTGCCACTCAATCTGATAAAATCCCTTGTCAGGCGGAAGGCTGAAGACACACCGCTGCCATACGTCTCCAATATCACCACGTGCGAGGCTCTGTCAGTCCCAAGCCTGAAACGCGTACAGCCGAGAAAGCATGCGTCAGCAGCTGTCCCATCCGCTGCATTCTCCACGAAGGAAGCATAACTCGCCTGTGCGGCCCCTTCCAAATGGTGCAAACTTGTTGGATGGATAATATGCGGCCTGCCCGGTCGCGGAGGGGGCCCGCTGCTGCAGCAGATCGAGAGACCATGACGGCATGGTATCTATGACTGGCGAGGCACCGCGTTGAGACAATATTATTGGCAGCGGTTTGGCAACGGACTGGTGATGCCAACCCACTGGGGTTTTATTATTTTTATTATTGACGGGTGAAGGACACAAAGCCCACTGAGGTAATACGGCAGCACTACAAGTCACATAATGCTTAGAGGCCTGTATGGGCGGAGCCCATTTTCAATAAAATGGTGACTGCCCTTTTTGTGTCTCATCCTGTTTTTGCTGGTGAACAAGGGCGAAAGCCTGAAACGCGTACAGCCGAGAAAGCAGGCGTCAGCAGCTGTCCCACCCGCTGCATTCTCCACAAAGGAAGCATAACTCGCCTGTGCGGCCCCTTCCAAATGGTGCAAACTTGTTGGATGGATATATATATATATATATATATATATATATATATATATATATATATTCACTGAAAAAACCATAGGTTTTAGGGACAGTTATAGTTAGTTGGACATTTTACTCGTACAAAACCCGTGAAATTCCCCGTTATAGTTAGTTCAGCTAACTATAACTCGCGCCCACGCAATGCACTGCTGATGACGTCACATATTACATCACTCATGACATGGTCAGTGACATCACTGATGACATCTCAAATGACATCACTGATGACATCATCCAGTGACTGTGTGTTTCTGTAAAGTTTAAATATTTTTAATATATATAGGAAAAGACGTATTGAAGAATGAGTGGGTGTGTAAGTGTCTGTATGGATGATTTAGTAGGTGCGTGACTGACTCTATAAGTGAGTGATTTAACGTATCTTACTGAATGCATGGGTTAGTGACTAAACTGGGTGAATGTCTGTATCCGTCTGTCTGTTGCTGTGTAAGTGGCTGCATGGGTTTGTGAATAGCTACATGAGTGTCTATAAGAGTTATTGATTTGTTGTCTGAGTATCTGTATGGGTGCCTGAGTGTTTGTGTGGATGGGGTGTGTGCGACTGTGCATAGATGTGTGAGTGGGTGATTCACTGGGTGGATGGTTTCAAGAGTGCATCTGTGATAGACTGTATGGGTGGGTAAGTGTGTGTAAGAGTGTGTTAGTGAGTGAATGTATGTCCCAGTGGTACATGTGTGAGTAACTACATATGTGAAAGGCAGTATATATGTGTGTTGGAGTATATAAATAGCTATAAGCGAGAGTGAGTGATTGTGATAGTGGCTGTATGGATGAGTGTGTGCTTGTATCAGTGATTATATAAGAGCGTAACAATGTGCTAGTATTTGTATGATTAAGTGAGCTGGTGTGTGTATAACTGTATAGGTGAGTAAATGGCAGTGTGTTTAATTATTTGCATGACTGACTAGGTGTGTGAGTACCTCTATGGATGAGTGGCGGTGTTTGAGTGTCTATATAGGAGTAAGAGTGCATATGATAGTCCTGTACTGAGTGACCATAAGTATGAGTGACTGTACGGGTGAGTGAGTGGATGTGTGTGTGTAGACCTAAGAATCAGTGAGTGGGTATGTAGTTATTGGTGTTGGAGTGTCTATGGTTTTGCGAATGGCAGTCTGTAATTTAGATTGGGTGTATCAAAGGTTATATTAGGGTGTGAAGAGCTGCATCAGATTATCACGTGGATGATGTCATCAGTGATGTCATTTGAGATGTCATCAGTGATGTCATCAGTGATGTCACTGACCATGTCATGAGTGATGTAATATGTGACGTCATCAGCAGTGCATTGCGGGCGCGAGTTATAGTTAGCTGAACTAACTATAACGGGGGAATTTCACGGGTTTTGTACGAGTAAAATGTCCAACTAACTATAACTGTCCCTAAAACCTATGGTTTTTTCAGTGAATTTCAAAGGTTTTTTAAATGCTAATTTCTAACTATAACATATCTGAAACCTATGGTTTTTTCAGTGAATTTCAAAGGTTTTTAAATGCTAATTCCTAACTATAACATGTCTGAAACCTACGGTTTTTTCAGTGAATTTCAAAGGTTTTGTAAATGACAATTTTTAAATGTATTAATTGTTATATTAATTTTTTTCATACTGATTTACTACATTTTTAGAAAAAATTTTTTTACATATTTTATTTTTAAATTACATTGTAATTACATTATACATTACATTACAAAAATACTTTCTCAGAATGAATTACTTTAGTTTAAATACTTTGCACATAGACAATAGACTTTTAAGTACAGTAGTTACAGTTGTTGCAATGGGCAACACATTTTCAAACACAATGCAACATTCAGCTCAATGTGAATTTCAAGTTAAATGCAATTAGTTACTTTATGGATTACTTTTTCTAACCACAGGACTGGATCCTAGATTCAGTCCTGGTACATCTCCTGTAAACAGTTGAGTAAAAGCGTTTTGGTTACAGTCGTGATTTTTAAGGAATATTATTGTATTTTAAAAGTTGACACTTAGAAACTTTTTCTCATAGAATCACCAATGTTATCCTATGGAAGGAAATTCACTTAGCAGGTAAAAACTGTTATCGTTACTTTTTCTTACTCAGTGTTGGATCCTGGATCCAGCACTGGTGCATCTCCTGTAAACAGTTGAAAGAATGCGTTTAAGTCATACAGGCGATTTTTAAGGAATATTTGTAGTTTGTGAAAATCGACACTTTGAAACTTTTCTGCTGAAAACCAGACAATGGATTCCTACGGAAGAAAATATAAGTTACTGGTAAGTACGGTTAAAATTACTTTTCAGGGTCAGTGCTGGGCTAAAAGATGCAGCACTGGGTTCTCTCCTGATAACAGGTGAGTAAATTGGAATTCGTACTTTGGTTGATTTTAGAGGAATATTATAAAGTTCCAAAACTCCACACTTAGAAGAATTTCCAAGTGAAACCAGTCAATGTTAGCCTATGAAGGAAATTCAAGTTACCGGTAAGTACGGTTAAAATTACTTTTCAGGACCAGTACTGGGCTGAAAGATGCAGCACTGAGGTCTCTGCTGATAACAGGTAAGTAAATCAGAATTCGGATTTCGGCTGATTTTAGAGGAATATTTGTATGTTTCAAAAATCAACACTTAGAAACTTTTTCAGCAAAAAGCAGGCAATGATATCCTATGGAAGGAAATTCAAGTTACTGGTAAGTACGGTTAAAATTACTTTTGAGGATCAGTACTGGGCTGAAAGATGCAGCACTGAGGTCTCTCCTGATAACAGGTGAGTAAATCGGAATTCGTATTTCGGCTGATTTTAGAGGAATATTTTAAAGTTCCAAAACTCCACACTTAGAAGAATTTCCAAGTGAAACCAGTCAATGTTAGCCTATGGAAGGAAATTCAAGTTACTGGTAAGTACGGTTAAAATTACTTTTCAGGACCAGTACTGGGCTGAAAGATACAGCACTGAGGTCTCTCCTGATAACAGGTGAGTAAATCGGAATTCGTATTTCGGCTGATTTTAGAGGAATATTTTAAAGTTCCAAAACTCCACACTTAGAAGAATTTCCAAGTGAAACCAGTCAATGTTAGCCTATGAAGGAAATTCAAGTTACCGGTAAGTACGGTTAAAATTACTTTTCAGGACCAGTACTGGGCTGAAAGATGCAGCACTGAGGTCTCTCCTGATAACAGGTGAGTAAATCAGAATTCGGATTTCGGCTGATTTTAGAGGAATATTTGTATGTTTCAAAAATCAACACAGAAACTTTTTCAGCAAAAAGCAGGCAATGATATCCTATGGAAGGAAATTCAAGTTACTGGTAAGTACGGTTAAAATTACTTTTGAGGATCAGTACTGGGCTGAAAGATGCAGCACTGAGGTCTCTCCTGATAACAGGTGAGTAAATCGGAATTCGTATTTCGGCTGATTTTAGAGGAATATTTTAAAGTTCCAAAACTCCACACTTAGAAGAATTTCCAAGTGAAACCAGTCAATGTTAGCCTATGGAAGGAAATTCAAGTTACTGGTAAGTACGGTTAAAATTACTTTTCAGGACCAGTACTGGGCTGAAAGATACAGCACTGAGGTCTCTCCTGATAACAGGTGAGTAAATCGGAATTCGTATTTCGGCTGATTTTAGAGGAATATTTTAAAGTTCCAAAACTCCACACTTAGAAGAATTTCCAAGTGAAACCAGTCAATGTTAGCCTATGAAGGAAATTCAAGTTACCGGTAAGTACGGTTAAAATTACTTTTCAGGACCAGTACTGGGCTGAAAGATGCAGCACTGAGGTCTCTCCTGATAACAGGTGAGTAAATCAGAATTCGGATTTCGGCTGATTTTAGAGGAATATTTGTATGTTTCAAAAATCAACACTTAGAAACTTTTTCAGCAAAAAGCAGGCAATGATATCCTATGGAAGGAAATTCAAGTTACTGGTAAGTACGGTTAAAATTACTTTTGAGGATCAGTACTGGGCTGAAAGATGCAGCACTGAGGTCTCTCCTGATAACAGGTGAGTAAATCGGAATTCGTATTTCGGCTGATTTTAGAGGAATATTTTAAAGTTCCAAAACTCCACACTTAGAAGAATTTCCAAGTGAAACCAGTCAATGTTAGCCTATGGAAGGAAATTCAAGTTACTGGTAAGTACGGTTAAAATTACTTTTCAGGACCAGTACTGGGCTGAAAGATACAGCACTGAGGTCTCTCCTGATAACAGGTGAGTAAATCGGAATTCGTATTTCGGCTGATTTTAGAGGAATATTTTAAAGTTCCAAAACTCCACACTTAGAAGAATTTCCAAGTGAAACCAGTCAATGTTAGCCTATGAAGGAAATTCAAGTTACCGGTAAGTACGGTTAAAATTACTTTTCAGGACCAGTACTGGGCTGAAAGATGCAGCACTGAGGTCTCTCCTGATAACAGGTGAGTAAATCGGAATTCGTAGTAAGGCAGATTTTAGAGGAATATTTGCACAATAGTGAAGGGAGGGGCGGGGCCTGAGGTGACATCTGTGCAAACGCGCCCCGTGGCGCGTTTTAAGTTGGGGGATTAAGTCCCCTTGAATCATGAGGTTCCCTAGGGGCCAACTAGCCCACCATGAACCTCCAGTATGCGCCAGGGGCTGCGTTGCAGAGACGTGTAGAGAGGCCACACCCTTTTACACCTCTCTGCAACGCAGCTCTGTGGCGCTTTCTGGATGTACCTGTTGGGCTAGTTGGCCCCAGGACCCTCAGGATTGAAGGGGATTTAATCCCCCATCTTAAAACGCGCCACGGAGCCTGTTTGCACACATGTCACATGAAGCCCCGCCCTCCCTTCACCACTGTGCAAACGCGCCCTGTGGCGCGTTTTAAGTTGGGGGATTAAGTCCCCTTGAATCCTGAGGGTCCCTGGAGTCCAACTAGCCCACCATATACCTCCAAAAGCGCCACAGAGCTGCGTTGCAGAGAGGTGTAAAAGGGGCATGGCCTATGTACACGTCTCTGCAAGGCAGCCCCTGGGCATACTGGAGGTTCCTGGTGGGCTAATTGGCCCCAGGGACCCCCAGTGTTCAAGGGAATTCGTTCCCCTCTGCAAACGCGCCAGGGGCGCGTTTGCAGAGTACTGCAGGGAGGGGGCGGGGCCTCCGGCACGATGCCGGTCGTTTTTTTTTTTTTTTAATGGGAGGGGGGCTGCGTGGCCCCCTTCCCTTGCCCACTTTTGGCCCCGGGGACCCCATCCCCCGGGGCCTGAGCATCTTTTTTTTTTAAATTTAAAAAAAAACGGGAAGAGAGCCGCGTGGCCCCCTTCCCTGGGCCTGTATTGGCCCCGGGGACCCCATCCCCCGGGGCATGGCCTCGATTTTTATTTTTTTCTTTGGAGGGGCTGCGTGGCCCCCTCCTCAGGCCATTAAGGCCCCGGGGACCCCATCCCCGGGGCCGGCCTTTCCCTTATTTAAAAAAAATAAAAATTTGAACTTTGGGGAGGGGGCTGCGTGGCCCCCTCCCGGGCCACTATGGCCCTGGGGACCCCAACCCCCGGGGCCTGGCCTCACGTTGGAGACTGTGGGGGGGTCCCCAATCCCCCCACAGTCCCAGCGGTCTCCCCGCCTCCTGCGGAAGCCGGCATTGCTTTTCCACATGGGGAGCAGCTAACATGCTGCTCCCCATGTGGAAAAGCTAATTGATTTGCATTTTGAAAGAAGAGCAGGTTTCCTGCTCTCTCTTTCAAAATGCAAACAAGACTTGCTATGACAGGACGGGAGCCGCGAGGCTCCCGTCCTGTCATAGCAAACAGCAGTGTCCCGAGGGTAGGCACCCGGGACACTGCAGGAGCCGCCCCTGGGGGTGGTGGTCCCCAGGGCCATCAAGGGCTCCAGGAGGGGGCCGCGCGGCCCCCTCCCATTCAGTGCACAGCCCGGGGAGGTGGTGGTCCCCAGGGCTTGGGGTCCGTAACGGACCCCCATATTTAAATGTTTAGTGCCCGGGGAGGTGGCGGTCCCCAGGGCATGTGGGGAGCTGGAGCCCCCCACACAGGTTATTTAAAAAAAAAAAAAAGAAGCCCCGGGGAGGTGGCGGTCCCTGGGGCTGCGGGAGGGCTCAGAGCCCTCCCGCCATCATTTTTAAATAAAGCCCCGGTAGTGTTGACAGCCAATTAGCATGCAGCTCGTGATCGGGAGGGTGCGCGAATCCGACGCGGCCATAGATATATATGTACTTTTACTTTTGATTTTCTCAGCAACTACTGAACGGATTTACACCATTTAACAAAAGGGTTCTTTCTGAACCAAGAACTACCTCTTTGCCAAATTTGGTGTAATTCCGTTCAGCAGTTCGGGCTGTAGCCGTGTCTAAAGTTTCCTATGGAAAAATGAATGGGAAAACGCGTTTTGGGACCCCCTTTTTCTCGGCCCCCGCTTGACGAATCACCCGAGACTTTCAGTGTAGGAGCGGACCGGAGCGCCCCACAAAGTTTGAAAATTTTGCGAAGATACGTCAACCGGCAAGAGAGTTATTTCAAATAGAATGTCGCGGATTTCCTATGGAAAATAGGTTCTAACTATAACTATCTACTGGCGACACGCTAGATAATATATATATATATATATATATATATATATATATATATATATATATATATATATATATATATATATATATATATATATATATATGTTGCTCCAAAGTTACCCACAGGAAGGAGGTTTCCAAAACGCGTCAGGCTGCTCCTGCTGTGTGTGTGGTCTGCCGTGCATTGCTGCTGCCCGAGTGCTTCCTCAACCTGTGGGTAACTTTGGAGCAACATATTTTCGCGGCTGCCCAGCCGTGGAGGGAGCACCACCATAAGGATTGGCAAAGCGGGCTAGGAGCTGGAAATACGTCCAGTTTCACATGGGGCAAGCAGCGCCAGGAATTCAAACTGCGCACACAGCGGGGCCCATTGGAGGGCTATGCATTAAGGACCCAGAGGACACGGCACCCATCAGGGTGAGATCACCGCACTACATGTCCCAGAATTCCATAGGGGCCTGTGAACCAATCATGTTGTGGCTTATTGAAGCAGCCTATCAGAAGGCAGTTTAGGCAATAAATGTAGTGTGGCCCAAACGCTGTTTTAATCTGTGGGACTGAGCCTATGAGGAAGGAGGTTTCCAAAACGCGTCAGGCTGCTCCTGCTGTGTGTGTGGTCTGCCATGCATTGCTGCTGCCCGAGTGCTTCCTCAACCTGTGGGTAACTTTGGAGTAACATATTTTCGCGGCTGCCCAGCCGTGGAGGGAGCACCACCATAAGGATTGGCAAAGCGGGCTAGGAGCTGGAAATACGTCCAGTTTCACATGGGGCAAGCAGCGCCAGGAATTCTAACTGCGCACACAGCGGGGCCCATTGGAGGGCTATGCATTAAGGACCCAGAGGACACGGCACCCATCAGGGTGAGATCACCGTACTACATGTCCCAGAATTCCATAGGGGCCTGTGAACCAATCATGTTGTGGCTTATTGAAGCAGCCTATCAGAAGGCAGTTTAGGCAATAAATGTAGTGTGGCCCAAATGCTGTTTTAATCTGTGGGACTGAGCCTATGAGGAAGGAGGTTTCCGAAACGCGTCAGGCTGCTCCTGCTGTGTGTGTGGTCTGCCGTGCATTGCTTCTGCCCGAGTGCTTCCTCAACCTGTGGGTAACTTTGGAGCAACATATTTTCGCGGCTACCCAGCCGTGGAGGGAGCACCACCACTAGGATTGGCAAAGCCGGCTAGGAGCTGGAAATACGTCCAGTTTCACATGGGGCAAGCAGCGCCAGGAATTCAAACTGCGCACACAGCGGGGCCCATTGGAGGGCTATGCATTAAGGACCCAGAGGACACGGCACCCATCAGGGTGAAATCACCGCACTACATGTCCCAGAATTCCATAGGGGCCTGTGAACCAATCATTTTGTGGCTTATTGAAGCAGCCTATCAGAAGGCAGTTTAGGCAATAAATGTAGTGTGGCCCAAATGCTGTTTTAATCTGTGGGACTGAGCCTATGAGGAAGGAGGTTTCCGAAGCGCGTCAGGCTGCTCCTGCTGTGTGTGTGGTCTGCCATGCATTGCTGCTGCCCGAGTGCTTCCTCAACCTGTGGGTAACTTTGGAGCAACATATTTTCGCGGCTGCCCAGCCGTGGAGGGAGCACCACCGCTAGGATTGGCAAAGCGGGCTAGGAGCTGAAAATACGTCCAGTTTCACATGGGGCAAGCAGTGGCAGGAATTCAAACTGCGCACACAGCGGGGCCCATTGGAGGGCTATACATTAAGGACCCAGAGGACACGGCACCCATCAGGGTGAGATCACTGAGCCTATGAGGAAGGAGGTTTCCGAAATGCGTCAGGTTGCTCCTGCTGTGTGTGTGGTCTGCCGTGCATTGCTGCTGCCCGAGTGCTTCCTCAACCTGTGGGTAACTTTGGAGCAACACATATATATATATATATATATATATATATATATATATATATATATATATATATATATATATATATATATATATATATATATATATATATATATATATATATATATATATATATATATATATTATCTACTGGCGGTCGCCAGTAGATAGTTATAGTTAGGACCTATTTTCCATAGGAAATCCGCGACATTCTATTTGAAATAACTCTTGCGTCGGTTGACGAATCTTCGCGAAATTTTCAAACTTTATGGCCCACTCCGGTCCGCTCCTACCCTGAAAGTCTCGGGGTGATTCGTCAAGCGGGGCCGAGAAAAAGGGGGTCCCAAAACGTGTTTTCCCCATTCATTTTCCCATAGGAAACTTTAGACACGGCTACAGCCCGAACTGCTGAACGGAATTACACCAAATTTGGCAAAGAGGTAGTTCTTGGTTCAGAAAGAACCCTTTTGTTAAATGGTGTAAATCCGTTCAGTAGTTGCGGAGAAATTAAAAAATAAGAGTCAAAAAATCAATTTCCCATAGGAAACTTTATGCAAGGCTACAGCCCGAACTGCTGAACGGAATTACACCAAATTTGGCAAAGAGGTAGTTCTTGGTTAAAAAGAACCCTTTTTGTTAAATGGTGTAAATCCGTTCAGTAGTTGCTGAGAAAATCAAAAGTAAAAACACATATATATCTGGGCGGAGCCTAACCACACATGTCATCGTGAGATCTGATTGGCTGTCAGCACTTCATCCTGGAATTGCTGGCAGCCATCTTGGGACCAATATAAATGCATTGTAGTGAATCGAAGATTTTGAGGGTTACCAAAAGGAGAACTATAAAGGGTGATAACAGACTTTAGTTACATTAGAATTCATTTGTTGATGGTACCATACTAATTTCAGGAATTGTGGTGTGTTCTAAGGTGATTTTACCCTGTGAAAAACCTTCTGCTGGGATATCATGAATCATGTTTGAGAGAACTATTTTCACATGCTTGTCCCATACAGTTTTGGAAGGTGCTCCAGAAGCTAAAATGAGAGCATATTTTCTGTAAATTCACATTATCTTTCTCAGTCATGTGAGAATGAAGTCTGACATTCTCAGTAAAACATGTACACCCAACAAGGGCAGAGACTGTCAGTTGATTCCTTTGTGTTCTACTGCAGCTTCCCAGAGTGTTCTAAAGAACATCTAGAGTGCTAACAGCCTTACTTATGACAAGCGTATGGCACACCTGAAGCCATCTTGATTGGAATAAACTGGTAACACTTAAAACATTTAATTTAAAAAGGAACAAAATGATGGGGTTCATCTTGTCATAGAAATTATGGTTAGTGCTCTGGAAAGAAAAATTAGGACATGTTTCAAGTGTGATCTCAAATATCTTCCTGTTATATTTCAGCAGGAGCAGCCTGTCAGTTGATGCCTTTGTGTTCTACTGCAGCTTCCCAGAGTGTTCTAAAGAACAACTAGAGCGCTAACAGTCTTACTTATGACAAAAGTATGGCACACCTGAAGCCATCTTGATTGGAATAAACTGGTAACACTTAAAACATTTAATTTAAAAAGGAACAAAATGATGGGGTTCATTTTGTCATAGAAATTATGGTTAGTGCTGTAGAAAGAAAAATTAGGACATGTTTTAAGTGTGATCTCAAATATCTTCCTGTTATATTTCAACAGGAGCAGCCTGTCAGTTGATGCCTTTGTGTTCTACTGCAGCTTCCCAGAGTGTTCTAAAGAACAACTAGAGCGCTAACAGTCTTACATATGACAAAAGTATGGCACACCTGAAGCCATCTTGATTGGAATAAACTGGTAACACTTAACACATTTAATTTAAAAAGGAACAAAATGAGGGGGTTCATTTTGCCATAGAAATTATGGTTAGTGCTGTAGAAAGAAAAATTAGGACATGTTTTAAGTGAGATCTCAAATATCTTCCTGTTATATTTCAACAGGAGCAGCCTGTCAGTTGATGCCTTTGTGTTCTACTGCAGCTTCCCAGAGTGTTCTAAAGAACAACTAGAGTGCTAACAGCCTTACTTATGACAAAAGTATGGCACACCTGAAGCCATCTTGATTGGAATAAACTGGTAACACTTAAAACATTTAATTTAAAAAGGAACAAAATGAGGGGGTTCATTTTGCCATAGAAATTATGGTTAGTGCTGTAGAAAGAAAAATTAGGACATGTTTTAAGTGAGATCTCAAATATCTTCCTGTTATATTTCAACAGGAGCAGCCTGTCAGTTGATGCCTTTGTGTTCTACTGCAGCTTCCCAGAGTGTTCTAAAGAACAACTAGAGTGCTAACAGCCTTACTTATGACAAAAGTATGGCACACCTGAAGCCATCTTGATTGGAATAAACTGGTAACACTTAAAACATTTAATTTAAAAAGGAACAAAATGAGGGGGTTCATTTTGCCATAGAAATTATGGTTAGTGCTGCAAAAGAAAATTTAGTGCATGTTTTAAGTGAGATCTCAAATCCTCTTCTATTTCATTAGAAAATTCTGACATGCAGACTGAAACAATCACTTTCAATACCAGCAGTAGACTTCCAGTTAACTCCTTGGTGAGCAGTAGCTTTACTACAGTGATCTAATGAACAATTAGAGTAATAACATTCTGAATTTATGGCAAATGTGTGACACATCTGAATGCCTTCTTGATGGAATCAAAGTAAAAAACTGAAAGCATTTCCTACTGAGGAGACTGCAGTAAATGAGGAAATTAGGAAACTTCATAACAAAGAAGTCTTCCAAGATGGCCACCAGTGAAAAAAGAGCCCAAATGTAGCACAAATATTACCCAGATGTAGCCCACATATAGCCCAATGACAAAAGTGTGCAAAACACTTTTTATTTTTAGTTTTTGCAGTTTTATGTAGTGCAGACTGGTCAGGTATTGGAGCGTTGCATCTTAAAACATGACCCCCTACACTACAAAAACACCACTGCACTACCCTAAACCCTAAAACACTACCCCAGCATGACCCCCTACACTACACAAGCACCACTGCACTATCCTAAACCCTAAAACACTACCCCCAGCATGACCCCCTACACTACACAAACACCACTGCACTACCCTAAACCCTAAAACACTACCCCAACACCACTGCACTAACCTAATTCCTAAAACACTACCCCCAGCACGACCCCCTACACTACCCAAACACCACTGCACTACCCTAAAACATGACCCCCTATGACCCCCTACACTACCCAAACACCACTGCACTAACCTAAACCCTAAAACACTACCCCCAGCACGACCCCCTACACTACACAAGCACCACTGCACTACCCTAAACCCTAAAACACTACCCCCAGCACGACCCCTACACTACACAAACACCACTGCACTACCTTAAACCCTAAAACACTACCCCCAGCACGACCCCCTACACTACCCAAACACCACTGCACTAACCTAAATCCTAAAACACTACCCCCAGCACGACCCCTACACTACCCAAATACCACTGCACTACCCTAAAACATGACCCCCTACACTACACAAACACCACTGCACTACCCTAAACCCTAAAACACTACCCCCAGCACGACCCCTACACTACACAAGCACCACTGCACTACCCTAAACCCTAAAACACTACCCCCAGCACGACCCCTACACTGCCCGAACACCACTGCACTGCCCTAAACCCTGAAACACCAGCCCATGCACGACCCCTACACTGCCCGAACACCACTGCACTGCCCTAAACCCTGAAACACATACCCTAGCACGACCCCTACACTGCCCGAACACCACTGCACTGCCCTAAACCCTGAAACACCACCCCCTTCACGACCCCCTACACTGCCCGAACACCACTGCACTGCCCTAAACCCTGAAACACCACCCCCAGCATGACCCCTACACTGCCCGAACACCACTGCACTGCCCTAAACCCTGAAACACTACCCCCAGCAAGACCTCCTACACTGCCCGAACACCACTGCACTGCCCTAAACCCTGAAACATCACCCCAGCAAGACCCCCTACACTGCCCGAACACCACTGCCCTAAACCCTGAAACACCACCCCCAGCACGACCCCCTACACTGCCCGAACACCACTGCACTGCCCTAAACCCTGAAACACCACCCCCAGCACGACCCCCTACACTGCCCGAACACCACTGCACTGCCCTAAACCCTGAAACACCACCCCATGCACGACCCCCTACACTGCCCAAACACTACTGCACTGCCCTAAACCCTGAAACACCATCCCCAGCACGACCCCTACACTGCACGAACACCACTGCACTGCCCTAAACCCTGAAACACTACCCCCAGCAAGACCCCCTACACTGCCCGAACACCACTGCACTGCCCTAAACCCTGAAACATCACCCCCAGCAAGGCCCCTACACTGCCCGAACACCACTGCCCTAAACCCTGAAACACCACCCCCAGCAAGACCCCCTACACTGCCCAAACACAACTGCACTGCCCTAAACCCTGAAACACCAGCCCCAGCATGACCCCTACACTGCCCGAACACCACTGCACTGCCCTAAACCCTGAAACACCACCCCCTGCACGACCCCTACACTGCCCAAACACCACTGCACTGCCCTAAACCCTGAAACACCACCCCCGCACGACCCCTACACTGCCCGAACACCACTGCACTGCCCTAAACCCTGAAACACCACCCCTGCACGATCCCCTACACTGCCCGAACACTACTGCACTGCCCTAAACCCTGAAACACCACCCCCAGCACGACCCCTACACTGCACGAACACCACTGCACTGCCCTAAACCCCGAAACACTACCCCCAGCAAGACCCCCTACACTGTCCGAACACCACTGCCCTAAACCCTGAAACACCACCCCAGCAAGACCCCCTACACTGCCCGTACACCACTGCACTGCCCTAAACCCTGAAACACCACCCCCAGCATGACCCCCTACACTGCCCGAACACCACTGCACTGCCCTAAACCATGAAACACCAGCCCCAGCACGACCCCCTACACTGCCCGAACACCACTGCACTGCCCTAAACCCTGAAACACCACCCCCTGCATGACCCCCTACACTGCCCGAACACCACTGCACTGCCCTAATCCCTGAAACATCACCCCCAGCAAGGCCCCCTACACTGCACGAACACCACTGCCCTAAACCCTGAAACACCACCCCCAGCAAGACCCCCTACACTGCCCAAACACAACTGCACTGCCCTAAACCCTGAAACACCAGCCCCAGCATGACCCCTACACTGCCCGAACACCACTGCACTGCCCTAAACCCTGAAACACCACCCCTGCACGACCCCCTACACTGCCCGAACACTACTGCACTGCCCTAAACCCTGAAACACCACCCCCAGCACGACCCCTACACTGCACGAACACCACTGCACTGCCCTAAACCCCGAAACACTACCCCCAGCAAGACCCCCTACACTGTCCGAACACCACTGCCCTAAACCCTGAAACACCACCCCAGCAAGACCCCTACACTGCCCGTACACCACTGCACTGCCCTAAACCCTGAAACACCACCCCCAGCATGACCCCCTACACTTCCCGAACACCACTGCACTGCCCTAAACCATGAAACACCAGCCCCAGCACGACCCCCTACACTGCCCGAACACCACTGCACTGCCCTAAACCCTGAAACACCACCCCCAGCACGACCCCTACACTGCCCGAACACCACTGCACTGCCCTAAACCCTGAAACACCAGCCCCAGCACGACCGCCTACACTGCCCGAAAACCACTTCACTGCCCTAAACCCTGAAACACCAGCCCCAGCACGACCCCCTACACTGCCCGAACACCACTGCACTACCCTAAACCCTCAAACACCAGCCCCAGCAAGACCCCCTACACTGCTTGAACACCACTGCACTGCCCTAAACCCTGAAACACCACCCCCAGCAAGACCCCCTACACTGCCTGAACACCACTGCACTAAAGCCTGAAACAGCACCCCCAGCAAGACCACCTACACTGGCCGAACACCACTGCACTGCCCTAAACCCTGAAACACCACCCCCTGCACGACCCCCTACACTGCCCGAACACCACTGCACTGCCCTAAACCCTGAAACACCACCCCTCAGCACGACACCCTACACTGCCCGAACACCACTGCACTGCCCTAAACCCTGAAACACCACCCCCAGCACGACCCCCTACACTGCCCGAACACCACTGCACTGCCCTAAACCCTGAAACACCACCCCCTGCACGACCTCCTACACTGCCGGAACACCACTGCACTGCCCTAAACCCTGAAACACCACCCCCAGCACGACCCCCTACACTGCCCGAACACCACTGCACTGCCCTAAACCCTGAAACACCACCCCCAGCACGACCCCCTACACTGCCCGAACACCACTGCACTGCCCTAAACCCTGAAACATCAACCCCAGCAAGACCCCCTACACTGCCTGAACACCACTGCCCTAAACCCTGAAACACCACCCCTACACTGCACGAACACCACTGCACTGCCCTAAACCCTGAAACACCACCTCCAGCAAAACCCCTACACTGCCTGAACACCATTGCTCTGCCCTAAATCCTGAAACACTAGCCCCAGCACGACCTCCTACACTGCCCAAACACCACTGCACTGCCCTAAACCCTGAAACACCACCCCCAGCACGACCCCCTACACTGCCCGAACACCACTGCACTGCCCTAAACCCTGAAACACCAGCCCCAGCAAGACCCCTACACTGCCCGAACACCACTGCACTGCCCTAAACCCTGAAACACCAGCCCCAGCAAGACCCCCTACACTGCCCGAACACCACTGCACTGCCCTAGACTCTGAAACACCACCCACAGCAAGACCCCCTACACTGCCTGAACACCACTGCACTGCCCTAAACCCTGAAACACCAGCCCCAGCAAGACCCCCTACACTGCCCGAACACCACTGCACTGCCCTAAACCCTGAAACACCAGCCCCAGCACGACCACCTACACTGCCCGAACACCACTGCACTGCCCTAAACCCTGAAACACCAGCCCCAGCACAACCCCCTACACTGCCCGAACACCACTGCACTGCCCTAAACCCTGAAACACCAGCCCCAGCACGACCCCCTACACTGCCCGAACACCACTGTACTGCCCTAAACCCTGAAACACCAGCCCCAGCACGACCCCCTACACTGCCCGAACACCACTGCACTGCCCTAAACCCTGAAACACCACCCCCTGCATGACCCCCTACACTGCCCGAACACCACTGCACTGCCCTAAACCCTGAAACACCACCCCCTGCAGCACCCCCTACACTGCCCAAACACCACTGCACTGCCCTAAACCCTGAAACACCACCCCCTGCACCGCCCCCTACACTGCCCGAACACCACTGCACTGCCCTAAACCCTGAAACACCACCCCCAGCACGACCCCCTTTACTGCTCGAACACCACTGCACTGCCCGAAACCCTGAAACACCACCCCCAGCATGACCCCCTACACTGCCCGAACACCACTGCCCTAAACCCTGAAACACCACCCCCTGCACGACCCCCTACACTGCCCGAACACCACTGCACTGCCCTAAACCCTGAAACACCACCCCCTACACTGCCCGAACACCACTGCACTGCCCTAATCCCTGAAACACCACCCCCAGCACGACCCCCTACACTGCCCGAACACCACTGCACTGCCCTAAACCCTAAAACACCACCCCCAGCATTACCCCCTACACTGCCCAAACACCACTGCACTGCCCTAAACCCTAGAACACTACCCCCAGCACGATCCCCTACACTACCCGAACACCACTGCACTACCCTAAACCCTAAAATATTACCCCCAGCACAACCCCCTACACTACCCGAACACGACTGCACTGCCCTAAACCCTCAAACACTCCCCCAGCACGACCCCCTACACTACCCAAAAACCACTGCACTGCCCTAAACCCTAAAACACTCCCCCAGCACGACCCCCTACACTACCCGAACACCACTGCACTGCCCTAAACCCTAAAACACTCCCCCAGCACGACCCCTACACTACCCAAACACCACTGCACTGCCCTATACCCTAAAACACTACCCCCGCATGACCCCCTACACTACCCAAACACCAATGCACTACCCTAATCCCTAAAACACTACCCCCGCATGACCCCTACACTACCCTAAACTAGGGGTGGGCGGAATTTGCGTAGTCGTGCTACGCAAAGCTCCGCGAAACGGTAAAAAATCTCCGCGAGCACGCAAAAGTTCCGCGAACACGCGGAATTGCTTGTTCCGCCCGTTCGCGATGCTTTTTTCCTGTTCGCGAACGCTGTTTGCGTGCTCGGGGAGAAATATCTCGCGAACACACATTTTTAAAGCGCAAACAAGTAAAAAATTCCGCAAAGTCGCGGATCGCGGAATTTTTGGCAATTTCGCGTTCTCCGCGGAACGCGAAATTACCCAAATTCCGCAAATTCCGCGAG
Organism: Calotriton arnoldi; assembly: GCA_963921515.1. Classification (NCBI taxonomy): domain Eukaryota; kingdom Metazoa; phylum Chordata; class Amphibia; order Caudata; family Salamandridae; genus Calotriton; species Calotriton arnoldi. The sequence goes on along the minus strand of CAWUFW010007552.1, from coordinate 948,841 downwards.
CGGAACGGAATTTACCGCCCAGGCCTACCCTAAACGCTAAAACACTACCCCCGCACGACTCCCTACACTACCCAAAGACCACTGCACTACCCTAAACCCTAAAACACGACCTCCTACACTACACAAACACCACTGCACTACCCTAAACCCTAAAACACTACCCCTTACACTACACAAACACCACTGCACTACCCTAAACCCTAAAAACTACCCCAGCACGAACCACTACACTACCCAAACACCACTGCACTACCCTAAACCCTAAAAACTACCCCCAGCAGTATCCCTACACTACCCAAACACCACCGCACTACCCTAAACCCTAAAACACTACCCCCAGCAGTACCCCCTACACTACCCAAACACCACTGCACTACCCTAAATCACTACCCCCAGCACGACCCCCTACACTACCCAAACACCACTGCACTACCCTAAACCCTAAAACACTACCCCCAGCACGACCCCCTACACTACCCAAACACCACTGCACTACCCTAAACCCTAAAACAATCCCCCAGCACGACTCCCTACACTACCCAAACACCACTGCACTACCCTAAACCCTAAATCTACCCCCAGCATGACCCCTACACTACACAAACACCACTGCACTACCCTAAACCCTAAAACACTACCCCCAGCACGACCCTCTTCACTACCTAAACACAACTGCACAATTTGTTACAGGCGTTGCAACGCAGGCCTGTGGTGCTTACTGGAAGTACCTAGTGGGCTAGTTGGGCCCCAGGGACCCTCAGGATTCAAGGTGACCTAATCCCCCAACTTAAAAAGCACCACGGGGCGCGTTTGCACAGTGGTGAAGGGAGGGGCGGGGCCTCAGGTGACATGTGCGCAAACACGCCCTGTGGTGCGTTTTAAGTTGGGGAATTAATTCCCTTTGAATCCTGAGGGACCCTGGGGGCCAACTAGCCCACCAGGTACCTTCAGTAAGCACAACAGAGTTGCGTTGCAGAGAGGTGAAAAAAGGTGCATGGCCTCGGAACGCCTCTCTGCAACTCAGCTCTGTGGTCCTAACTGTAGGTACCTGGGGGGCTAGTTGGGCCCCAGGGACCCTCAGAATTCAAGGGGACTTAATCCCGCAACTTAAAACGCGCCACGGGGTGTGTTTGCACACATGTCACCTCAGGCCCCCCCTCCCTTCGCCACTGTGCAAACGCGCCCTGTAGCGTGTTTTAAGAGGTAGTTTTAATCCCCCTGCCCTATTATGTACAATGGACTTGCAGAGGAGGTCATGCTAATCACAGGGGTACCCCAACGAATAGTGTTCCCTAGTGTATGTAGGTGTTTTCACTGTATTCTAAGTGTCTTTTAGCATAGCACTGGCTCTGGTTAGTCAGAGTAAGTTACCACCAGTACCCGTCTGAAAAAGTTGTGGGCACAGGATGATTTTGCAACAAGGCCTCTTTCTGCTCCTCTGTTGGTTCTTTCTGCACATCTTTTGCTTCTTTCTGTTCGTTGTTTCTTCTTTCTTCACATGTCCTACCTCTGTAGGCATAGTTAGAAACTAGCATTTAAAAAAACCTTTGAAATTCACTTAAAAAATCATAGGTTTCAGGCACGTTATAGTTAGAAATTAGCATTTAAAAACCTTTGAAATTCACTGAAAAAACCATAGGTTTCAGACACGTTATAGTTAGAAATTAGCATTTAAAAAACCTTTGAAATTCACTGAAAAAACCATAGGTTTTAGGGACAGTTATAGTTAGTTGGACATTTCACTCGTACAAAACCATAGAAATTCCCCGTTATAGTTAGTTCAGCTAACTATAACTCGCGCCCCCGCAATGCACTGCTGATGACGTCACATATTACATCACTCATGACATGGTCAGTGACATCACTGATGACATCACTGATGACATCTCAAATGACATCACTGATGACATCATCCATGTGATAATTTCATGCATCTTCTCACACCCTAATATAACTTTTGATACACCCACTCTAAATTACAGACTGCCATTCTCAAAACCATAGACACTCCAACACCAAAAACTACATACCCACTCACTGATTCTTAGGTCTACACACACATCCACTCACTCACCCGTACAGTCACTCATACTTAGTCACTCAGTACAGGACTATCATATGCACTCATACACCTATATAAACACTCACTCACCGCCACTCATCCATAGAGGTACTCACACACCTAGTCAGTCATGCAAAAACTTAATCACACACCCATTTACTCACCTATACAGTTATACACACACCAGCTCACTTACTCATACAAATACTAGCACATTCTTACACTCTTATACAATCACTGATACAAGTACACACTCATCCATACAGCCACTCTCACAATCACACACTCTCACTTATAGCCATTTATATACTCCAACACACATATATACTGCCTTTCACATATGTAGTTACTCACACATGTACCACTGAGATATACATTCAATCACTAACACACCCATACACACACTCACCCACCCATACAGTCCATCACAGATGCACTCTTGAAACCATGCACCCAGTGAATCACCAACTCACACATCTATGCACAGAGTCACACCCACCCCACCCACACAAACACTCAGTCACCCATACAGATACTCAGACAATCAATCAATAACCCATGTAGACACTCATGTAGCTATTCAGAAAGCCATGCAGCCGCTTACAAACCAACAGACAGACGGATACAGACATTCACACAGTTTAGTCACTAACCCATGCATTCAGTAAGATACATTTAATCACTCACTTGTAGAGTCAGTCACTCACGTACTAAATCATCCATTCAGACACTTATACACCCACTCATTCTTCAATACGCCTTTCCCTATATATATTAAACATATTTAAACTTTACAGAAACACAGTCACTGGATGATGTCATCAGTGATGTCATTTGAGATGTCATCAGTGATGTCATCAGTGATGTCACTGACCATGTCATGAGTGATGTAATATGTGACGTCATCAGCAGTGCATTGCGGGCGCAAGTTATAGTTAGCTGAACTAACTATAACGGGGGAATTTCTATGGTTTTGTACGAGTGAAATGTCCAACTAACTATAACTGTCCCTAAAACCTATGGTTTTTTCAGTGAATATATATATATATATATTCCTCTTTTGGTGCTTCATGAGTGTTGGATGTTTAACGGCTTGCACAGCCGTTGAGGAAAACCCACTGCAGGTATGCGGGCCCATCCTTGCTTCAGTTAGGAGCTGGAATTATTGGGAGGAAGAGGTGCAAGTTCCATTTCAGGGTTGGAGCTTGCACAAGTGTGATTTGACTTCTGTAAAGCAGGGCGGCCACAGCTCCAGGAACAGGGCATCAACCCACATGGGTTTACTGTTTTGCATAATTCAAGAATGAAAAGCGAACCCACTGTGGATTATTGGCATACGGACTACAAACACCATGAGGCTGCAGGAGCGCCACGCCCACCAGGGCAGGTGTTTGGAATTTAAACTGTGCGTGTGCAGCGCGAACTTTCATTTCTTTTTGCTGCCACTGATGAAAGGATTTATGTTCCTGAAACGCGTCTGGCTTTACAAGTGATGCCTGTTTTCCGAGCGAGGTGACTGCTGGCAAGTTGTTCTAATAAAGAATACACTGATTAGAGCTTCCTGTGGATTTCCTCTTTTGGTGCTTCCTGAGTGTTGGATGTTTAACGGCTTGCACAGCCGTTGAGGAAAACCCACTGCAGGTATGCGGGCCCGTCCTGGCTTCAGTTAGGAGCTGGAATTATCTGGAGGAAGAGGTGCAAGTTTCATTTCAGGGTTGGAGCTTGCACGAGTGTGATTTGACTTCTGTAAAGCAGGGCGGCCACAGCTCCAGGAACAGGGCATCAACCCACATGGGTTTACTGTTTTGAATAATTCAAGAATGAAAAGCGCACCCACTGTGGATTATTGGCATACGGACTACAAACACCATGAGGCTGCAGGAGCGCCACGCCCACCAGGGCAGGTGTTTGGAATTTAAACTGTGCGTGTGCAGCGCGAACTTTCATTTCTTTTTGCTGCCACTGATGAAAGGATTTATGTTCCTGAAACGCGTCTGGCTTTACAAGTGATGCCTGTTTTCCGAGCGAGGTGACTGCTGGCAAGTTGTTCTAATAAAGAATACACTGATTAGAGCTTCCTGTGGATTTCCTCTTTTGGTGCTTCCTGAGTGTTGGATGTTTAACGGCTTGCACAGCCGTTGAGGAAAACCCACTGCAGGTATGCGGGCCCGTCCTGGCTTCAGTTAGGAGCTGGAATTATCGGGAGGAAGAGGTGCAAGTTCCATTTCAGGGTTGGAGCTTGCACGAGTGGGATTTGACTTCTGTAAAGCAGGGCGGCCACAGCTCCAGGAACAGGGCATCAACCCACATGGGTTTACTGTTTTGCATAATTCAAGAATGAAAAGCGCACCCACTGTGGATTATTGGCATACGGACTACAAACACCATGAGGCTGCAGGAGCGCCACGCCCACCAGGGCAGGTGTTTGGAATTTAAACTGTGCGTGTGCAGCGCGAACTTTCATTTCTTTTTGCTGCCACTGATGAAAGGATTTATGTTCCTGAAACGCGTCTGGCTTTACAAGTGATGCCTGTTTTCCGAGCGAGGTGACTGCTGGCAAGTTGTTCTAATAAAGAATACACTGATTAGAGCTTCCTGTGGATTTCCTCTTTTGGTGCTTCCTGAGTGTTGGATGTTTAACGGCTTGCACAGCCATTGAGGAAAACCCACTGCAGGTATGCGGGCCCGTCCTGGCTTCAGTTAGGAGCTGGAATTATCGGGAGGAAGATGTGCAAGTTCCATTTCAGGGTTGGAGCTTGCACAAGTGTGATTTGACTTCTGTAAAGCAGGGCGGCCACAGCTCCAGGAACAGGGCATCAACCCACATGGGTTTACTGTTTTGCATAATTCAAGAATGAAAAGCGCACCCACTGTGGATTATTGGCATATAGACTACAAACACCATGAGGCTGCAGGAGCGCCACGCCCACCAGGGCAGGTGTTTGGAATTTAAACTGTGCGTGTGCAGCGCGAAATTTCATTTCTTTTTGCTGCCACTGATGAAAGGATTTATGTTCCTGAAACGCGTCTGGCTTTACAAGTGATGCCTGTTTTCCGAGCGAGGTGACTGCTGGCAAGTTGTTCTAATAAAGAATACACTGATTAGAGCTTCCTGTGGATTTCCTCTTATGGTGCTTCCTGAGTGTTGGATATATATATTTATATATATTACTCCAATCCTCCAAAACAATCAAACAAGAAGGTGGGGCACTCAGGGCTGATTTTCAAGTGGATTTATTTTTCATTGGTCACCAACAAGAAAACGGTCTCTCAGGACACGTTTCGGCTTCTCGCCTTCATCAACTAGTGAGCATCCATCTTTGTTTTATATTTTTCGGGCCTGATTCACAGAACTAACTTACGTCAAAACGTAAACGTAAACGTAAAGTTAGTACTTTTTAGGTATTCACAGAATACACTTACTCATTTTGGTATTCACAGAATAGTACTAACTTTACGTTTACGTTTTTGACGTAAGTTAGTTCTGTGAATCAGGCCCATAGTTACTTACACACATTGCAGGGCATGCCATCAGTAGACATGGAAGAGTTGCACATTTAAACAATCATGTTTACGTCACATTTAAAACAGAAACAATTCTGCCTATGTAGGCAACGGGCATAATTTCTGCTAATAGCAGTTGAGTGGAGATAAATGTGAGCAAATACAAAACGTTACAGTTTTCAACATATTTGTCTCTGTGGACATGGGTATAGAAGAATCACTATTACTGTTCATAGCTTAGACTTCTATTTGTCTACCTTAAAAAATCCTCATCTAGCCCCAGGGGGCAAATGAATATGTATTATAACATCATACCAAGGCTGTAAAGTTAATGTCTCATCATAGCACAAAAATAAAAATACAAATACAAAGAAGAAGATACAATCTAATATCTAAGATTCATACTAGTATCTATTTGTAACTGTCTTTCATAAAGTACAGGATCTAGGCCCTTTACAAATGTCCACAAAAACACTGAGTTTCAATGCTCCTAAATAAATGAACAAAGAAATAATAATCTTACTAACACCCTAACTAGTGGATGATACTCTGCCCATAACAGTAGATATCTTCAAAAGATGCTCTCTTGTCTCCATGACTATATATATATATATGCGTGCTATCCAAAATAAAGACAAGCTATACCCAGTGGCACCCCATTTTGAGGAAGTGCATAAAAGTAATAGAAACCTTTTTCGCTTCTATGTAATTGACCGTGTCCCTCAAACTACCAGAGGGGGTGATCGGATTCGCAGATTGAGGCAACTGGAATCTAAATATATTCTTGAATTAGACACCAAAGCACCTCAGGGTCTTAACTCTGATGAAGAATTGGCCTGGTATTTGGGGGAATAATTTGTCTAGCTGTTATTATTTATTTTTCATGCAAGTATTTTAATTAAGTTTTCAAGCACGTATTTGGATGATGTTAACTTGTGTCCCCTTTGTAAACACATATGTAGTTATTATCTTGACAACATTTTCTGTAAAAATTATATTGTAGTCTTCTGTAGTTGCAACTTATCTTTTATCTTTTATATTTAAGTTTAATTAACTATTTTTTCATATTTTTTTAGTGGACTGATAGTTCTAATTACGATTATCCTACATCTTTTGTGTCTTTTATAGGATCATCTGTGGAGCGGAATATGCTTAAGTACCCATAATGAAAGTGAATTATGTCATCTGAATTTAAAAGTTTACTCTGTCTTATATCGATTTTGTGGTAAACATTATGGCTCAAAATTTAATAATTTAAAATGACTTGTTTATGCATTGACATGGACTGTTATTGAGGAATGTGGTACAAGAGTAGGTTGGCCCACTTGGGCAGAATTGCCTTAGTATAACTACCACATTATGGAGATAATATTTTGATATTTGCATGACTTAGTCCTATATATATTTTCCTGATCTTTTATGGTAATGCTTGTGTGCATGAGCATGATTATTTTGGGACCACTATATAATGTGTTGGTGGTCTAATTAATTGTTATTATTAATTTTGTCGCAATGATTATGAAATTTATAGCAGATGGTACTACTCAGCATTTTTCTGGTTATTGGTACCAATCTGCTCTGTGCACAAGGCTCATTACATGAAATGTTTTGGACTATCTCATGATAATTATGTTACAATCAGTTGATGTGAAATCATGCCAATCTTTTTAGCCATGATATTATCAATATTTTAAGTTAATTTGTGGCTTTTGATACTCAGCATTCACATCGTTATGGGGATACACTGCCACTATAAAATGGCCGACACGAAAAACGTAAATGAACTGTGCGTTATCTGGTTCAGTCCTCTTTTGATTTCATCTTACTCACGTAGCACGTAACCTGTTTAAATTATGCCAAAAACCATGTTTTCTTTACCCGTGATCAAGGCGTACAAGCGCCGAAATGTGCTGGGTTTTTCGGCTTGGATTGAATAAACCACCCCTTGCACTTTATGGATTTGGCCTCTAATTTTGGCGTGGAAGGAGTGCGCGCTTCGTAGCGTTTGCTGCTTGGTGGAAGTGAAGAATATATATATATATATATGTATATCCATCCAAAACGGTCGCTTATGTTCCCGCCAGCTTTAAACGAGGAGTGCGCGGCGAGGTAGCGAACCTCGATTATCCATCCAAAACCTGTGATAACAGCCGGTATACTGTCCCAGCTCAATAAATCACAGAGCCGCCACTCAAAATCAAGTCTCAGCGTATTTATAAATCACACTAGGCAACAAAAAAAAACAACGCGTTTCGATGTTTCCTCACTCCTTGGTCACGGGTTAGGTGTATGCATGAATACCGTTCTATTTACAGAGACAGTTCGTGCGTTTCATCATAATAAACATAAACACAATACTTCCCATTGTTTGTTGACTTATTTGTATATACAGAATAAAACGACAAAGCATATCGACATAGTAATGGATTATCCGTGTTATGTTGGAAACAAAATAAATCTCATTTATCAGCAGTTTTTAAATGGCATGATCGGAAAATCAATCGTAATCACCTCACCGCTTCCTTTAATTATACATGTATTACGAGTCATCTATATCAAAATGCTCTCATGAAAACATTGCACCATAAAGAGGGTTCGATAATACGAACAATCAAAAATTACAGAGCGTTAACATCCCTCATATCGGAGTTTATACAATCAGCGCTCGTAATGCCTGTTGTCAATAAAGTTTTGTAAATAGCATAGGAAATGCGAAGTGCACAGTGAAAAATAACGCCTCAGTGGGCAATACCTGCCCGTATTTTATCCTTTGAACATGCCACATCACTAATTTGATTCAAAGTAATTATGAACCGGAATATTAATAAACAAGCTAAGACTTAGCTCATGATCAATTCTGCCCCAGTGGGCTAAACCAGTCCTAAATTTGGACATTGATCAACCATGTATTGACCAACACACTGATGTGTCAAAAAATATATCAGCTCTTCTGCATTTCATATTCTACAATCTGAAACACAACAATAGGAATGAATGGGAAGCAATTCCTTATTCGCGATTCGCAATTTGCGAGTTGCAAATATGAAATGTGTAGGAATCGCACATTTTTTTGTGATTCCTACATGCATAAGGAATTGTGATTCCTAAATTGCGATTTCTTAAAAATCGCAATTTAGGAATCGCAATTCCTAACTATGATGCATGTGGCCCTTAAATCTTTTATCTTGTCCTCCTTTTTCTGCTCACCCCCTGTTGCTGATGGGAAAACACAGGTTCTCACCCACTCATCAGCTAGCTCCTTCAGCTCTCAAGGGCTAGTCAGCTTACAGTCCACTAGGTACTGGTGTACATTCTCTTGTCCACAATGAGTCAGGATATGCTCTTTCAACAATAAGTTGTACAGCCCCTCATAAGTGCTCACTTGGTTACCACTTATCCAGCCTTCTAATGCCTTCACTGAGATCTTTACAAAGTTCACCCAGGACTGTGTGTTAACTTTCTGGGTGTCCCTGAGCCGCAACCTGTACTGCTCTGTGGTCAGACCAAATTTTTTGACTAGGCATTGCCTCATGTGGAAGTAAGATTTTGTCTCATCCCCCTGTAGGGTTAGGAGACTATGCCTCCCATCTACTGGGATCAGTTCCCACAGGAGTGAACCCCAATACATAGAGTGGACATCTCTCATCTCAAGGGCCCTTTCAATTGCAGTCAGACATTTGTCAATATCATCCCCCTCGGTTTACATAGGAACTATTCCCTTGCGAAGCCAGTGATTAAACCCACCACCCCTGGGCATCTCGGTGTCTAGTTCATTGTCGCTGTCACAACTTCTTTTCTCTTCCTCCCCTGCCCACTTCTTCTAACCTAGGGCCAGCTTCCTCTCTTCCAAAGCTATGGAAGCTAACTGAGCCTCAAGCTCTTGCCTTCTGAGGGACCTGTCTGGGTCTTCTGTAGATGAGCCTCTCCTCCCCCCATTAGCTGGAAGTACCAGAAGAAATAGATGAGATGTCATCCTACCCTTCTTTCCCTGCAGCTGTTTGTGCCCAGGCCTTAAGGGACCTAATCAACTCTGCCTTCCTGATCTTGTTGCTATTTGGTAGCCCCCTGGACCTGCACTGAACACTAAGAGCAGCCACTGTGAGTTTGTTCAGTTTAGCCAGATCAATCTCCATGGAATCCCTGGCTTTGGGTCAGACCAACTTTACAAATCAGCAATAGAAAAAATCAAAAAGATGGATTAAAAATCAGTTTTAGATGAATTTCAAAAATTCAAAAATCAACCTTTTTGTTCTAAGTCAATTTAGCAGATTTTTGAAGATCTTAACTTACTTTACATATGGTGTGATTTAAACACAAGTCTGTATCTACACCACTGAACACCAAATGTTGGAAGGTAGATTATTAGTAGGGGTAAGTATGCACCTACCCCTAGCAATAAGGCCACCAAGTCACTATAAGGTCCAGTCAAGGTCTTAGAAATTAGCCCCTGGCTCAACCCTTGGTAGCTGGCTGTGAGCAGGCAGGCTTAACTTAGGAAACAGTTATGTAAAGCATTTAAAAACACCAATACATTAAATATGTAAGACACAACACACAATAAAAATCCCACACCAATTTATAGATATACGAAATATTTTTATCTTTAAGATGACACCAAAACGACAAAAATCCAATATAGGTAACCGGAGATATTCATTTTTAAGGAGTAACCACTTTCTAGTGCTTAAAAACACATTGTGTAGGAGAGTAGGATCTGCCTCTTGTGGTTACCCCCACTTTTTTGCTGATGCTACACTGTTTTTCGACTTTAGTCTGGCTGGGGCCCTGCTATCCAGGACCCCAGCCTAGCTGCTTCCTCTCTAAATTGATTCCATGAACTTTAGGTACATCACAGATTGGATTCTGGAGGGCCCTTATAAGTCCCTAGTATATGGTATACTATGTACCCAGGGCATAGGTACCCCAGAGGCCTACCAGGGGCTGAAGCATGTATTGTGCCACCCCTGGAAGGCCATCCAAAATGACACCACAGGACTGCTACTGCAGCCTGAGTGAGGTGGTGCATGCACCCCTTACAGAGATATAGGTTCACTATATCTCACCTAACACTGCACATAGAAACCTATCAGTCACCCCTATGGCAGGCCTTATCAATCCTGAAGGCAGGGTGCTTGGTTATATGTGAGAGGGTGCCCATGCATGAGCAGAGCCCCTCTGCAGCCCTCGGAATCTCCTATCCGGGGTTGTCTGTGGTGCAGCCTGACCATATACTCTTAAGTGCATTATAACCTCGCGGTAAAATGCTAACTTTGGACTGGCTGCACGGAAACATGTTGTGTTTGGTATCAAACACCTTGGAATCCTACCCCCCCCGCCAGTCCTGGCGGCGGGGGTAGAATTCCACCCTTCTAGAGGGAGAGACATGTCCCCACCGGTATACCCGGTAGAAACCTTAAAGAGCCCTGGCATCACAAAATGGATGCTGCAGCCACAAACACGAGTCTGGCCTCCTGCTGCTGACTGAAACTCCGGCAGGGGAGGCCTGGACAATAGGTTTCCTGTCACAGGGAGGTGTGACCACCTCCCAGACAGGCCTTAGTGGATTGGGGCTGGGTGGGTGCACTCTCTGAGTGCTTTGAAGTCCTGCACTGGGGGCACATTTGGTGTCCTCGTGCATACCCCAGTTCAAACTGGTTGCAGGGGCTACCAGCCCCTGCTCTGGTGCGAAACTGGACAAAGGAAATGGGTGTAGCCACCCTTCTTTCCAAACCCTCCCATAGGTGGGTCCCCAGAGTTAGTCCAACCCCTTTCTTTAGTATAAGTAAGGGAACCCTGGCAACAGGACTTTAGATATCCCTGGACGAAACTCTGCAACTGAATCCTGGAACTTCGACGCTCTACTCAAGACTAGAGGACTGAAGAAATCTCCCTTGGGGTCAAGGACTGACTCCCTTGCTTGGCAGGCACCAACAAAGCATTTGCCGGTCTGCATCTCCGAAGCTCCCGCAGTATTTGCAGCCCAGGAAGAGGATTTCCAGACATCTCAGAGGCCGACCCGAGTCCCCATCAAAGCTGAGACCCGCAGCCCTCGTGAGTAGCGTGGAACCGGAACTCCTGGACACCGTGCACATTTGCTAGTGCATTGAATTCTCGATGACTCTTGAAGTCCTGCTTTGGGTTACTTGTAGCCCAGTCCTCGAGCACCATTTGCACCGAAGATTGTGAGCCTACACTCCACGAGTGTTCCATGGGCCCGCTTCCTGCATTTCTGCTTGGGGCTCCTTTGCGATCCCTGGTCCGTCGACTGGTGGGTCCCTGTGAAGGCAACTCTGATTTTCTTTGGGCATTTCTGATTGCTCTAGACGTGCCCTAACTCCCCACCAAGTGGTGAGTCCCTCAGGCCTTGCTGGTCTGCTCCGAAGCATCTTTCTCCTTTCTGCGTGGGTTGCTGTTGCCAAGGCTTGTTGTGTTCAATCCGGACACCAATGCTGTAGCACTCGACATCCTTTGTGGGACAGCTCGAATCCAGCTCCTGGTTATTGTCGACGCCTCCTGGTCCTTGTGGCTGAAGAGTCAGGCTTCACCTCTTTCACCTGAAGCACCCAACATCGGTGGGCATTCGACTATCGTGCCCCTGGTCACTGGCAAATGACCCAGACTCTGTCCCCTCTGCTTTCAGGTTCTTCTCATCTCCGATCCAGGCTTGGATCTCTTCGGACACTTCGCATCTTCCCGGCAGCAGCACTTCTTTGCAGACTGCCATTGAAAACGACGACGCGACCCGACACCATTTGACACCTATGCACCCGGCTTCCCTGGGTGAGGTAACTCGAGTACTCTGGTGCTCCCGTGGGTGTTGACCCTAGAACTGTCTAAGTCCAAGAGGGTTTGGTCCTAGTCCATTTCTAAGTATCCTTAAACTCTAAAACGATAACCGCGACTTTCCCATAGACTAAAACGGAGCTCGCGGCTATGTTCACACACTGCACACAGCCCCGTGGGTCCCCTGTGTCACTACCTTGGGTGGTTCCTTGGGGTCCCAGCGATTCTACAGGCTCTAGGCCTTGTGTCTACTTAAGTTGTGGTTCTTATACCACTTTCTTAATATATGGTTTGGTACGCCCATAGGGCTAATCGTATATTGTGCTATTTTTCTGTGCTATTCGACTTGTAACTTGTGTACTTTCACCTCTAGCCTCATAAAGAGACTATTGGGTTGTGTTTAGTAATAAATACCTATATTTTATATATATACCTGGTGTGGTTCTCCTTTCATTTGGTCATTCATGAGATTATAACTGGTAAAACAATAGCTTAACACTCCTTCAAGACTTAGCCTGAAGGCTGCTCTCCATAGCTACCACTAGGATAGCTTTCAATAAAGGTTGTCTTTAAACCTATCATCAATAAAGGTCATTTGGACTGGTGCAAGGTGCCCACTATAACTAGTGGACAGCATATACCAGGCCAACTTCTCACACATAGCACCAACTTGAGACATCTGGTCATGCTTGACCGGGACAAAGTCAAAGTTTGAAGCCGACCGCAATGGAGGCCTGGTCGGATACACTAAGCTTGAGGCACCGGTAATAATTTTACTTTCACACTAGAAATGTTTCTGGAGGATTTTCTCTCGACGGCAAGCAAGGCACTTCGTCAGGCTAGTTTTACAGTGCGTTCACCGGATTGGTTCGGCAGGAGCTCCTGGTCAACTCCTGGATGTCTTGAGCTCCAGAGCTTTCAGCGGCATGACCCTGAAATCCGGGCCGGGTCGTAGTCGAAGGTAGTCGTCTTTACTCTCGACATCGGGTCGGTCCACTTATGGAGCTTTTCCCAAACGTTCTTCCACACTTCTCCAAACTTCTGGAACTTCTTCCTGAAGTTCTTCTTAAGGGTTCAAAGTGTCCAAAACCCAAATTCAAGGGTCTAGAAGCTCTAAGATGGTCCTTTGAAGTTTGGGACTACAGTTCCCACAATGCACCTGGCCAAATCCTTAAAAGTCCACTGTACACAATCCAGGCTGGGGACTTCTTGAGAAAGATGGTGCAGGGAAGCTCTGTTAACCTGTTGCTTTCAGGGAGTCCACTCCTTAATCCTTTTTGAAGCAAGTCAAAGTCCTCAGGACTGTAGTTCCAAGTGTGCAACAGGACCAGTCCTTCAGGGAGCAATTCTGTGTGGTGTAGACCAGAGTTCCAGCAGGGCAGTCCTTCTTCTCCTTGTAGTTTCAGGCAGCAAATCTGAGTCGCTATGCAGCGCTCACATATTTATTCTATGATCTGGGGCGCCAAGCAGGAGGGCACTCCTATCCAATGAGGTGCTGGGTGCCACCTAAAAGCATGACAGCATCCTCCAAAGTGTGGCATATTCTTGCCCCACAAAGCACTGCACTTTAAAATTTAAGATGGAGATTTTCTCTCCTTTGGAGTAAGAGCTGGCTAAACCAACCTACTGGTGTGGCTCATTGCCATTAACACTCCCCCTCCAGACCTTCTACAAATTCCAATCCCGGGCCTGCCATATGGCTGGGGGTACAGAAAGAGGGGGTAGGCCTGGCTGGCATTCCTTCCTGTCCTGCTCTCTTTGAGGCCCAGTTTGATTTACCCAGTTCCTGACCTGGCCTGTTCTTTCAGCTGAGAGATCCCCCGTTAGATATCCTCTGCTCTATGCAGGCCACTTATCACCTCATCAAGCCAGCTTGGCTAAGCCTGCCAAGGCTGACCAATCAGGAAAGGCTGCTAGAAGGCTAGATTCTGGTGCACAGAAATGAAAGTCCTATAACTTATTTTCTGTACTGGTTATGATACATTCACCAGTGGCAAGTTGTTGGACTTATCATTGCAAATCTTTTAAGTCCTTGAATGACATTTTCAGCCTTTTCCTAGCATTATTTATACTTAAATAGCATATTCCAATCTTAGCCTATGGAGCTAATAATCACCAATGGAGGGAAATGAGATTGGCAGTTTTTCCCTCACCAGGGCATATAAAACATATTGTATAATGTCCATGCTTATAGCTGCATGGCACCTCACCCTGGAGGACCTAGGGAGACCTTGGGGTGACTTATATGTACAAATAGGGAGATTACCACTTTGGAAGTACCTTTAGTTTCAAAGTCGAATTTGCCTTTAATTTACTTTTAAAGACAGACTGCAAAGCAGGGCTGCTTTTAAAAATGGCAGTGGGCAAAACAGTAGTGCATACTCCTGTGCAGGAAATCTACTGGGCCTCTAAACCCCCCTGCACTATTATATACTAGGGACATATAGATATTTTGAATCCCCCTTGCCTTATTATATACTTGGGACTTACAGGAGTCTGTCATTGCCAATTATAAGTATACCTAATTACCTTATACCATGTTCATCAGAACACTTGCCCAGGGCCTGGTTAGCAGAGCCCAGGGCACAGTCAGAGTCACTTGCCACCAGAATCCATCAGAAAATGGGGGTGATCAGCCTAAAAATAATGAATTTCTCACAAGAACATTAATGGTGCGTGGAATATCCGCCTCCATTTGGAGTTGCCCCCGTATAATCAATGTGGGACACTCACTCTCATATCCGGTATTTCTACCTACACATGCACAATCAAGCAGAGCACAGTGCACACCCACAATGACCCTGGATCATGGCCCTGATCTACAGACTGACACAATGTACATTGCCATGCTGTCTGAATGTGAACATGTACCATGCGGCTACATACATGTGGACACATTGTAATACAGCATCTCCCCTTCACATTGCAGGGGCACCGTCAACACCTCCTGCAGAGCAGTCCCAGCCACTCTTCACTGATGATGAGGGGGACACCCCCAGCATCGACACCCAAGCCCTCCAAGACATCATTGAACTCATCTGCCAATCACCTCCAGGACCAGGGCAGCCCAGCTGCATCAAGGAGACCCCACCCACTCCACAAACCACCCAGCAGGAGGCACCCACAAACCCGGCTGTCTCCCAAGACCCCACCGAACAACACATGGCCTTCCAACGCCGTGTGTTGGAGGGCCAGAGGGAGATGGCTGAGCAGGTGTGGTGGGGTTCGACCTCATGGCTACCAAACTTGACGCCATCCATGGGTGTCTAAGTCCCATCAGGGACCACCTCCAGTCCCTAACGGACACCCACAGGCCGCTCCATGGTCTCCAATGAGCCCTGGCTGACATCGGTGGAGTCATGACTCGGAGACAAGAACACCTGTCCGCTCAGAGTGGCTCCAGCGATCTCAGCCGTGAGCTGGCACACATGCGGAGGCTCATGGAGGACATGGTGCGGATGGAGGCGGAAAGGATGGCAGCCACCGCTGCACATCAGCAAAATGTAGCTGGGATCTAAAATGCCCTGCATATCCTCATCATGGCATTGCTGCCACAATGCGTGGCGCAGATGAATGCTGCTGCTCCTACACCATCCACATCTCCGCCCCCTGCTGTGTCAGTGCCTCACAGTGTGGCAGGCATTTCCACTCCGGCACCTGATGTGTCACTGCCACACAGTGCGGCCGACAATCCACCTCCGGCCCCTGATGTGTCAGTGGCACACAGTGCCGCAGCCGGAACTGCACCACCCACAGGTGGGGCAGAGCACACATCCGAGGATGAGGACGTGGATGGGATTGAGATCAGAAGGAGGCACTAGCATTCATGTCCGCCACCTGGCCTGTTGCTGCTTGGTGCCGCACATGGCCCCATGACCTTCCACTGACCCCCGATACACTCTGCTGCACTCACCTTGGACCGCGACATGGACTGCCATATCCTGTTTGGTGACCAATGACACAGCGACCAGATTGCGGACTGTACCCTTCCTCTTCTGCTGTACTTGTCATTCCCCGATGTACTCTGACTGGCCCTCCACGGGCCCATATTGTGAAGTGGGGTTGGCATGGCCCTGTAATGCTCCAGCTGCAAAACTCCACTGGATGTGCATTAAACATTCAGAAACGCACTGCTGTGTCATGTCTTTCATCATTCATGTATGAATGTGTGGATGAATGTAGGGTCAGTGATTCCCCCTAACGTCAATGATGCTCATCTAGTGGGATTCCAGTCACAGTGTGCTACATTGCCGATTGCGTTCCGGGTGCCGTAGACACTACAACAGGGACACATGCATTAGTCACTTCCTTGTCCGGACATGGACTGAACCACGCCCAGAGCCCCGAGTCATTGTTGTAAGCCCTGCGCTGGTCCGGCGTACGCCAGGCCAGACCACTTACGCTACGCTCCGAGGGGGGCCACATAGCTACATGTTGCAGGTTTACACGCTAGTGGTCTGCAGGTCACTGGTCTAGTTGTCAGCATGTCACGGCCACTCCCTGAGGGCAGGTTTGCACACACACCACACCCATCTGGCACAGGCGTCACAGGCCATGTGACCCCGCCAATATAAGGGGCCGAAACGTCACATTCCCCACTGCCGGTGGTGACTGGATGATGGACAATCCACGATTCTCAATCATAAAGGGCCCATGAGTTGTTGCGCACAGGGTTAGTGGCACCCTTGCGGCCGTAACGGGCCTACCACCACGTGGCGCTGACTGGGGTTGCACAGGGTTAGTGGCACCGAAATTGCTGAGCGGGTGTGCAGCCTGCGATGATGACGTGTGCACTGATGTGGTCTCTGCCATTGATGCCTCAGGACTCAGCGTCATGTGTGGGACCTGCTGGTCCGCGGTGCGGGTCCGCATGATGTGGAGCATGCCATGGTGGCGGGACCGGGGCCTGGAGCTTGCACGGGCACGTGGTGTGCCCACTGGTGGACACACCGTTGGCGGCAGGTGAGCAGTGGGGCCCGGGTGCGCAAGTGCAGACAGCCAGCGCTGGCCGGGGGGAGGGGGTAGGGTGCGGCTGCATGTGTGTGCAGGGACGGACAGACGTTGTTGCTGTGTGCAGTGAGATGGACTCTGCCATGATTGACTCTGGCCTCGATTACAGATTGCAGACCTGGTGGCTTGCAGTGTATACCGGCATGTGGTTGGAGACACCCCGGTGGCAGCAGGTGAGCAGTGGTGCCTGGGTGCGCGGGAGCGGCAGTGTCCCTCTCTCTCTCTCTCTCTCTCCCTTCCTTTCCTTCTCTCTCTCTCTCTCCCTTCCTTTCCTTCTCTCTCTCTCTCTCTCCCTTCCTTTCCTTCTCTCTCTCTCTCTCCCTTCCTTTCCTTTCCTTCTCTCTCTCCCTTCCTTTCCTTCTCTCTCTTTCTCTCTCTGCCTTTCTTTCATTCTCTGTTTCTCTGTGTCTCGCTCCTTTGATGTGCGCATGACAACCGTTCTGATTTGGTGCTTTTTTTTCCAGGCTGTGACATCAAGGCTGTCCCGGACGGACCCGACAGGAGTCTTCCGCATTGGTGTTTTGTGTTGTATTTCAATAAAGTTTTTGGTTGCTACTTCAATGATGAGTGACTGTTTCTCGTTCTTCTGACCACACATGTGTGTTTCTTTTTGTCATTGTGCGACATCATGCGCTTTTTGTGGCTCTTGTGTCGTGCACGGTATGTGTTTGTCCGGGGGGGGCCTGGGAGTGGTGGCGGTGGGTGTTGTGGCCCTCATGGGTCTCCGAGCTGCATGATCATTGTCTCCATGGCATCTGTGGGTCTTCAGATGTGGCTCTTGGCTGGGCTCCCTTTCATGCTGCAGGTAGTCGTCCTGCTTAACACCAGCAAAAGGCAGGTGTTAATTCCCTGCTGCTACCGCGGCTTATCGCCTGTTTTTGGTTTGCATCGCAGATCTGGCAGTTCGTTGTGAAAGTGGTGTAGTGGTGTTTTCGTGTGTTTTTGCACAGGAACGCCTACTCTGCATCTCATTAGGGTTAGTTGGTGGTGTCACCCGTGGGGGTAAAATTTGCGGCAGTTATCGCGGGAATACTGGCGATGTCTGCAGTTTGCACACGCTTGTGAATGGGGCGTTAAATCTATCGCCACTTTTGATGCGTTAAGTTGGCGATAACTCGGTGATAAGTCCTTGTGAATATGCCCCTCAGTCTTTTAGATAGCATATGGGACTTCAATACCAGGGCCGGACTGGTAACCCAAAGCAGCCCTGGCAACTTTGAAGGACCAGCCTTCGAAGGGGGGTGAGGGGGCTGCAAGTGTAAAGAACAGCTGCTTTTGTTACTGGGAGCCGATATTTCAGAACCGCTGCAAGTCACAAAAATCCGGCCCCCACCCTTCCAGCCTCCAGGGGAAACGCCGGATGCCCGCTAGGACCAGTCCGGCCCTGTTCAATACACATCCTCTACATCGAGGTGCTAATGTGCTGTTACTAAACGGAATACTTTCCGGTGAGTGCAATCCCATTCTGATCTGGAGCCCTGGGTTAAGGTCATGTCCTGCTAGCTCTCTCTGAAGACCATTGCAAGCAGGCTGGGTAATTTACACAAGTGAACTCTTTCTTAGATTTTGCATTGATTTGGGTAGTAATCGTGGCATCTATTTGGAAAACCAGCACTTCATTTTATCCCAAAAACGTCCTAGAAATGTCTTGAAAATGTATAGCCTTTTGGCCAAATACTTAGAAAACTGTTCTGTTATATGCACTATGTGGTCCAATTTTTAAACAGAGTTAATTCTTGGACAGAGAACCTTGTGAATGCTCCTAATTAATGTAGGCTCGCCTGTTCACTCGCTTTCTAAAAGCCATGCCATATGTCGTTCAAGTGGTGGTGTATTTTTATCTGGCTACTGCCCTGCACTTTAATCGTGTGTCCGAGGCCTCTTAACCTAGATTCTCCTCTTCCCACCGAGGAGCTGTCGCGTATTTTTCAGCTTTGTCAACTTATGTTAAAAGACTGGTAAATGTATGCGTTTGGTGCACAGCAGCATGCGCTGTAATATGCCTTGCCTCTCTGTCATTTGTGTCCGTGGAGAGTAAAAGTGAATGTGCGCAAGGAGCTGGAAAGCTAATCCCTGCTGCCACATAGATCATAAAAACAGATGGGTGTGCTTAGTTCTGAGTCAGTGACTACAAGTAATGAAATATGGAATCCGACATAAATCCCTCATATTTGTTTTTCTTCTGTGTTTTCTATGTCTTCAGTATCCCCTGTATTTACATATAATTAGAATAATGTAATTTCTATTTAACACTAATGGTAGGTACAGCGTTCACGTTTTTTTTCTTGAGTAGAGGAAAGTCGAATCCAATGATGGCCTGGTACTTAGAAGGCCCTTCGGAGACCAGCTACTGACATTTGTTTCAACCTGTGAGTTACAATAGTTTTTCACGAATTGCCTCGAAATGTGTGTGTTCCTGCCACCCTGCTTGCTTTTTATTTGTGTGACGGGTGGAGCCGTGGAAACCCACTGGCACTGTATTATGCAGCATGCAGGCAGGCCATGTTTCTGATGTATGTCTGAGTAAAAAGTCTGTGCCCTTTGCTGTCTGAAGGTCATTGCTCAAAGGCAGTGTGATTCCAGTCACCTCAGTGGGTAGATCATCCCAGGATCTAACTGGCCTCAGGCCTATGCAATTCTGGCCCATGTACACAGGAGCAAAGGGACTGCTTAGCAAGCGCTCTGAATGGAGGCTTTTCTCTGTTTTACACTGCACTAATGGCCGTTGCCTTCATGTTATGACTGGCTGTGTTTTTGCTGTGATTTGCTTTTGTTTTGCTTTGAAGCTATTTTTTTTTTTGTTAAAATATTTTAATTAGGCTTCTATGTTTTGTATTAACGGCCACATGGACCACTCTTAGAAGACGTCACAGGTGTAGGTTCTTAGGCCACCGAGAGAGAAAGAGCCGGTTCGGTCTCTTGTAAGCGACATTTAACAAAGGTTCAACTGGCAGGTGTTTTTCCAAACAGCCGAGTTTCATAGCCAGGGGAATGCCCGAAGTCTCTAGACAGGACAACGTATTGAAAAGTTAGAAAAACAATCTGCCTCTACTCGGTCCTAGGAAACCTCCCTGCCACACTTACTGACACAGACCTCACAAAAAATCTAACTTGGTTTTGCATTTTTTCATATGGAGAACTAGACCCAAAAGTATTGATGCGTTTTACATGAGAACAACTCACTTTACACAAGGTACGATTATGTTTTTCAGGGACCAGTTGGCCCAGAATCAAAGGATGTTCAGCAGACGCCGAGAATCGAACGGTTCCCCACTTCCAAAGCTGGCAGCTCTGGCAGTAACGCCACATCCTCTTCCACCGATACCAAATGAATACCGATATTTTGCAATCGTCGTTTAACAGCCAAATGAAGAAAGCCAACACAAATGTTCCAAGTCGGAAATGCCTACATTTAACATGAACAGTTATTCAAAACGAATGCTTCTCAATCCAAACAGTGCAGTTAGTGCACAGAGCAAACATGCAGGAGAAACGTGTAATGCATATATAATTGCAGAAGGAAATGCACATTTTATCGGGCTATTGCTGCACATGAATCTTCAGTGAAACAAAGGGCCCAGGCCGGGCTTGCTGTTGTGAAAATCCTTCTCAGAATCATGAAAACTTTGAAGAACCAAACTCTTCGACTTGGCAGGGCAGATTTACAAGCCCCCTTGCGCCACTTTTGCGTCACTTTTCCCATGTTAAAAATGACGCAAAAGTGGCGGAAGGGGCTTGTAAATCTGCCCCGGCATCTTTAGCGTGTTTGTCCCCTGTGGTTTTGCTTCTGACCTCCAGTTTTTGGCTGTGAGCTGCATTTCACTTTTGCTGGTTTTAGAGCTCTGCGTACTTTTCTACTACTGATCAGTGCTAAAGTGCAAGTGCTCCCTGTGTGCATTGTGATTATGATTGGTTATCCATGGTTGGCGTATTTGATTTGCTGGTGAATCCGTAGTAAAGTGCCATATGTGTGCCCAGGGCTTGTAAATCAAATGCTACTAGTGGGTCTGCAGCACTGATTGTGCCACCGACATGAGTACCCTGTAGACATGTCTCCGGCCTGCCACTGCAGGGTCTGCAAGTACAGTTTTAAACTGCCATGTCGACCTGACAAGTGCACCCACGTGCCAGGTCCAAACCTTCCCTTTTATTAAATTTAAGGCACCACTAAGGTAGGTCTAATGTAGCCCATGGGCAGGGTGCAGTGTATTTGAGAGATAGGACATGTCGGTGTGTTTTACATGCCCTGATAGTGTAATACTGCCTAATTCCTTTTTTAGGTCTCGCCTACGCAGCGCGCATGCGCTGCATAGGAGAGAGACCTAATGCCATCGGCACAGCTTTGGGGGCAAAAACGTGCACGCGTTGCATTGCTTGCAATGGCAACGCGTGCACGTCTGGCGATTTCCTTGCGGGAGCACGCAGCGCCATATGGTGGTGCCATATGTTCGCACGCTCCCGCAAGGGAATCACGCAGGCCCCCCTCCTTTCCCCTGCTGCCGCTTTTGCCCGCGCGCGCGCACCACTCGTGTGCTTTTTTTTTTCTTTCAGCGCGCGCGCGCACACAACACCCGGGCTTTTTTTTCTCCCAGGCTCTGGGTTGGCCTGGGAGTAGTAGCGTCTCTCACCACTTCCCGTGGGATTACTTGAGAAGCCAGATTTCTGTGGAGCTGTCTGTTGACAGATACGCTTCGCTTCCTCTGACAGGTGAGGTCGCAGAGAGGTACGGGAGACTTATGAGAAGATGTTGTAAAAAGCGGGTGGAGCAGTGAAGTTGTTTTCAAGACTGTGTTGAGGTACCTAATTTATGGGTTGGGTTGCACGGTAGAGCTGGATTGGACGTAGTGCTGGGTTGCACTGCAGAGCTCGGTTGCACTGCAGAGCTTGGTTGCACGGTAGAGCTTGGGCTGTGCGGTAGAGCTGGCTTGCATGGTAAACAAGGGGTTGTTAAATTGCGCTGTGATCGATACGTGCTCTCACGCATATACATGCTCCTAAATGAAATTGCACGGCAGCTCCAGTCACTGTTGAATCCAAGCCTTGTCCAAACCCTTTTGGTTAAATGTATATTTGGAACCCAGTGACCCTTAGCAATTCTACTGGTAATCTATATTTTAAATAGCTATTGTTTTAATTGGAACATTTGACTTTTAATTCGCTCAGCAGAGCATGCACTGTTTGAAAGGGAAACCCATTTTACACTGGACTCCTTTCTAAGTAGTGTCTTCAGAGCACGTACCCGGACCCGCTTGAATTATTCCTGCGGATCACGGCTCTGGACAGAAGAGCAACTCCCAAGTTGAAATATCTGTTGAGATAAGACCCGAGTAAATCACTGCAGCTGTCTCCTGAGATGGACATGCTCCAGCCTGGTAAACCTCCAGCGCATTCAGCATCTGTGGGCAAGCTGGCTGCATGTCTAAATGCTGCTCTCCAAGGGAGGTGTGTCGGACTTGTGAATTCCATAATATCAACTTCATCAGCGCCAGGTTTGCATTTGTCATTCCATTTTCCGTAGACCTGTGCCATCTGTGTGGTATCCACCTGGGTGTCCTCGTGAAACGTTGAATGCACCACTCCCTGAATAAGAAGAGTTACACTTCAGTGTGCCATTTTGCCAAGCATGGCTCCGGAAAATGCCTGACTGGTCAATCCCAGCCGGCGTTGCTGCTACCTTCCTGTCATAGTCGTAATTTGCAAACTTGATGCATTTATTGAATTAAGAGTGTACCTAGCTGCATACTTAGAGGCGCGCTCCATCTAATTTCACACTTTTCCATCTTCTCCATTCTTACCTGCTTGGAATAACACTTCACTGTTAGACACTAGACTGAAGTGGGTGCACTCTGTGACAGTACTTGCATGTTTATCACACTATGCGTTACTGTCTGCCGGCGCATTATCATTGGAAGAATAGTTGGGCATAAGGCTGCAGACTTCATTAGAACAGGTAAGCAACATTTCATAACAAGCATTGGCATAGCCAATAGGTCTCGCTTTTGGGACCTTATAAGTATTTAGTTATGCAACTGTTGCATGGCTAAACACTTATAAGGTCCCAAAGGCGAGACCTATTGGCTATGCCAATGCTTGTTTACTATTGTAAGGACTATCTCTCCCATAGGTTATCATTGGAGCTGCCTTGCAACATCTTACAAGTGTAACTTTCAATTGGGAAGAGATGGAGATTTGGAGTTTGGGGCCCCTGAACTTAGAATTTTAAAATACATCTTTTAGTGAAGGTGGTTTTAAATTGTGTGTTTGAAAATGCCACTTTTAGAAAGTGGTCATTTTCTTTATTTACCATCCTGTGCCTCTGCCTGCCTGTAGAATCAGTGCCTGGTTTAGACTGACAGTTGGGCTGTTTGTGCATTCACTCTAGACAGTCATACAAAGGGAGCTGAGATGTGCCCTGCATACTCTGATGCCCCATCACCAGGCTGATGGACCTTCCTGAGCTAGATTGGTGGGAGGAGTTGTCACTGACACCTGAATAGCGTCAATAGGGCTATGCCTGTCCTCTCACAATGCTGTCTCCATCCCCAAGTAGAGTGTCTTGAGCCAGGTCGAGGCAAGGCAGGATCTGTGCACTACAAAGACTATCCTTTGATGTATGCCTTCTTCAAAGGCCAAAAGGGGTATAAGTATTGGACCTGTAACCCCTGACGTTTTAGCACACTTCTGGATCAAGAGGAGACTCTGCCAAGGGGAAGAGCTGGAGAGCTGTCAAGAGGAATACTGCCCCTTTGTTCTGTTTGCTTTGCTGGGTTGGCCTGCTTGCTGCTTCTGTCTTGGAGAGAACAAGGACTGGACTTTGCTTTGATATCCAGCTTGAGAAAATTCTCCAAGGACTTGTGTGTACTTGCCTCCTGTTAAGAAGTCTCAGGTCCATCAAAGACTTCACTTGCAGCCCTAGAACTCCTCTGCTGTGAGTTCTGACCTGTCAAGTGGTGCCAATTTCAGTTCTGGGCCGTTCAGCGCTGTTTTTGCTGCTGCAAGCTTGGCGTGCGGTTGAAAAACCAACACATCACCGATGTGTGGCTGAATAGATCGATGCAGTGCCTGTTTGCGGCTGGAAGTACTGCCACAGCCTGAGTCCAGAACACCATGTCTCCAACATCCGAGACCCCCGCTCCGACTCAGACACACATTATGAAATAATGGGGTAACCCAATAAACGTCACAGGACCTGGGTACAGTATATTATGAAAAAAGGTGGTCCTTGACTGACTTGGAGGAAGTATTTAAATAAGGAAATAATGATATAGGGGTTGCCAGGAGGGTCAACCTTAGGTAATGAATACAATGCACTCGTGGATGCACATCCCAGAAAAACAATAAAATCTTCCAAGATACATATACAAACTACTTGACATGTGTCACGACTTTTTGCACCAAGAACCATGTAATTAAAAAAACCATCAATAAACATTGGCATTTGGTGGCAGAGGATGTAGGTATACCTGATCCCCCTATGCACGCCTTTAAGAAAGGAAAAAACCTTAGAGAGCATTTGGTCAAATCTCTACTTCCTTTAAAACCCACTAACGTCCTACTCCCTTTATGGAATATTCAACCTATAAAGGGCCATTTTAAATGTGGGAGTTGTAAGGCGTGCTCCATGACCAAGGAGTTAAAAAGTTTCACACACAATGGTTATACACATACCATGCGAGACCATACTAATTGCAACTCTGCAGGGGTTATAAATGCAATTGCATGCCCATGTAATTTTCTATACATTGGCCAGACGACACAAAAGGCTAAGGCTCGTATTCTACAGCACTGTAGTCGAATACGTTGTTCAGTACAGGGGGCCCCCCTAGTGGAACATTTCACCACTTTCGGCCACTCGGCTGAGAGCCTTAAGTGGTGGATTATCGAGAAAGTTCACTCCAATGTAAGGGGTGGAAATTACTCCAGTACTCTGAACTTTCGCGAGTGTAAATGGATCTATGTCTTTGACACAACGGTTAGGGGTCTGAATGAATATGAGGAGAGAGCAAAACAGCCCGCAACTCTGAGTAATGGATGATACCCATATGTAGAACAACTGTTGTTCTGTTATTCATTTCCACAATTTGTAAATAGGTTGTGTATTCTGTACTCTGTACTATCAATCACTGTATATATTTGCCACGCACGTAATTGTCATCGGGGTATTAGGTCTCACGTATATTTTTACCTAACTGTACTCACAACTGTCATGTTGATACATCTACATCTACACCACACCGCATTATTGTGGTTACCGCTTTCAGGGGCTCTTTGCAATCGGGTCTCATAATAGTGATGTAAATACACTGGCCATTCTCAACCGTGCCTCATAATAGTGGTCTACTGAAATAAAATGCTTTATGTATATAGATTTGTAACCGCAGTCTAATGTATGTCCTTCTTCACCACTACTAACGTGTTCATGTTGACATATACCACAACCCATTATTGTGGTCACCGCCCTTCCAGGCTTCTGGCTAATCAAGTTTCATACAATTTTGTTTATATATATAGAATTGTAATCGTAGTATATTGTATGTTAATTTTCACCACTACCAACGTGCTGAACCCATGTTGACATACACCACCGTCCTTTCAGGCATCTGGCTATTCAAGTTTCATATAGTGTTGTCTATACCCCAATATGTAAATACAATTGTACCAATGTTGTAGATAATTAAGCTGTCGTATGTATATATGAGTGTCACGGTAATTACTGTACATTTACCATTCACCTGTTCTGCACCCAATTAAGTCCTTCCCCGCTACTACTAGTAACGGGTTTGGCTTTTTACAATTACTGTTTATATCATTGCGTTTATTCCGTTCACAGCGCAGCCATGGGCAGGCTTTAATTGTTACAGAGCCATCACTCCTAGTGACGGCTCGTTCTGGGCTCATGCGGTTCCCTAGGTGACGCTCACGGAGACGCACCACAATGGGATACCATACGCGCGACATGCACGCCGGACCAGCTGGGGCCGGCTTTTTAAACTGTAGCACGCTTGCCTGTCAGTCCCTTTGGAATCTGACAGAACAGGTCCTGTGAGACACGGCGCTCCCGCATTCTCCAAGGTTAGTTTTCAAGCCCAGGCTACGCTCAAATTCCAACGCTGCTTTTTTGAGCCTGATATTAAGTGTCCCTTCACTTTATTTTGTAGCATTGGATCCTTTTGCCCTAACTATTTTGGATTTAATTCACAATTGAGGAC
Source organism: Calotriton arnoldi (assembly GCA_963921515.1). NCBI lineage: Eukaryota > Metazoa > Chordata > Amphibia > Caudata > Salamandridae > Calotriton > Calotriton arnoldi. The sequence continues at coordinate 922,273 of CAWUFW010007552.1, read as the reverse complement.
TTCACTATTAGTTGTCCCCCCAGCGTGGTCCCACCGCTCATTGCGGGTAAGTTGTTACGCCGCATCTTGCACACCCTAAACATGTTGCAATTAAGCGCCGTATTCTTAATTAGTACTTGCTCTTTTCCCAGACCTTCCACTTATGGGATTAGATACCGGCATGCCCTTGTTTTTGGACTAACAATACTGACGCCATCCTGGGCATTAACATTAGGTCAGTATATAGACCTTCTCCCACTACTCCTCCCTTGTTTGGAGGCTGCACCCACCTAAATTATTATATTAATATCCTAGGTTGCCCTTCCCCCTTGTCCTGAAGAAGACCTGCACGCGGAGGCTTCAAGTCACCCTCTTCCCCCAAGACAGGTCGAAACGTCGACGCATCTCCCCAGCAAGGGCCTGCTCCATAATTTATCCCCCACAAAATTGGATGTTGCATCTATGCACTCATGAGTAATGTAAATAGATTTGTAAAAAAGATCGTGGACAGGCCTCTGAATACTGGTTCGTGTATAGACCAGTGCCCCTTTGTAATAAGGAACAGTGTGTATCTTTAAACCTCCTGATTTCTCACTCTCTTTTCACGAGCACTTCCCCTTTTTTCCTTTCCCTTGTGCAACCTTTTCTCAACTCTATATGGTAATAACATTACCCAATGTTTGATGTTTGTATTCGATTACAAAGAATATATAAAATAATGAACCTTCCTAAGTGAAACTCGTGTGGGTGTAGTTTGTATATGTATCTTGGAGGATTTTATTGTTTTTCTAGGATGTGCGTCCACGAGTGCATTGTATTCATTACCTAAGTTTGACCCTCCTGGCAACCCCTATATCATTATTTCCTTATTTAAATACTTCCTCCAAGGCAGTCAAGGACCACCTTTTTTCATAACCCCCTCTGACACAGGCCCTGCTGTGCGGCTGAAGGAATCAACGCATTACCTGCTCGCAACTGGAAGAATCGATGCAGCGCCGGTTTTGCTGCCACCACATCGACTCCAGCGAGTTCAGATTCTTCATGCATCGCACCTGTGCGCCAAGTCTACATCGACACTGGGCTTCAGTAAAGAAATTAGGCCATGTGTCTGGAAAAACAATGCATCACCACCCGGCGCAGTACGAAACCAACATCACCTCCTCTCACAGTGAGGAACCAACGCCTCACCTCCCCTGCATAGCAGTAAGGAACAGACACATCACCCCCCCCACCCCCCCGGAGCAAGGAACTGTTGCATCACCTTCCCTGCGTGTAAGGAACCAACGCATTGCTTTGCTTTCTGGCACCTCACCACCCATACGCCTGGGTTTGTCTTGTGATATTGACGCATCCCAGGTACTTTGTACTAAAAGTGACTCATCCATAGTTTTATATGGACTGAACTGTTTTAAACATTTTTAAAATTATATCTTGATCTGTGTATGTTGGATTTTTGTCATTTTGGTCTTCTTTAGTTTAGATAAAGATTGTGTACATTTGACACATGTGCAGTCGAAATATACGCACAGACATCGATATCTATGGAAGACCGACACTGGCCCCGGGGTTGACTCCTAATATGGCGGTCAGAAGACCGCCGGGGCTGGGGTCTTCTAGAGACCGCAGAGTTCAGGCGGTCGAATTGCAAAACTTGCAATCAGTCCCATAGTCAGTAAAGGTCCAGCATGCCAATTTTCCTGTAAATCCTTTCTAATAAAAAAAGAAAAAGTCAAGAGGGCGGGTGAGGAGAAGATGTATATCCCACTTTAGCTCCCAAAGGAAAATTTGCTCATGCCTGCAGCTAAAACCTCTGCACGGATTTTCATCAAACATGGCAACAAAGTAGAACTTTACTAAAGTGTGCTTTAATTGGTGTGGCATAAGCACATCCAGTAGTTTTTGAGATATAAATGATTTAAAAAGTTGACAATTGGATTTAAAAAGGGTTAATATTTTTGTATTTTTCTATCATTTAAAATTGCAATTCAGATCTTCGCAAATCCTGTCAACCACACATGAATTTTTTTCTCAAATGTAATTGGCTGATGAAGGGGACTAATACCAAGAACCGAACATGCAGCAGCGGCCGGTGCAGGTAAGCGTGGTGGGGCGGGGTGGGGGAGATGTTGACAGATGACAGAATAGGATTTATTTATTTTTCCCTATTCCGTTGTCTATCAACATCACCCTGCCCCGCTCCACTGCGCTTACCTGCACCGGCCGCTGCTGCGAACATGCGGGCAGTCTGAGAAAGGTCACATGTTGTGTGCATTGCATACCGTAACTAGCGAATTTTGTGGTTTAAAGTTTGAGCCAGAACCATAATATTGAATGCATTTCCTTCAGTGAATATTTAATACTTACATCTGCAAAACTACTCAACAGATTAACACCAAATCAAAAAAGGTATGCTTTCTGAGTACAGTTCTATAAACAATCAAAATCTGGCATAATTGGAAAATCGCATCTTTCTATGAGTGCCTCCCCATCTGCTTGTTTTCACTTGCATTGATGTGCAAACAATTTGACCTGGCTGACCTCAGCTGACATAAATTTTCATTTCTTCATCTGCATGCAGATCTGTCTACAAAGCGAAAAGCTATATGCAAATCTGAAAAATGCAATCTGAAGCATAACTACACATATATACAGTAAAAGATTAGGTCATTAATGAAAGGGGGTGACTACCTTGAGTAATAATCATAATCCTTGTCAGGGTGAATCCTCAAAAGGCTGCGCTCAACCCCATGCTAGCTCTTACACTGACTAGACAAGTTTTACTTAGGCAATGTTTAAAGCATTTATGCAGTATCAAAAAAGCAATAAAGTCAAAACACAACACAGTAAAAATCCCAAACTGGATTAGAAAAAGCTTAATAAATATAATGATACCAGTACGACAAAAAGCCAATACAGGGAACAGGAGATTTGAATCTTTAAAATTTTAAATAAAAAACGTAGCAAAAAGCAACTGGTCACAGTAGACCAGTCTGTAGGTGCTATTTGAGACCCACCGTGATAGAGTGTAGTTCGGGCAAAGGAACGAGATTCAACCCGGTTGGAAGTTTTACCTCAGGAGTGGGAGGAGCCTCCCCGAGATGGCCGCTTAGAGCTGCAGCTCCGTGCAGATCCCGCACGCCACTGCCCAGAACAATACATAGACATGTCCTGGACCCGCTCAAAGTAAAGTTTCCGGAATCGGAAGGCTGGCGGCATCAGCCGAGGCGCAAGCTGAGGCTTGAAACGATCTTAAAAGCCTGAAATCGGTGTTTGGATACTCCGCGCCCCGTCTCCCAAAATGGCGCTGGTGAGCCGTCTATCTACTGCGGGCTGTGCCGAGAGGGGAGCATCGCCATCGACATGAGAACTGCCCGGAGACCGCGTCCAGAGGGGCCGGAAAGACCACCTTATCCTGAGTACTGAGGTGGCATCAGGCTGGTAGGCACCACTGGGAGCGGGGGTAAGCCGCACTGCTTTGAGCTCGGACGGGGAGTAGTTATGCTACAGCGTGCTGTGAATGCAGGACCACGACATTGCAGCGGGGCGCAAAAGCAGACCCTCCGGGTTGGAGACTACGGGTGGAAACTTGCCGTCTCCTTGGCGAGGGGCCCGGGACCGCACCGCATGCACCAGAAAGGACGCAGCCCGCTGTTGGAGAGAGCAGCACTCCCCCGCAGCAACAAGCCCAGCGCCGAGGCATCATTATACGCACAACTGCCCTACAAGTAGAGCTGACAAGTCGGATCAGCTCCTCGGGCCCCTCCCGCTTTCCAGTCCAGAGAAGTTGAGAGCCTGGACTCTATAGAAGCTGCTAGTGAGGCTCATACTGAACCACAGCACCCAGAATTTCTTGCAGTAACGATCCGTTTATAAGTCTGGCCTGGCTGAGTCTGAGGCATTTTTTGAGTACAGAAAATACTGTGTAGACCCGGAATCACCGCTCACAGACACGAGGAACTGGTGAAGGCTCTCATATCCCAAAGATATATTGCTTGACCACCCTGCACCTCAACATCAGTCCCGGCGCTGCTGCAGTTTCGGTAGGTGAGTGTGGCTCTGGAGCTCCTCCGTATCGGGCTATATAGGGAATCCCTCCCAACTTAGTGATCTGGCCTGGGGACCTTGTTGGAAGCCAATTTTGCCCACCGAGAAGCCCTCTCTGGGCTGTGCCTGACCTCAAGATGGCGGCTAGGGCCATCCCTGTCTACCACCGCGGAGGGCTACGGTGTCTTCGGGGTGCTCCCAAACCTACGCCCTTACACAACAACCCCCCCCCACAACATTCCCCCCCCTCGAGCAAACGTCTAAAATGGGAACCAGCTGTTTATAACTCCAAGGTCAGAATCCCTTGCCTGACCCCAAGTTGGCTGCCACAGTGTTCCCTATCACATCGTGCTACTCCTCTGAGAACAAAACCGGACTCCGATCATTTCTCGAACACATCCCCCACCCGGCCTAACCTACAGGATACCGAATCTGTGAACCTACCTCTGACCGTGGAGACCTAGCTTTTTGGCCGATGCCCGGTGGAGCTACTTGATAGCTATAGAGGAGATGGGCTGTTGACTACCCCTTCGGCCGTCACCTACCCAGCCGGACATTGGGCAGACCCTACTTCGTCTCTCCTTCATACTCTCCCTCCTACCCCTTACTCCACCCACTTTCTCCTTTACGCTCCATTATCCCCCCCTCTTTGCTCTCTAATTGGTTTTTTTCATTGAGACCTAGCCGCTTGTCTGATGCCCGGTGGAACTACCCGATAGCTATAGAGGAGATGGGCTGTGGACTTCCCCCTCGGCCGTCACCTACCCAGCCGGACTTTGGGCAGACTCTCATTTTGTCTCTCTATCCATCCTAACTCCATCCTTTCTCCCTCCTACACCTTTACCCCACCCCCTTGCCCTTCTAAGCTCCATGTATTTTGTCTTCCAACGCTCTTGAAATGTTTTCTTGTTAACTGATGTAACTTGTAACTGATGTAATTTTGTTGGAACCTTATGTAAAGCGCTCTGATACCTCCGGGTCTAGCCAGCGCTATATAAAACTCAAATAAATAAATAAATAAATTAAAATTAAAATACCTGGAGACTTAGTCTCCAACATGGAAATCCAAAATCTTCAGCAGGCAAGTCAGCAGGATCTAGCCAAGGAGGGATGCACAAGGTCAGATAGCAAATACACATTGTCCTGATAAAGCCATTGGTTTTTGGCGGAAAATTCAGAGCAGGAGAAATTCCCAATTTGCACGCAGGGAATTCCTGTCCCCTGCCAGATGCTTTTGGCATCTTCGCCCCTCAAGATTTTTACATTCACACTTAGTCTTTTTTTCAGAGCTCAGAATCCTTAAAAGGGGCAAAGCTACAGGCTACAGAAGAAGAGGGCTCCATGAGGATGGAACATTCTCTGCAAGGTCGAGCTGAATTGGATTTGCAGGTCTGGAAAAGCTCGGAGCAAGAAAAACCTGAATCTTCAGCCTAGCGGCAAAACACCTAAGTTGAAATGGCTTTCCAGGTTTCTCCTGGGCCTCTGGAGGTCTTGAAGTTGAAAAGGTTTCTAAAGCTCAAGTTTTCAGTGGTGGTAGGAGAACTCCAGCCTGAGCCAGACACATCCAAGGGTTTCCGGACGTCAGAACAACACTTGGGGGCCAGGACTCCACCAGAGGCCAACAACAACAAGATCCAGGTCAGGTTCAAATGGAACTGCTTAGGTGGACTGTTGCAGGAATGGATTCTTGTAGCTTGTTGTATGCCTGAAGAGGAGGTCAGCCTTATGACCCTTGGAGTCCATTCATTTGTCCTGGGTACAAAAGGGAGCAGGTTCAGTTCTTCAGGGCTCTCAGGTCACAGACAGCAGACCCAGTCTTCTTATGTACTCCTTCAGGTCCAGAAAGTGTTCTGAAGAAGGTGCCAGGATATTCCACATAATTGCCTGGCACTAGCCTGTGGGTGGGGGCGACTCCTGACCCCTTCCTAACCAATTGGTTAACAGTTCCCAGGGGTTACTCTACCCACTTTTGCAGTTATTCCTGTCTGCCCTACTGCAAACAATCCCACAGGGCCTGTATTTGCCTAAATTATACAAGATGGCAAAAACCTTCTACTTTTGGTTAGAGCCTGTGTGCCCACCCAGAGGTGTGGCAAGGGTAATTAGCAGCCCCTCTGTAGTCACTCCAAACCATTTCTGGGGGCAGCTCCCTGCCCACTGTGATTGGTGCCTTCCTGACTAGGGAACCAAGGAAGGGACCTGGCCAGGTATCCTCTGGTATCTGCTTGTGACAGTGGATGCCCCTTTGATGTCAATTATGTTCCTGTGCACATGCCAAATAGTCATCCTACCATAAGAACAAAAACACCTTCCTAAATGGAAGCCTTTTACTCTGCTTTAGGAGACGTTTTCACACCTCATCAGAGCTGGACTACTCAGAGGATTGCAGCTGGAGGCTAATGCAAATTAGCCTTGATGAGTTTTAGGCAGGAAAAGGTAACTTTATAAAGGTTATGTTTCCTTAAATTTATCAAAAGTATGACTTCACCATTAAGTTGAGTTTTTGATAAATATTAAAAAGAGTTGTTGAATTAACTTTTTAGTTGGACCCTACCCTGAGATTGCAGAAATAATATTTAATATTGGTTCCCAATGTTTCTCTATGGGCCAGCCAGCCTTCCTACAGTGAAAATAGCTTTTGGGTGCTAGTCACTGTAAGGACAGGTTGACATTAAATTTCTACATGTCCTACATGCATCCTGCCTTGTAGGCTACAAGGCCTACTTAGGGGTGACATTAATATTTAAAAGGAAGGTTTAGAGTACATATCAAAGAGTTACATTTTGACAGGTCGATGTATACATCTTACCCTAATCCAGTCAGGATACAATGGTAGCCCTGAAGCCCTGTTTGTGCTGCCACTGTAGTGGCATTTAACTTCCAGTCCCTGCATACATTTTGTACCATATACTACATATTTATTCGTAAGTTAAATATGCCAATGTGAGTTTTTTCCAGTAAAACTAAGTTAGAAGAGGGAGCACAGGCACTTCACTACAGGCTAGCAGTTGTAAGATGCACCCAGCAGAAACGGAAAAGCAAAATTGGGTGGTACATCACACTATATATATGTGTGTGTGTGTGTGTATGTGTGTATATATATATATATATATATATATATATGTGTGTGTGTGTGTATATGTATATTTTTATATATATATATATATATATATATATATATATAGATATATATATATTACACAGTGGCGATCACTGTGTACCTGTGTACTTACAGTTATGTCAGAATTTACATCGTAAATGGCTTTGTTGTTTTGCTACTAACTGGCACCATTTGATTAATCTCCACGACACTTTCTAAAAATGTGCTCTTTTTTGCCTAGTTTTTGCCCGGAAAGCAAGGGCCGAGAAGAAAGAGGGTTCCTAAACCCAAAATCTCCATGAATTTTCCGTATACTTCATTAAGAAGCGCTACCACAAAAAACTGCAGAACAGAACTACACCAAATTTGGCAGGAAGGTAGATCTTGGTCCAGAAAGCGAGCTTTTTGTGCTTTGGTGTAATCCATTCAGTTGTTTTTGAGAAATTGAGGTTCATAATATATAGATATCTGGACAGTTGCTATCCAGATAATGTCTGATTGGCCAATTTAAAGAACACTAGTGAATCCTGATTGGCTGGTTTCAACTTGAACAATATGTTTTGGCAGCCATTACAGAACGGAGGGACTTAGGACATGATTATGAATCTGGCAGTCTTCCAACCGCCAGACTCGCAGTGGCGCAGGACTGGCGGTCCACCGTTTTGCCAATTACAACTTACAAAGTCGTATCAGCGGTGCACCGCCTGCTGTGCCTAGGAACAGTCGTTTCCTGGCGGTGGCGCAGGAGTGCAGCATATTTTGAGTTCTTGCACCGCCAGCCATTTCGTGGCGGATCCACGCACTGAAGAAGATGGTGGTGCAAGAACAAAAGGGGCCCTACAGGGCCCCCATATCCCCCACACCTTGGGGATACATTCAGGGGGCACAACATTTGCCCTCCTGTCTGTATTCCCCCAGTCCCAGCACAGCATGGATGTCACCGTCCATGCCGTGCTGGAACTTTTTGGCTGTTTCCATTGCGAACAAAGCAAACACAAGGAGATGATGGACGGAGCACTGAAACTTTTCAGACACTCACCCCCAGTCACAGATCTGGGTTGAATCCATCATCATTCTTTAGCTCACTTCGCCATCTCAGTTCAGACCCAGCTATATGCAAATCAGTCTTGATCCTGTGCCTCATGGGAACAGTCCAGCCCGAACTGCCAAGCCAGGTCTTCCCTGAACCGGAAACAAGCATCCTGGGACCGGTTTCTGGGTAACACCCTTCAACAGCCAGGCTAGCTTGAATCCGGTGTCAAAGTGAGCAAGGGGCCCACGTCTGGGCATACCCTGCCAACTTAGGGCGAACAAAGCAAACACAAGGAGATGATGGACGGAGCGCTGAAACTTTTCAGACACTCACCCCCAGTCACAGATCTGGGATGAATCCATCATCATTCTTTAGCTCACTTCGTCACCTCAGTTCAGACCCAGCTATATGCAAATCAGTCTTGATCCTGTGCCTCATGGGAACATTCCAGCCCGAACTGTCAAGCCAGGTCTTCCCTGAACCGGAAACAAGCATCCTGGGACCGGTTTCTGGGTAACACCCTTCATCAGCCAGGCTAGCTTGAATCCAGTAGCAAAGTGAGCAAGGAACCCACGTCTGGGCATACCCTGCCAACTTAGGGCGAACAAAGCAAACACAAGGAGATGATGGACGGAGCGCTAAAACTTTTCAGACACTCACCCCCAGTCACAGATCTGGGTTGAATCCATAATCATTCTTTAGCTCACTTCGCCACCTCAGTTCAGACCCATCTATATGCAAATCAGTCTTGATCCTGTGCCTCATGGGAACAGTCCAGCCCGAACTGCCAAGCCAGGACTTCCCTGAACCGGAAACAAGCATCCTGGAACCGGTTTCTGGGTAGCACCCTTCATCAGCCAGACTAGCTTGAATCCAGTGGCAAAGTGAGCAAGGGACCCACGCGTGGGCATACCCTGCCAACTTAGGGCGAACAAAGCAAACACAAGGAGATGATGGACGAAGCGCTGAAACTTTTCAGACACTCACCCCCAGTCACAGATCTAGGTTGAATCCATCATCATTCTTTAGCACACTTCGCCACCTCAGTTCAGACCCATCTATATGCAAATCAGTCTTGATCCTGTGCCTCATGGGAACAGTATAGCCCGAACTGCCAAGCCAGGTCTTCCCTGAACCGGACCGGAAACAAGGTGAGCAAAAAAATTATGGATTGAGCCCAGATCTCTGTACTGGGGTGAATGTATGACATTGTTCTGCATTCTGTCCATCAATTGTTGTTTTTGCATTTGTCACCCCGAGTGAGACGGGTATGCCCAGACGTGGGTCCTGTGCTCTCCATGCCACTGGAATCAAGCTATCCTGGCTGAAGAGGGGTGAAACCCTGAAACCGGTCCTATGATGCTTGTTTCCAGTCCAGGGAGGACCTGGCCTGGCAGTTCGGGCTGGACTGTTATCATTGGGCACAGGGTCAAGACTGATTTGCATATGGCTGAGTTCAAACTGGAATGGCATGGTGAGCAAAAAACAATGGATTTAGGCCCAGATCTCTGTACTGGGGTGAATGCATGACATTGTTCTGCATTCTGTCCATCAATTGTTGTTTTTGCATTTGTCACCCGGAGTGGGACGGGTATGCCCAGACGTGGGTCCCGTGCTCTCCATGCCACTGGAATCAAGCTATCCTGGCTGAAGAGGGGTGAAACCCCGAAACCGGTCCTAGGATGCTTGTTTCCAGTCCAGGGAGGACCTGGCCTGGCAGTTCGGGCTGCACTGTTCCCATTGGGAACAGGGTCAAGACTGATTTGCATATGGCTGAGTTCAAACTGGAATGGCATGGTGAGCAAAAAAACAATGGATTTAGGCTGAGATCTCTGTACTGGGGTGAATGTATGACATTGTTCTGCATTCTGTCCATCAATTGTTTGTTTTTGCATTTGTCACCCCGAGTGGAACGGGTATGCCCAGACGTGGGTCCCGTGCTCTCCATGCCACTGGAATCAAGCTATCCTGGCTGAAGAGGGGTGAAACCCCGAAACCGGTCTTAGGATGCTTGTTTCCAGTCCAGGGAGGACCTGGCCTGGCAGTTCAGGCTGGACTGTTCCCATTGGGCACAGGGTCAAGACTGATTTGCATATGGCTGAGTTCAAACTGGAATGGCATGGTGAGCAAAAAAACGATGGATTTAGGCCCAGATCTCTGTAGTGGGGTGAATGTATGACATTGTTCTGCATTCTGTCCATCAATTGTTGTTTTTGCATTTGTCACCCTGAGTGGGACGGGTATGCCCAGACGTGGGTCCCGTGTTCTCCATGCCACTGGAATCAAGCTATCCTGGCTGAAGAGGGGTGAAACCCCGAAACCGGTCCTAGGATGCTTGTTTCCAGTCCAAGGAGGACCTGGCCTGGCAGTTCGGGCTGGACTGTTCCCATTGGGCACAGGGTCAAGACTGATTTGCATATGGCTGAGTTCAAACTGGAATGGCATGGTGAGCAAAAAAACGATGGATTTAGGCCAGATCTCTCTACTGGGGTGAATGTATGACATTGTTCTGCATTCTGTCCATCAATTGTTGTTTTTGCATTTGTCACCCCGAGTGGGATGGGTTTGCGCAGACGTGGGTCCCGTGCTCTCCATGCCACTGGAATCAAGGTATCCTGGCTGAAGAGGGGTGAAACCCCGAAACCGGTCCTAGGATGCTTGTTTCCAGTCCAGGGAGGACCTGGCCTGGCAGTTCGGGCAGGACTGTTCCCATTGGGCACAGGATCAAGACTGATTTCCATATGGCTTAATTCAAACTGGAATGGCATGGTGAGCAAAAAAACGATGGATTTAGGCCCAGATCTCTGTACTGGGGTGAATGTATGACATTGTTCTGCATTCTGTCCATCAATTGTTGTTTTTGCGTTTCCATTGCGAGGCCTGTTTTGAAGGCACCTCCATGGGAATGGCCAAAGTCCCGCAGACCGCATTACGAGTTGCACATTTTCAACTTGTAATACGGTTGGCGATCCTTGTGCAGCTTTGGCATAGCAGCACTGGCGTTGAGCCGGCGCCGCTGCGCCAAAGTCATAATCAGGCCCTTAGTCCCTGTGTCATGTAAATGCGTTAAAAACAAATATATAAGGGGCAGGGTGAGCACACCCAGACCCGAGAGGGCACGTGGGGGTCCCTTTATTGGCTGGCCATACCATGGACAACATACTGTGGCAGCCATTACAGGTCTCTGGGACATGGTCCCCATTGAAATGCATTGTAGGGAGTGGCAGGTTTTGAGGGTCATAAACAGGAGCATGTATAAAGGGTGATAACAGATTTTGGTTACATTATAAATAATTTGTTGCATTTGTTGGTGGTACTATACTAATTAAAGAATTGTGGCATGTTTCAAGACAATTTTACTCTGTGAAAAATACTGACCTTCTGCTGGGATTTTATGAATCATGTTTGAGAGAAAACTGTTTTCTCTTATGATTTAGGGTGCTCCTAAAGCTAAAATGAGAGCATATTTTCTTAAATACACACTATCTTTCAGCCATATGAGAATAAAGACTAACATTCTGAGTAAAACATGTACTTCCATCAGGAGCAGCCTGTCAGTTGATTCCTCTGCGTTCTACTGCAGCCTCCCAGAGTGTTCTAAAGAATAACTAGAGTGATAACAGTCTTTCTTATGACAAAAGTGTGGCAGCCCTGAAGCCATCTTGATTGAATCAAATTGGTGAAACAAAAAACATTTAATTTAGAAAGGAACAAAATGAGGGGGTTCAGTTTGTCATAAGAAATTATGGTTAGTGCTGTAGAAAGCAAATGTAGGACATATTTTAAAAGAGTTCTCAAATATCTCCCTCTTCTATTTCATTAAATCATTTTGACCTGCAGACTGAAACATGCACTTTCAACACAAGCAGCAGACTGCCAGTTAACTCCCTTGTGATCAACTGTAGCTTTACTACGGTGTTCTAATGAGCAACTAGAGTGCTAAGATTCTGAACTCATGCTAAAAGTGTGGCACATCTGAACGCCAGCTTGATGGAACCAAAGTGGAAAGCTGAAAGCATTTTCTACTGAGAATACTGCAGTAAATGAGGAAATTAGGGAGCTCATAACAAAAAAGTCTCCCAATATGGCTACCATAGAAAACAGAGCCCAAATATCACCCAAATGTAGCCCTATTGTAGCCCAATGACAGACGTGTGCAAAATGCTTATTTTATTATAATTGTTTTTACAGGTTTATATAGCTTTACATGAGCATCAGTTACATTACACAAGAACATATTCATTTTGGCTTGAGCATGGGGAGATTAAGTGATTTGCCCAGAATCACACGATGCTGAGCCAATGTCAAAACTCAAACCTAGTTCCCCCGTTGTAAAGGTGGCAGTTCTGGCCATAATGCCACATCCTCTCCCCTAAGTGCAACAAATATTCAAGTGATAAACTGGATAAAAAAACATAAAAGTAGCAAACAATTTAAAAATGCTTTGTTGCTATTTGAGAACTCAGAAAACTAGTCCTCATTTAAGTTTTTTAGAGCACTAATCATATTTTCCATTGGAAAAAGAAAAAACCTCCTCAGTTTTATAATTTCTAAAGGAAATGCTTTAGGTTTTACTGAATTGATCCCATCAAGATGACTTCAGGCGTGCCACACTTTTGTAACAAATATAGAATGTTAGCGATCTGGTTTTTCATTATAACACTGTGGGAAGGCAGAGTTCAGGGGGCACAGACTCAGATAGTTGAGGGCATGGAGGCGGGGCAGAGGCAGCAAGTTGACCACACTGGGCAGGCGGGAGGGACAGTGGCAGCACAATGGGCCTTGGATGCAGTGGTAGAACAACGGCCACACAGGGCCAAAATGAGGGGGCAGGGGTTTGGACTTGGACAACGGAGGGCAAGAAGGAGGGGTGGCAGGCGCATCAAGCTTGAACAGAGGCAGTACCACTAACAATGCCCGGCCAGACCCTGCGTCCAGCCCCATCACCATGCAATACTATGGACATCTTTCTTTATGTTAAAAAATCCCTAGAAATTCCCTGAAAAAACCAAAGGTTAAAGGGATGTTATAGTTAGATGAAAATGTTGTAGAAAACATACTATTTGAAACCAGTGAAATTCACCAGTTATATCTATCTCAAGTAACTATAGCTGCTTGCACCCTAAAGTAACTATAACTTGCGCCCTAACACAGCCCCCCTCCCTTAGCCATTTTTGGCCCCGGAGGATCCAATCCCCTAAGCCCAATTTATTTATTAAGGGGAGGGAGACCGCACAGTCCCCCTTCCTGTCCCTTAAGAAGGCCCTAGAGATTCTGTCCCCCCCAGGGCCCTAACTTATCTTCAAAGGTAGGGGGGGCCACGCAGCTCCCCTTCCTAAGCCTTAAATGGCCCCAGAGACCCCATCCCTCAGGGCTGGCTCACTTAATGTGTTCGAGATAGCCCACCCCGGGACACAGCAGTTTCCCTGCCCGCACTACAGTGGGCAGGAAAACATATGTTTGCTCCCGTCTGGTGGGAGTACTTTCAAATCTCCTGCCAAACAGGAACAAGCACGTAAGTCTGAGTATATTTGAATCTCCCGCAGGCTGAGAGCAGACTTGTGTTCTGTTTCCCTTCCCACGATGGTGTGGGCAAGGAAACAGAACAATATATTGTTCCCACCCGGAGGGAGCAGCTTAAATAGCTCCTTCCTCTGGACGGGAGCAATGTCTGCACCATGTGAACAGCTGGATGGGGCCACAGGGGCCCTGGGGAGCCCGCTGCGGCCCTCAATGTTGTGCCCCAGCTGGCTGGGGCCACAGGGGGACTGGGGCCAGAATAGGCTCAGAAAGGGGGTGGGGTCGCATGGCCACTCCTCCCCTTAAAAAAAAACAACCTTGGGGATGGGGTCCACAGGGCTTTTTTAAGGCCCGGGGAGGGAGGTCTATTTAAAAAGTAGCCACCAAGGGATGGCATTTCCTGGGCCAAAATAGGCTCGGGGAGGGTGGCTGCATGGCTCCCCTCCTCTTTTAAAAAAGGCTTGCCCCCAGGGATGGGGTCCCCGGGGTCTGAGAAGGCTGGGGGAGGTTGGGCCGCATGGCCCACTCCCCATTTAAAAAATGGATGGAGAATTTTCACCTTCTGATCTTTTCCCTCTGCATTTCTTTGTTTCCATCTTGGCAATGTCCTGGCTACTGATGTGGTGCTGTCTATCTAACATGGATAGTTTCTTAGCGAGGTTAACCATGGTGTTGTTTTGGAAGGCACCCACACTTCAAGCAATATCCTTCACCAGTTTATTATTTTATTTATAAACCATGCCAACTGGTCATTAGAGTAGGGGTGGGTGGAACTTGCGGAGTTTTATTTCGCAGCATTCCATGGGGTTACATGAAAACTCAGCGAGATCCCGCAAAATTCCACGAATGGGCGGAAATCAGCATGTCGCACTGCTGGCACAGATAATTAGCATTTGGAGCTTGTTCTGCGCTGAAAAATCAGTGCAAACGGCACCACATGGCACGTCAGAGGGCTCTGCTTCTTTGCTGCTGCTCGAGTAGATTTTCTACTCGAGATGCAGCTTTCTCACAGCGAATGGTCGTGACTGCCCTTCATTGACAAAATCTCACAGGGTGCCCGGCTAGGAGAATGCTAATTCTAGCTCTCACTCACCAACTTATCATTGGTGACTCTGCACGTGAGAAAAAACTCCACCATAAGGTGGTTGGCAAAGTTTGGCTGGAACTCCATGCTACAAGCGTAACGCCAAGTGGCCAAAACTCTGCAAACTCTGCCCCTCTCCCTGTTCCTTAAATAAGCCATAGGGACCCTATTCCCCCAGGGCACTAACTCATCTTTAAAGGGAGGGGGTCACACAGCTAGCCACCCTTAAATGGCCCCAGGAACCCCATCCCCCAGGGCTGGCTCACTTACTGTGTCTCAGAGATCCCACCACGGGATACAGCAGTTTCCCTGCCTGCAATGCCGTGGGCAGGGAAACATATGTTTGCTCCTGTCTGGCGGGAGTATTTTCAAATCTCCTGCCAAACGGGATCAAACACATAAGTCTAAGTATTTTTAAAGCTCCCGCCAGCTGGGTGCAGACTTGTGTTCTGTTTCCATGCACAACAAACAACATATTCCTACCACCCGGAGGGAGCAGCTTAAATAGTTGCCCCCTCCGGGCTGGAGCAATGCCAGAACCCGCACCATGTGGGCAGCTAGCTGGGGCCGCAGAAGCCCGGGGGCTCCCACTGTTGTCCCCAATGTTGTGGCCCAGCTGGCTGGGGCCACAGGGGCCAGAATATTCTTAGAAAGGGGGGCTGCACGGCCCCTCCTCCCCTTAAAAAACAACAACACCCTAGGGGCTGGGGTCCCCTGGGCCTTTTTAAGGCTCGGTGAGGGTGGCCTATTTAAAAAGTATGCCCCCGGGGATAGCATCCCCGGGGCTAAAATAGGTGTGGGGAGGGTGGCTGCATGGCTCTCCTCTCGTTGAAAAAAAGGCTGGCCCAGGGTATGGGGTCCCTCGGGTCTGGGAAGGCTGGAGGAGGTGAGGCCTCATGGCCCCCCTCCCCTTTTAAAAAATCGATGGAGAATTTTTACCTTCTGATCTTTTCCTTCTGCAATTCTTTGTCTGCAGCCTGGCGATGTCCTGGCTACTGATGTAGTGCTGTCTATCTAACATGGATAGTGTCTCAGCCAGGTTTACCATGGTATTGTTTTGCAAGGCACCCACACTTCAAGCAATATCCTTCACTAGTTTCTTTTTTTGTATAAACAATTCCAACTGACCTTTAGAGTAGAGGTGGGTGAAACTTGCGGAGTTTCACTCTGCGGAAATCTATGGAGTTACATGAAAACTCCGCTAGATTTCCAAAATTCTGTGAATGGGCGGAAATCGGCACTCCGCGCTTCTCGCGCTGATTATTAGCACTGGGAGCTTGTTCTGCACTGCAAAATCAGCGCAAACGGCACCACATGGCACGTCAGAGGGCTCTGCTACTTTGCTGCCATTCGAGTAGATTTTCCATTCAATTGGCAGCTTTCTCACTGCGAACGACTGTGACTGTCCCCTTGACGAAATCTCGCCGGGTGCCCTCCAAGCACCTGCAAATTGTGCTAGGGGATTGCCAATTCTTGCTCATGCTCGCCAACTTACCGTTGGTGAGCTGCATGTGAGAAAAAACTCCACCATGCGGCGGTTGGCAGAGTTTGGCTGGAACTCCACGTTACAAGCATAACACAGAGTGGCTAAAATTCTTTGAACTCTGCCGGTGGAGCCCATCACCCCTACATTATAGGATAGTGTTGCATGTGCATCCAATCTCATGAGCAAATGCCTGTGTGCCCCTCCCTAAAGTCTTCCTAGACTTGCACTGACTATTCAGGGAGTGAAATGGTTATATTAATGTTTGTCCTGCCACTAATGCTAGGATCTCCTCCTACAGGAAACTCAGGAATATTTGGCTGGTTCAATGACCCCTGACTCAACTGGTCAAATCAAAAACCTTAGAGATGCAATCGTTCTTCAGTAGTATATGTCAGAAAACCTGAACACCTCTTATACATTTACAAATAATTAGTAATTGCCAAGCAGGAACCCTATTACAATGATCTTTTCCTCCAAGGAATCTAAGGGCCATATGTATCAAACCCATGTTTTGCGATTCTCAAATAGCGAATTTTTGCGAATCGCTATTTGAGAATCGCAAAACGCGATGTATGTAGGATTTGCAAAAAGTTTTGCGAATCCTACATATTCCTTATTTGCGAATCGCAAACTGCGATTCGCAATTAAGGAAACCCTCCCCATTCATTCCTATGGGCCCAGAGGCCCATAGGAATGAATGGGAAGACATTCTCAATTTGCGATTAGCAATTAGAGAATCGCAAATTGAGAATGCAATTTCAAGGGTGCAAGGGTGTCAAAAGGACACCCTGTTGCACCCTGAAATAAGCATGGGTGCACATGTGGCGCATATACATGCCCTAAGGGCATGTATGTGCGCCACATTGCACTGAAAAATGTAAAAAGTGCATTTTTCAAAGAAATCGCAAATTACCACCAACTTGAAGTTGGTGGCAATTTCGCGATTCCTTAAGGCCAAATTGCACTTTTTTGTGCTTCTTACATTGCATTTAAGGAATCGCAATTTGTGATTCCTTAAATGCATTCGCAAAATAGGGAATCGCAAATTTTGCGATTCCTTATTTTGCGAGGCAGTTTTGCCTTCATACATACCACTCGGCCAAATTGCGATCGCAAACGTTGAAATTCTGCGAATTTCAGCGTTTGCGATCGCAATTTTGGTTGATACATATGGCCCTAAGGGCCCTAGGGCAATCACGTTTTGCGATTCTCAAATAGCGATTCGCAAAAATTCGCTATTTGAGAATCGCAAAACATGAGTTTGATACATATGGCCCTAAGTCTCTAAGGGCCATATGTATCAAACCCATGTTTTGCGATTCTCAAATAGCGAATTTTTGCGAATCGCTATTTGAGAATCACAAAACGCAATGTATGTAGGATTTGCAAAAAGTTTTGCAAATCCTACATATTCATTATTTGCGAATCGCAAATTGCGATTCGCAATTAACGAAACCCTCCCCATTCATTCCTATGGGCCCAGAGGCCCATAGAAATGAATGGGAAGACATTCTCAATTTGCGATTAGCAATTAGAGAATCGCAAATTGAGAATGCACTTTCAAGGGTACAAGGATGTCAAAAGGACACCCTGTTGCACCCCTGAAATAAGCATGGGTGCACATGTGGCGTGCGCCACATTGCACTTTGAAAAATGCAAAAAAGTGCATTTTTCAAAGAAATCGCAAATTACCACCAACTTGAAGTTGGTGGTAATTTGCGATTCCTTAAGGCCAAATTGCACTTTTTTGTGCTTCTTACATTGCATTTAAGGAATCGCAATTTGCGATTCCTTAAATGCAATCCATAAATAGGGAATCGCAAATTTTGCGATTCCTTATTTTGCGAGGCAGTTTTGCCTTCATACATACCACTTGGCCAAATTGCGATCGCAAACGCTGAAATTCTGCGAATTTCAGCGCTTGCGATCGCAATTTTGGTTGATACATATGGCCCTAAGCTACTTGTACATTTTCTACAGGAATCCCTCAGGGCAATCTGCTAATAAAGATACAATGCATGTTGGCTAATAGGCACACTTCTCTATGTGCCCAGGCCAAAATAGTTTTGGGATCAACTTGTTCTCTTGTCTGTCTTGAATTAAAAATAGTTCCAAAAAAGCACAAACAGCTATCGAGGTTATTTGGTTGCCCTAGATCGGAGCAAAGTCAAAAGTTAAGGCTGACCATGTTTGATCACCAGTCAGATGCACCAGGTTCAACCTCGTGGAAAGTTTACCTTCAAACTTAGAAACTTTAATGGAGAAAAAATGTTTTTTAACGGGATGTTGGCAGGGAAACTGCAAGCTGGATCCGAACTGAGGCTTTATGACAGTGGGTTGCCTAAGAGCAGGTCTCGGTGCATTCGACAATAAGGACTGGAAAACTCAAAATGGGTGAAGTTTAAAGTTCATACTAAGAAAGCCATTGACTTCGATCGGATGCTACATATCTTAGGTCTTGATAAAGCTCTCTACGTTCAGACTTAGAAACTTTTCTGGAAGTTAGATCTCCTTCAGTGGGGCAAACCAGAAAGCTGAGGTCGACCAGCAATTTGACATTGATGGCTGTGGCTTTGATGGCAATTCCAGTCTCTGTCGGTTCTCTAGGCAAACATTTGGCAAAAGTCCCACATCTTGCAGTGTGGAGACAGGAGGAGTACAGTCTAACACCAGCCAAGGGTCCAGGACCAGGGGGGCACCATTTCTGGTTTAGAATTCACCCCAACAGAGGGCAGCTGCATTATCCGGGGTAGGTCCAGTTGGTACTAGTCAGCTGGGCAGTTGCAGGGAAAGGGCCTCTGGAAGCTTGTTGTAATCAATCAATCAATCAATCATAGCATTTGTAGAGCGCACTACATACCCGTGTGGGTCTCAAGGCGCTGAGGGGGGGGGGGGAGGGGTGCTGCTACTACTCGAAGAGCCAGGTCTTCAGGAGTCTTCTGAAGGTCAGCAGGTCTTGGGTCTGCCATAGGCGGATGGGGAGGGTGTTCCAGGTTTTGGCGGCGAGGTGGGAGAAGGATCTGCCACCGGAGGTCGCTCTTCGGATGCGGGGTATTGTGGTGAGGGCGAGGTCGGCGGAGCGAAGCTGGCTGGCGGGGGTGTAGAGGCTGAGTCGTCTGTTGAGGTACGCAGGTCCGGTGTTGTGCAGTGCCTTGTGTGCGTGGGTGAGGAGCTTGAAGGTTATCCTCTTGTTGACGGGGAGCCAGTGCAGGTTTCTCAGGTGAGGGGTGATGTGGCTGCGGCGAGGGATGTCACGGATCAGGCGTGCAGAGGCGTTCTGGATGCGTTGCAGCCGTTTCAGGAGTTTGGCCGAGGCTCCAGCGTAGAGGGCGTTTCCGTAGTCCAGCCTGCTGCTGACGAGGGCCTGGGTGACCGTTCTTCTCGTTTCGGTGGGGATCCACTTGTAGATCTTGCGGAGCATGCGGAGGAGTGTTGAAGCAGGCGGAAGAGGCCGGCGTTGACCTGCTTAGTCATGGAGAGGGTGGAGTCGAGGATGACTCCTAGGTTGCGTGCGTGGTCGGTGGGTGTTGGGGCTGCTCCCAGTGCGGTCGGCCACCAGGAGTCGTCCCAGGCCGAGGGGGTGGATCCGAGGATGAGGACCTCCATCTTGTTAGAGTTCAGCTTCAGTCGGCTATTCCTCATCCATTCGGCGACGGCCTTCATTCCTTCGTGGAGGTTTGTTTTGGCGGTGTGGGGGCAGTTGTATACCTGCAGCTCAAACATGAGACCAGCCAACTGATACTTGGAGTCATTTCTGGGGTCCTGGGTTCAATGCAAGCAGGTCCAGTATTTCTTGAGGCTCTTCAGACAGCAGGGAAGTCCTTCTTCTGTTCTTTACAGGTCCTGTCTATTCTGAGGAGGTCTGCTTTCATGCCCAGACCCAGCCTGTGAGTGGAGGGCAGGCATTTGTCCACCTAAACCAGTTCCTATATCCCCACTGGGATTGGTGCCTGGGTGACTCGAGAGAAAACGGGGAGGTAGTTCTAGGAGTGGGCTTAATCTACCAGTGACAAGATAGGCATCCTTAGAAGACCATTCTGCCAAGCCCCCCCCTCCACTCCCAGGGCCCCCTGTCCAATGTCTGGGAGCAATACACATCTCACCACATGAGAGCCATTAGAAGTCAGGTGATAGTTGTAAAGCAGTGTTACCCTATGGGAGATCCAGCCTTGCCGCAGTGAAAAATGACTTTGTAGGTTTTTCAGTGCCAGGATATGTAAAACATAAATTATACATGTCCAACTTTTTAAATATCATGCATTTATGGCCTATCTTAGGGTGACTTAAAAGTAGAAAAAAGAAAGGTTCAGGTCTGGCAAAAGTTTATTTTGCTAGGTCGAAATCAAAATAGCAGTTTTAATACTGCACACTCAAGTTGCAATGGCAGGCCTGGAGACATGGTACTTTAGCTGGTGGAACAATGTGTGCTGCAGTCCACTAGTAGCTTTTAATTGAGAGGCCCTGGGTACATGTAGTGCCATACACTAGGAACCTATAAGTAAATTAAATATAAAATTAGGTATGTGCTGATTCTATCATGATTAAATGGGAGAGCATAAGTAGAATAAGCACTTTACCCATGGTTAGCAGGAGTAAAGTTTATAGAAATAACATGTAAAAGAAAAGGTGGTAGTTTCCAACCCTAGGAGCATCAGAAATGTCTCCCTACAGATACTCGGTCTGCTTAGGCTAGTGATCGAGTGTGGGATTTACTGCAACTTCACTTCCTAGTAGCAAACACTTTTACTCCTTACACGGCAATCTCCAGCAACATCAGAAACCTGTCTGCTTACCATTGTTTGGGGTGGTTGGGCTAGTGATTTTTTGATCATAACCAGAACCTTTGTCTTGAACGTTTTTCTTAGAATGTAGGCTGTTTGATCACTCATCTTCAAATGCAGTGTTAGTGATGAAAATGTGTATTTATTTATGTTGTAAATAAAAGTCTTGGAGTGGCCTTATTATGATTTTACAATAAGTTGGTATTCTTCACTGAGAAAAATACAATCTGTTAATTCCAGCAGTACGGTTAAGGCCATCTTCCACACAGTGGAATGGTACAGTGAATACCACCATAATGTTTCAGTAATTGTTCTGCAATATTTTAGACTTCCAAGATCGAAGTGCAGTAATTTATTTATGCTGCTATTTCACATTCATCACAAGCAGTATGGCTCACCCCAGGTGTATAGGTGTTTTTGTGTTTATGTGTATGGGAGCTCATTCATGTGCCTCTGTGCTTGAATGTGTGTTTATTCCTGTGAACGCACACGCGTTTGTTCAATTACACTTTTACTTTGTGCATTTTTCCACATCATATTGAAAAAAATAATATATTGTTGTTCCCATTTGGAGATGAGAAAAATGCACGTTTTATCACAATAGATGCATTATTGTTAGTGTCCAACATTTGTCCCATAGAAAATATATTTTCAAAATGTTATTTAAAGTTCATAAAAATGTGATAAACTCTTTAGAGGCACTGAAAGAGTACAGCAGTATGATAAGTCTATGAAATGAAATCATATTTCTGATTGAAGTAAGTAGGAGCTCAGATGTTCTGTGAGCTACAAAATCTTTTACATTAGGCGATTTTCCAATATAAGCCACATTATTTAGCATACACGCTAATGCTGTTAAGCCCATTGAAACCTTTCTAAAAGAATAATATGTATCAGCTTGTGATACCATGGTTAAACAGGCAGAAAACATTAGAACAAGCTTCAGCTGCTGCTCCATGACATTGGAACAGCTTACCAGCTGCACTTCACATACTCCCCATAGATTTATCCGAGTTCTGGATGGTGTTTAGAAACACATTTGTTCTGCCTGCATTGCTTATTTAATTTTTGTGCAGTATATTTTCTTTGCTAGATTAGTATTTTTTTTAATGTTATTGTGCCCATTTTCCTCTTTAATTAACTTTAATATGTTGATCCTCTATCACTATATTTATCATATACCATATATATATTACCTACTGGCGGTCGCCAGCAGGTACTAATAGTTAGGATGTAATTTCCACAGGATGAGCGTTTTTCCATTTGCCTATAACTTTGGCGTCGTTTGACGAATCCTTGTGAAATTTTCAAAACTAGTTTGACACTAAATTCAGCTGTGGTCTTGAAAGTTCTTGGGTGATCTGTCAAGCAGGAGCTGAGCAAAGCGGGGGGGTCCCAAAACGCGTTTCCCCCATGTCAATTTCCATAGGAACTTTAGACACGCCTAGAGCCTCAACTGCTGAACAGAATGACACCAAATTTAGTAGAAAGGTAGATGTTGGTCCAGGGAAGTGCCTGTTTGTGATTTAGTGTAAATCCGTTTAGTAGTTGTGGAGTAATTTAAAGAAATCTTCAGTTGTATATATAGGGACGCGGATGATCCGCGACCCCTCCCAATCTCGTGGTGATCTGATTGGCTGCCAACACATCAAACCATGAAGTGTTGGCAGCCATCTGTTTGCCAGGCCTAAAATTTCCATTTTTATTACATAGGAGTCACCCCTAAGGTAGTCCATAAAGTTAGGCCATTAAGGTTCAGAGCACAGGGTGCACTGTATTTAAAAATTAGGACATTTGTGCTTAAGTTTCACATGTCCTAGTAGTGAAAAACTCCTAAAGCTGTTTTTCAGTGCTGTAAGGAGCTATCTATCTCATTGACTATCACTGGGTTACCTTATTACCTTTAATAAGTGATAACCTTTGATTGGGAGCAAATAGAGATATGGTGTTCATGCTCAAATGAATAATAATTGAAAACCCTCTTTAATGGTAAAGTTGGATTTTAAGTCACAATTCTGAAAATTCCACTTTTAGAAAATTGGCATTTTTTTGTCTTAACCATTTGTGCCATCTGCCAGTGTGAATGGCTCTGCTGTTGGGGTTTGTGTATTCCTCCCAGACAGTGACACAAAGGGGACAAGCTGTGGGCAGGATGGGCCATCTGGAGCCAAAGGTGTTTGCTGCCCCCTTACACTTGAAAGGGGCTTGTCTCCAGCATACACAAAGGACCCTGATACCAGCCTTATTTTTGCCACCCCAGATTTCCTAGAGCCCAAAGAGGTGGGGATAATATAGTGAATCCCCCCACTTCAAAGGCTGGAACCAGGTACAAATATTGGACCCCTGAGCCACTCGTCAGTACTCTCTGGACCTGTGCACATTACAAAAGAAGGACTACCTTGGTTCACAGATGACTTCTTTGCTGCTTGAGGCTTGCCTTGCTCCCCAAAGGACTGCCCTGCTGCTACCAGAGGACTGTCCTGCTGCTTTAAGACTACAATGTCCCCCTGGGGGCCGCCCTGCTGCTTGAGGACTCCCCTGCTCTCTGAGAAGGAAGACTGGACCTGCTTTCTTAATTCCCGGCCATCTGAGTGACTGCAAGGGTCAGTTGGCT
The DNA here is from genome assembly GCA_963921515.1 of Calotriton arnoldi. Lineage (NCBI taxonomy): Eukaryota > Metazoa > Chordata > Amphibia > Caudata > Salamandridae > Calotriton > Calotriton arnoldi. The sequence continues at coordinate 898,632 of CAWUFW010007552.1, read as the reverse complement.
GACCTCCTGTCTGAGCTACAGGGGCACAGCAAGCTCCAGAGGCATCCCTGCAACTGCCCAGCTGACCTGCAGTGTTGGACCTGACACTAGACTTGTCTGAGCCCTGCTGGCCTCTGCTGGCCTCCGCTGGAGTGATTTCTAGATCTCCAAAAGGTACTTTCCCAGGTTGTTCACCCTTGTCTGGCATCTGTTGAGCTCCTCCTGTAAAGAAAGGGTTAATCCTGATGTTTTGGGCTCTTCATCACTGGAAACAGGTCTGTTTGAGCCGGGACTTTGCCATCTATGATGACTGCTGACTGCCAATGTGAATCTCTTCGCACTACTGTGACGCGCAGACAACAATGCAAGATCTGCACTTCACTTTACAGCAACGACAGCCCACGGAGACCACAAGTGCAAATCTTCTGCATTAACCTTCTGCAACACCCAATGGGATATTCGCACTACAGCGATGACCATCGATTACGCCAGGCCTGCTGTTCGTGTTACTGCGATGACCACCCAAAATGCTCTCCCTGCTCCTCCTGGGCTCCTCCACCGCAAATGGAACTCTTTGCATGGGACTTTAAGAATGTAACTTTTTCAGAGGGACTAACCTGGTCCCGGTATCTGGCCCACACTCCATCATGGTCAGCCTCAATTTGTGAATTTCCCTCGGTGTAGAGCGGCCAGATGACTGCAAGTGGCACTTTGTGCTTTTAGGCGCAATGTCTACCAAAAAGTTTTTAATTGAATAGCTGCATTTCATTTAATAAAATGTACCTATTTTTCTAACTTGATTGTGCTTTCACTTTATTATACCTTGTTTGCTGCATAAATACTTTACACATTGCCTTTAAGTTAAGCCTCACTGCTTTTGTGCCAAGCTATCAGAGGGTTAAGCACAGGTCAATTTAGTGACTTTTTGTGGTTCACCCTGACACAGATTGTTTTTATGGGTTGAGTAGAGCTTCAACTCCCTCAACCAATAACGCCATTTCTTTCAGATGCCTTAACTGCAACTGCCCAGCTGAAGAATTCCAACAGGCCCTGCTATTGGTCGACTCTTGAGACAGTCTTGAACCCCAAGTGCTATCCCCAAGGTCCTGGGTTTCTTGTCTGTGTCAAAGCTTACTCCTCCTAACATTTGCTGAAACCTTGGGGCTTAGAACCTTTTCGGCTCCAAAGACCTGTGGAGGACCAGGACCTACCTGCCAAGTCCATCCGACAAAGATGCTGTCCCAATGGGCAGAAGATTCAGGCTACTCCAGCTCAGAGCCTTTCTGCATGAGCAAATCTGATGCAGCATGACCTCATGGAGAAGGTGTCCTGCCTCCTGAATTCCTCTTCAGATACAGGCTGCAGCCTTGCCGAGATGGAAAAGTCAAGCTTAAAAAAAGTGACGAAGTCCGAACATAGAAATCTTTACCGGGGAACGGTATGAAAAGTACCCAGCCAACGAGGGACCTTCCTTAGCTGCAAATTCTAATTTCTTTTGGATATTCCTCACCAAAATTCAAGGGTTCACCCAGACTTTGCCCAGCAGCTCTCTGACGTTGTAGATCCTTCTTTTGCTATAGCCTGTAGCCTTGCCATTCTGAGGTTTTTCTACTTCCATTTCAGCTACTAAGTTTGAAGGTAAAACTTCTGACCACGTCAAACCTGGTTTCTGTATTCGACCCACAACCCTTTGTGGAAGGCCTTAACTCGGGCTTTGGTACCGGCTGTTCAAACACAACCAGATGATGATGGTTAGCACTTAACACTTTTTGATGCTATTTTTAACCTTAAAATTCATATCTTCCTTTCCACCATTGGAGTTTTGTCATTTTAGTGTAATTTTAAATTTACCTGATTGTATAGCTTGCTTCCTTTTGGAAAAGACCAGTTTCACCACTTCTATATCCTAAGACAATCTGAGAGCCAGGACAATTCATGGGCGTGACACGAGACTATAGAGATACGTGAGGCCTTTGCAGCAAGTCTCAGTGAAGGAAGGTATTTTGAGCTGCCAGGACATTTTGTTGTAAAGCTGCTGAGGGGGTGGGACTGTTCCTTGTATGGGTCGCTCTTGGTTGTCTATGTTTAAAACCTAATTATTGAAAACTTAAAGCAACTGAAAGACTGCAGGAAGCAGGAAAGGCTAGAAAACAACCTAGGCATTCAGCTGATAATTGTATGGTAGATGAGATCGATGTTTTGATAGAGGAGGCTGAGGAACTCTTAGTCACTAAGGATAAGGGTAAAAAGGGGGGAGAAACTGGATTGGGGAACATAAACTCATATTTGTTTTAACAAACTAACCCTATGAACCCTTCCTCTTCAAAATGGCGACTCAGGCTGACCCCCCATGTCCCAGTCCAAATAACTTATGTATCAGAGAATTGCTTATAGATAGCACATCTCAAATTAGGGGGACAGGGGTGGAATGTGAAAACAGGTTTAAAGCCCTGGAAGGCCTTGATGATGGTAGCAATACTGATAAGGAAGAAAGTCATGATTCCAAGGATCTGCCCTCTGTCCCCCCACTAATACCTGAGTGCCTTGCACCCTTAGATGCACTAAAGGAAGAGATAATGGGCTTAACAAATCTTGTGTTCAGACTGTCCAATATATTGGCTGAAAAAATGGGAAATCTGACCATCATTTCTGCCCAAACATGTAATTCCACTGTCCAAGCAATAACTTCTACTTCAGTGAATAATAGGAGAGATAATGCTGCTGGCGAACCTTTAGCTGGGTTTAATAGAGGTACTTCCTGGGAGACAACTGGCTCTGGCAGCCTACATAGTGTGCACTACAGTGTACCCCCTAGCAGAAAGCAAATTACGCTTATAGACCCAAGGCTCCATCTTAATTTAGGAATGCAACAGCAATGTAAACATCTTAGATCTTAAATTGCACCTTGGCTAAGTCAGGGTCTGCATCTAGGAAGTTCTAAAAGGGTATGTGTTCCCTCACACATTGGCAGAGGTCATTTACCTGGAGATGGCAGGAACTCTACTAAGCCATCTGATATCATCATGACAAATGTCCCTGAGTTGACAGAGGGCTCAAGGTAATCCAGTGAATTGCTTAATAATAAAGTGATTCACAGGTTGTGCAAAGTGTGAGCATGCAGATCTATAATCAGGGAGGATCTGTTAGATGTTTCTCGCCACTCTGTCAATAACACACCAACTTCTTATATCAGAGTCCAACTGGTCAATCATGTTTTGGTGGAAGGCCTCATTATTTTAGAGCATAGATCTAGATCCCTTTTTAGTAATAAGATAGGTCTCAAAGCAAATCTCCTGTGTGACCTTTCGCAGCCCAACACCCAGCACTAGCCATTCCTTACATCCCAACTGGTTAAAAGCTCTCCTGCCCCACCAATGATCTTTCGGAACTCAATTGACTACCCCAAACCCGGCTGACTTAGATTCTAAGTGCCAGAAGGGCATAGACTCCCCCTCCCAGCAGCATCACATGGCCTCAAAGACGATGATACTGCAGAATATCAGGGTTTCTAAAAGAAAGGACATTCTGTCCAGAAACTCTCCCAAATCTTCTATGAGTTTGAGCAAAAGAGCTACTATTATGATTAAACTATTATCCTGGAACATGGCAGGGATATGGACCAAAATAAATGATCCTGAAAGGGACGTTTTTATCAATTCTCTTCATATTGTCCTGTTGCAAGATACTTGGCTGGTGGAACCAATTCACAGACCAGGATACCTTTCTTTTACAGTCAATGCTATAGCTTCAAAGGCAGGTAGAGCCTCCGGTGGGCTGCTTGTTTGGCTAAGAATGGATGTATTTAGTAATGCCAAGATCATCTCCAGCCTCTGAAACGACATCCTCGGTATAATAATTATGAGTGGTACTCCCCCAAGCTAACCAGGTTGTCATTTTTAATATTTATATTCGTCTTGATCCCGACAGCTCTGAAGCAGGCCCGTTAGTCTAATTGTTCCTAATGCTTGATCAACTACACCCTGCCTGCCTAAAAATAGTCGCTGGTGATTGTAATAGAAATATTTCAATTGCGGAATCCTGGTACTCGCCAACTGGCGATGAAGACGAGACTAGTGGGGTCCCTTCTGTATCTGCTATTTCCTGCCAAAAACAATCTAGGATTGCGGAACAAATTACGGATATCTTGGTGACCCACGGGCTGAGGGCATTAAATGGCCCCACTGCTTCCAACACCTTTTGCAGATCGAATTTTAAAAGAGGCTTGTATTCAAGCCATCTCGATTATATATTTGTCAACACCAGGATGTGGTCACTGGTGATCGATATGGAAGTAACACTAAGAGCGGACAGTGACCATGAAGCCCTGTGTGCACAGCACCATTCGACCCTTTTTACAAATCTGCAATTAGATCAGCCTAAGTCAGTGAACTCTATTATTTTAACTAAAAATCAACATAATGTTAAGTGGGCTAATATGTTCTGCAATGAGAGAGCCTTGATCTCTATGTACCAGTCCTTTGTAAATGTAATGTGTACTTCTGACCCAAGGGTTAAAAATTTACCAGGTCTTGTTGACCAACATGGTGAGCTGTCATCCCAATTGTTGAAATACGTTACTAAAGAAAGACAAAGGGGCCATAGCTATGGCTCAAGACCTGGTTGGTTTATGCAGCATTGTAAGGAAGCTAAGGAAGAACTTCTCTGAGTGCTAAAAGAGGGGACCACAGGGCCATAAAGGTAGCAAGAGGCGATTACAAGGTTATCTTGTCTTCAAGTAAGAAAACTTGGGAGGAATTGCAGTGGATGGACTTAACGAATGCCCTAAACAACAACAATATGAGGGCATTCTGGAAGATCATGGTGAATGGAAGCTGCTCCTTAGAGATCTGTCCGGATGCAGTTGTTCAGCCTGAATCATGTGTGTGTCACTTTTTTAACTCTATAAGGAGCATGAAATAACCAAACTATCACTAGAGAGTGGAACAAAGATTGCTCAGGATGCCCTGAGAAATCCCATTGATAGAAAGTCCCCTAGAATTTGAGATAAAGGAAATGGAAGAGGCTTTGAGCCAGCTGAAAAGAGGAAAATCCCTAGGTCCCGGTGGTATTCCTGGGGATCTGTACTAGTCAGAACCAGAAGTCTGTGTCCCCTATTTAAATTCCCACCGTAATGAGATTAGGAAAAGTGAAGAAATACCTTGTTCTTGGTGGGTTGCAATTAGTGTGCTGATTTTTAAAAAGGGCAGTAGAGACCTTCCAACAAATGATAGGCCAATTAGCCTAATCGAAGCTAGCCGAAAAAAATCTTGTAGGCAAGTTCTGGCTAGACTGATGGAGTGGATTTCTGATCATTGTAATCTTTTGGACCTTCAGGCCGGGTTCAGTGCGGGGGTGAGCACCCTAGAGCAAGTGCTCCTCTTCAAGCTGATTAGTTGGGAAAATGTCAACTTGAGGCGAGAAAACCTTTACGCGGCTTTTATGGACCTAAGAGCCGCTTTTGATCTGGTCCCTTGTGGGAATCTGTGAAGGGTTCTGAGGAATTATGGTATACCATGCGACATGGCTTGGCTAATTAGATCAGTAGAACCAGGAAGACTTGGGTATAAAGCAATTTAAGTCATATGTGTTAAGTTCTGCATATACGATACACATGGATCTGGGGAATATTTGCTGTAAGACTACAATTTTATTAGCTGAAATTTGAAAGAGGCCAAAGATGGTCTGCTACGTTTTGAAATGGCTTGTTACTGCTGGTCCATGAATGTGTGATTTTATAATATATTCTTCACCCAATATTTGATTAGCTTTTACTGAATATCCAAACAAGCTTTTATACTTTTACATTTGTGGTAAACTAGTTTTGTTTGCCCGGGCTGGCTGGGACAGTCCCGTCATATACACGTAGAATCAAAGCAATTGAGTTTTTAGCATTAGTTTTATTTCTCGGCATACCTGACCACATAGGTATTACCAATGGTCTGAATTAAAACTTTCTCTCTGTTCTTCCATAATTTCATGCATCTATAGAACCGCCCATGTATACATACTGTCTCATGATTTTACACATGAAAAACTTTAAGGTTGATGTATTTTGGGTGATGTTTATGGCAATGTATCTGTTTTATTCCTTTTATTGTGAAACTTTTATGGCCTCTAGCTGAAATAAAATATTTCTGTACTGGTGTAATTTTACTTATTACAATTTTCTCTGTTTTTCTAAACTGATTTGGGCTTTTTCTTATGTTGTGTCTTGACTTTAATGCTGTTTTGTTACTTCATAAACACTTTACTTAGGGGCCGATTCCGATTCAGGCCGGAAATCTCTCCGACCGAGCCGGACCCGGAGAGATTCCCGACCAAATCGGACCCCAGCAGCCCGACTGAACGAGTACGATGCGCACGTATGCCATCGGACTCGATTCGGTCGGACTCCCATTGAAGTCAATGGGAGCCGGTCGTACAACGCGTACGCGGGCTCCCATTGACTCAATGGGGGCGAGGCGGACAAGGGCGCCCCTACAGCGGGTACGCGTCCATGCGCATCGCGGCGTACATGCACAGGTAGGGGGACCCATGGGTCCCCCTGTGTGCGACTCGCGCGCCTACGTGTACAGGGGGTCCTACGCGGACCCCCAAAGTCCGGCTCCGACAGCTTTTTCGAGCCGGACGGCGCGAGTCGGTCGGACTGCTCGCGGCGCGCATCGTACTTACCCGGCCAGGAAACGTCTCCATAGCGCGGTGCGAGTCGTGTCCATGCGAGTCGGTCGGAGCGTGTTGAAGCCGCATTCGAGTCGGTCGGCGATTTCGCGGGTGCTTGCATCATACTCGCTCGGCCGGACCCGCGTACGATTCGGTCGGGAGACAGGGCTCCGAATCGGATCCGGTGAATCCGAATCCGATTCGGAGCACTACCGGCCGAGATCGGAATCGGCCCCATAGTGCCTGTAAGTTAAGCCTGTCTGCTCTGTGCCAAAGCCATCAGAGGATTGAGTTTAGATTAATTTAGAGACTTTAATGATTCACCCTAACAAGAATTGCAATTATTACTTGAGTTTGATAGTTATCCCCCTCAACTAATACTCTAAATTTCGTACACTCTTTCTGTCTTGCAAAAATGCGATCACACAGTGCAGAGCCTGTAGCTTTGCAATGTGCTCCACAACAGCTGAAGTAGAGTCAACTACTTTTACAGCAGAAAGACTACTAGTAATGGCCAACTGTAGGTTAAAGGAGGACATCAGCCTTCCCTCTGTAGTCTGACAACAGACAACCTATGCATTGTATGTTTCCAACAGGAACAGGTGGACAACCAACTTGTTATACAATGTGCACACTTAACAACTCACTTGGTAATTTTTATCCACTCTGCCCACATACTTGTTGTTATCAAGTATACAATTGGACTTGTTTATTTTGCCAACTGACACCCAAACTGTGATAGGAGGAGTGCTCCTATTGTAAATTGTAGATATACCTGCCGCCTATCTGAGATTTGATTGTTAGCAGTTCGATACAAGACAAAACAGTGCTCTGGCCTTTTTGTAACTTCTCACAAACAAGCTCCTATGGGAATACTTTCACGTGACTTTAAATTGTACCACAAGGCACAGTGCCAGAGTTGTACAGTTTGCTGTACAACTGGACTCTTGTGTAAAAGGAGACCACATGAAAGTTAGGACCTTTGTAAGGAAGTTGTTGCAGAAACTTCATTACAACTTCTCACTAATTTCTAACATGGAAAGACACCTGCAGGATTTATACTGAATTTCTTTCCAGTATTTACTATCAGGCTGTATAGATAACCACTGGTGCTCTCACACAACAGTTTGATGTCATAAAGAGCTCTTTTGTTTAGTGTATACTGCTTCAACAGCAGCAACCCATTGTTTAAGATCAGCAACCAGTGGCGGCTCCTCCGCTAAGGCGGAGGAGCATCGCCCCACTGCTTTTAAGCACTGTGAGGAAAGGAATAATAAAATTATAATAACTTGTTGTTATTATCATTTTATTGTTTCCAGCTGCTTTGCGGGCAGGTGGGCAGGACTGCTCTGCTCTCAGAGCAGGGCAGGGGAGGAGTGGTCCGCCCACTCCAAGTGCACATGATTGCTTGGCCGGCCCTGTCGGGCCAGCCAAACATTCATTCGCACTTTGCATTTTCTCCACACAGGCTGCATTACAGCCTGCACGGAAAACATGCCTAGGCCCCCATTCCCTGGCACTGAGACCAATCACAACACTGCATTGCAGCATTGTGATTGGTCAGGGGAGCCTGGGTGCTTACCAATTACAATGCTGCATTGCAGCATTATGATTATTCAGGGGAGCCTGGGTGTGCTTCCTGGTTGCTGTTTGGCCGGAGTCCCACGGAAGAGAGACAGAGCAGAGACGTGGGACGCAGCGACAAGGTAAGTGTTTTTTTTTACATTCTCCTTCCTCCTCCAAATTTCCCGCCACCCCAGATCCGTGCTGGCTGCCACTGTCAGCAACTCATTGGCCTCTATATTCTTTCCAGGAATATACATCTATAGAAACGTGCCAAACAATGTGGCAGGACAGGACAGGTTGAATTTTGAACAAGCTGTCATGGTCTGGATGGTCCCAGGGCAATGTAGCAGAAGTATCACTGAAATCAGCATATGACACAGCACCAAGCATTGATCTGTACCCATGACCCCTTGGAAATTTTATGTTGCCAAAATCGTACTAGTTAATCAGTGATACTTACTGTTAGTTTGCTCAGTATTTCCATGAGGAGTGTAAGGGGCAGAAATTCTCTCAACTGCCCAAGTGAAGTGGGAGTCCACAGGTGTTCCTTAGAACGAGGCTACAGAGTGCCTCCAGGCTCCTTCCGAAACTGTTTGCACGCAAATTATATATGAATAAAATTCCCTCAAGGAATACATTATCCACAAAAGATTAGGGGTGCGATTTCTGAAAAATCACTCAAAATTATGTGTAATTGTATGAAATGCAAATCTGTCTTATAACACTATATTTTATTGTGTAATGCGTCCTCACCTCAATTTTTGGCGTGTAGACACATTTAAACAAAAGCCCCATGAACATGAACAACAGCTACTTGTGCTCTGTTGTTCCCGTGTATTAGTCAAAAATATTTACCATGAATGGCGCAATTTTCTGTACATTTTTAACATGAATGAAGCGTAATCATGTGAAATGGCAGAATTTCAGGAATTTTGCCTTACAAGCATAATGTCAAATTCTTGATATTATGCAAATTACACCAACATAATTTTTCGTCTATGCCTAAAAAGATGGAAGTTATCAATAGGTAAAAATGTTGTAGTAATGACTGTACATCTGGGATCTGCAGTAAATGGGAGATGCGAAGACATTCCGTCTGCTCCGCACGGTAATTGCCTGCATTCCATTTTGGGATACATTGCCACTGTTTCTAAGCTGCACAGATTGTGCTTGGAAAGGGACATCACAACTGCCATGGCCATGTTCTTCATAATCATTAGAAAACAAGCCATCATTGAATGAAATGCTAACAACTGAAAACATTGTTCAAGATTTGGATCCATCATCCTCTCCCGCAGAGTATTAGAACCTGCCACAGAGCTCTCCTCCAATATATGAGTTAGGGCATTGTCTCTGTCGTCCAACAAGACACCATTTCTATTATCTATCTAAAACTTTCTTCCTCAACTATTATGTCACATGTAAAATAGAGAGGTACTCTTAAGAATGTTAATGCATGTAGAATGCTGTGTGTGAATGATATGAGCTGAAAATAAGAATCCAATGCAATGGTGTGCAAGTAAGTGTATTACAAAAGACATGAAAAGAAATGGCCTCAAATAAAAAAGAAAAAAACACTTAGCTTTTATGTGCGATGTGAAGAACTTCTCCGAAAAAGCTAACAGAAAAAAAAGAAAAAATATTACTTGCAACACAGAATAGGGATTAAAATGGAATTATTTTGGTATCACAAATAACATATTGGTATAGCAGTCCCTTGCAGTGTAAGGAACTACTTTGGGGCCGATTCCGATCTCGGCCGGTAGGGCTCCGAATCGGATTCGGCTTTACCGGATCCGATTCGGAGCCCTGTTTCCCGACCGATCCGTACGCGCGTCCGGACGAGCGAGTACGATGCTGAAATCGCCGACCGACTTCGTCCGGGCGTCCCGACTGCTCCGACCGACTCGATCCCGGCTCTAACCGCACCGACCGACTTCGCACGGACTCGACGCGCACCGCGCAATGGAGACGTTCCCGGCCGGGTGAGTACGATGCGCGCGCGCGAGCAGTCCGACCGAGCCGCACACTCCGGCTCAAAAGAGCAGTCGGAGCCGTACTTTGGGGGTCCGTGTCGGACCCCCTGAACGCGTAGCCGCGCGAGTCGCACACAGGGGGGACCCATGGGTCCCCCTACCTGTGCGTGTACGGGGCGAATCGCTTCGCCGCGTACACGCTGTAGGGGGCGCCCTTGTCCGCATCGCACCCATTGAGTCAATGGGAGCCCGCGTACGCGTTGTACGAAAGGCTCCCATTGACTTCAATGGGAGTCCGACCGAATCGAGTCCGATGGCATACGTGCGCATCGTACTCGTTCGGTCGGGCTGCACGGGTCCGATTCGGTCGGATATCTCTCCGGGTCCGGCTCGGTCGGAGAGATTTTCGGCCTGAATCGGAATCGGCCCCTTTGTGTGAGGTTATGCTCCTTGTCAAAGGGCAAAGCCCTCTCAGAGTGAAGGCAGTCAATATCTAATGTGGGCAAACAATTGACCCATGCTATATGCTGAAGTGGACGGAAGGTAATGTTAGGTTTCAGGGATAGGGTTTTAAAAAGAGGTTGTGATCTATGAAATGAGGTATCAGCAATTGCAGAATTACAATAAGAAGGATTGATGCAGACAGGCATGAGATTGAGATTGAAATAGAAGGCATGCAGAGGATGAAAGGTAAAGAGAGGGTCACTTTGAAGGAAAAAAAGAGACAAATCAAGCAGGTTTAAGTCAAGGTAACTTTTTCATGCAGGGTTTTAGTAGTATAATGGAAGAAGGCTTTCTGAGATAGCAAGCAATCAGAGGTTGTAAAATGTACAAAAAAACAACATTACACATGGTGCTCCATATCCAAGGCAGACAGCTTAAATATGTGATTCTGAATGTACACATAATTACATATTAAGAGCCCAAGCCTGTTTTGTGCCTAGGACAGCTCTTTTAAACATAGCGCAGAGTATCCCAACCTTGGTACAGGGTCAGTACTCAGCACAAAGGGAGTTGACACATGGGAAAAAACGTCTCATTTAAAGACCTTTTGCAATTTAAAAGGTTTTTGCTCACTGATTAAAAAATAAGTTATCTGACACTGGCTGAGAGTGTTTCTCCTATGCGCAATCAGATTTATACCTGTTTTTTTCACCTAATCCCATCCAAGGCTATGTTGTTTGTGTTTGTGGCCAGCTTAATACATGCATTGTATGTGTAAGCGAGTCAGAGGGATGAAGGACTGTGGGTTCCACTGCATCCAGCCATCCACACACCGACAATAAACAAAGAGAGGACATTTAGCACAGTGCTGCCCTAAAGATGATACTATATTTGTTAGGGATAGTTTCTGATGCGACAGCACCTGCCTTAAAACAGATAATTTGGTCTCTGCCCTTTACTTTAAAAAAAGTTGGTTCTGAAATTGCAGCACTTTCTGGTGCTATATAAAATCCAAACAAAAATGTTCAGCTAAACAGATATACTTACTACTTCTGTCTCTAGGAAGACAGCAGGCATTCCAGCTTGCCACTGTAGCAGGGTCAACACTGCAGTGAGACGCAGTTCTTTTAGAACAAGCTGCCCATGTCTCTCAGACCTTCACAATTTATGAAATCACCTTGTTGTTTTGGTATATCATCCAGTCCCGGCCCATGCAGGTAAGAGCGGTGGGGTGGTGGGGCCAGGTAGGGGGGATTTCGACAGACGACGATGAGGAAAAATTTAATATTTATTTAATTTTCCCTCATGGTTGCCAGTTGAATACCCCCGAACCTGGCCCACCACTCTTACCTGCATGGGCCACGGCTGATATCATCACGTTAGAGTAACAGAGATTCATTTTGTGACAGAAAATGAATGCCAACCCATTGTAATTTAAAGCAGTAAGGCGATTTGAAGAAACTGCTAAACTCTCTATCTCGAGCCCTTCCACATACTAAAAATTCAGAAAAGAATGTGCCTGCCTTCTACAGAAAAAAGATTGTGAAACCAAGCCTTTAGCCAAAAGACTATTTATACTTCCTAGTTGGCTATCCCCAATGACAGGAGTGCAGATTTCACCCAAATATAATTCCCCGGTAGCCTAGTGAAATTCCTACATGGGATCCCATTCCCCAGCACAATTCCCAAGCAGGAATCTATGGCAGAGGGACACCATTAACAAGGGGAGGTTCTCCTATTTCCTATGGTGCCCATCATGTTACGTTTGTTGTCCAGGGGACATCAGAAAGCCCCTCGACGTATGCTACCAGAAATAAAATGGTTGCACTGCCCTGTTTTCCATCTGAGGGCGGAATGGGGGGGCTGATAGCACTATGTTCGGGGAGGTCCTCCTAGGAAAGGGAAAATACCAAAATGAAATAAATTCTGCCTTGGAGAAGGGGAAGTTGAAGCAGCCTGGGGAACAGCCCTCATCCTGCAAAATAACCCACTGCTGGTGTCTGCTGGTGATTCCTGCTCACGGATCATGCCATATCTGCGATCCACAGGCAGGAATTATTTTTATAGCAGCATCTCTGGAAAGGAGAGGGGCTCTCCTTTTCAATGATGCTGTTCTAAAAAATCCCATCATAAGTGTGGAACTGCCATTCCTTATGCCTTCCAGCGCGCTAATAACATCAGTGCACTGTGTGGAATGCTGACATCATTGATGGATAGGGTGGAGTCTGATGTTGTAACAATTCTGAGTTGGCACCCCAAAAATTTAAATTAGGAGAAACATCCAGTGCAAGCACCGGAATACCTCTACCTTCTGGTAGAAGAACAGTTTACATCCATAGCACTAAGAAGGAAGTGTGTTGGAAGTGAACAATTCATCCACTGCCTTGTAGGGCTTAAGGGTGGCTAGTTATTGCAATGTGTTATATAGCCTAGAGGCATGCCTTTTTGTACATGAAATGATTTTGGTGTTGAACATCCCCTTTAACAAACCCTAGAGGGTAGAATATTTGTACTGTAATAATACTTGCTAGAATCTCTTTGGAAGGCCTGACATGCTTAGTTGTTTGCCAGGATCTTGCAACAAAAAATAATTTTAAAAAATGCAAGCAAAAATACATACAGATATATATTTACAAACAACTACATAGAGTGGCTTTGGGTCAGCCCTCTTCTGCCGTTGGCCTGTATGAGTGTCATTTACATCCAGCTTCTATGCTTGCCAGCATACGGCATGGGGCAATAGGTCAGGCCACTGTATCTCCTGATCTGTGAGTTATTTGTCAGATCACATTGCAACTCCATGTGAAAATGTAAAGCCAGGGCTCCTGAGCCAGTCCTTTTGTTTTCGATTTTATGGGTCCCCTTTTATTTTTTTCTGTTTCCTCTTTTTTGTGTTTTATTTTTAGAGCATATTATAGCTCCTAGGACCGTGCTATAAGGCCACTTGCTACCACTCAATTAATTTACAGTGTGCTCTACCCCTCGCGGCCACTGCTTTTAAACCAGAAAATCATTCTGGAATGTTCTTGTTCATAGTGTACAACTGTTTTACCTTTCAATGATGGCCAACATGTTGGCTGTAAACGTGCAAGTCATGCTTGTACTATGAAGCAACAATATGCTATGTGCAATACCATTGAAAGACAGTCATGTCCCTCAATTTTTAATTTTATTTGCTTTTGCAAGCATATGCCCACCATGCATATGTCATTGAGTTTGTGTATGTGTTTCACTGTGGTTATATAAGTGGGTGAAAGCAAAAAAGAGTCAGTGGGTATACGAATTGATGCCTGCGGGCAAAGATCAGTGATAGAGTGCATGTATGATGGCTTATTGAGTGCTTAAACCCATCAATGACTGAAGAGGCACATTCATTTATAATCCAAACTTTTTGTCATTACCATTGCTTGTTACTTGTAATTTTAATTTTACTTATTTTGATAAGTAGTGACCATTTAAAACTATGTACCATATAGAGCAGAATTAACATGTATTGGAAGATCAATAGGTCTGGTGTTGGCTGCTTAATATTTTTGTAACTCTTTATGACAGAACTGTATAAAAGATGTCAGCTTGTGAGCACACAGTAATGGAAACACAATAATTGTAATGAAGTTTTACAAAAGAATCCAAAGATGGCTACCCTTTCAAGTATGCTGACCCATTGTCCATGTTGTAAGCTGTGATGGATGGAAGCAAAATGTGAATAACAATTTACCAGAACAGTGGATGAAGAGGGTTGGCTAAAAACCCCTCTTAGTAAGCATATTTTGTATATTTAAGATTATCAAAATCAAACGTTCTTGGCTAACCCCAAAACTAAAAACCAATAAGCACCATTTCAAATGCAGAATGTGCTGCCACCTTAGACTGTACAATGCTAGAGTTACAGAAACATTTAATTCTAAGTGATGACTACTTTAGGAGGGTTATACTAAACTAGCTCCAACTAAAGTTATAGTACTGAGGACATACTATTATAAATAAAACTTGACACTCTAGGTTACATAGAAATGAAGTTAAAAGCTAACTAATTTGGTATAACTTCTCTGACCAATGCGTCATCACAGCCACAGATAAAATGACGATGTAAAGTCTATCTGACTTTGACGTTTTATTGACTTCTGTTTTATGATTGGAAGATAAATTGCCTCTCAAGCCCTAAGGGGGATTAAGCTGAAAACAGTTTTGACATTGATCTAGGTAAATAGAGCTTGACGATATATCAGGCTCGCTAAAATAGAAATCTTTTAGAGCTCCTCAGACTACATTAAGGTACTCCGGAATAGTGTCTTGCGACTTAACACTGACGGAACCTTTTGGCTCCTGAGGAAATCCATAGAGCTATGGCATAATTGATACAGTGCATTGCAGTGAAGGTTGCTTTCGAATGTTGAGTTTGCAGTTACACACAGACAAATAAAGACATGTGACACCAAGCTCCGTGTGTGGTGCAGTCATTTGCGGGTACCCCGGCTGGGAAGACGCTACAAATGGCGACAAGCTAGGGGATAAGTAACCAGAAGATTGACAGTGCTGTCTCAGAGAGTTTTGCCGTGGTCCAGGCAAACTGCTCGTGAGTGCCACGTGTACCATCTTAGAACTATGGAATCAACTTTTAATGCATGTGGAGTCAAAGCGGAGTTCCAGTGCTGTGAAGCAGTTGAAAACAAAAGCATTTACAGAGAAACTACATGTTGTTGGTCAAAACCCTGTTCGTCAGACCATACATAAAGGTACCACGCTACTATGCAACATAGAGCCATACCTAGTACAGAGTGATAACACTGCAATATCAAGTGTTGCCAAGCAGAGATCAACCCGGCATCAAAAAGTACAAAGTGACAGCCAAGTGCACGATAACGCTTCGATTATAAGTGCAGCAAGACAGAGCTCAACCAGGTTTTTTGCAAGTGCACAGAGATGCCAGAAACAAAAACACTTAGATGCAAGAAAAGGTTGCCTGCTTACCAGAAGCAATTAAAGAGAGTCTTCATACTGCAGCACTGAGCAAAGCCACCCAAGGAGAAGTGCCTAGGGTTCTGCTTGCAGAGCCATCCATACCTGAAGAGGCGAGCCACCAAAGCTGCTGAATGAGGCTCAGAAAAGTCCACAGGTCTTTGAAAAGTGAAAGTTAGTAAGGTTTTTGGAAGAGTGGCAGGTTGTTCTGATGGATACCAAGAAGAAAATCCAGTTTCCAGTTATCATCAATGATGAATCAGAGGCCAGTACGTCACAAGGTCTAGGAGAGAATGAGCTAGAAACAGTGGCCGAAAGACCGCTACGTACCACCTCAATAAGTTTCACAAGGGTTTACAATGCTGCCGCTTTCTTGAAACCACCATCATCATTCAATACCGCCAAAAAGCACTTGAAGAGACTGATAACAAAAAGATGATCAAATTCCTCAAAACTCTTGCTGGTGATGGCGTAAAGGAAACCATAAAGAAAATGCCACAAACTGACAAAGAAATCACATACAGTCAGATTAATGAAACCTTGAATCTCAAATTCAATATAATTCCAAATGTTGACTATGAAAGATATATTTTCAGTAAGCCTGGGCGTAGCAAAAACTCAGCGAAGTTACAAAAAAACTCTGCAAAGTTCCGCAAGTGGCGGAGTGTAGTGCAAACTACTGTTCGTGCTGGTCTTCCTGCCGCTCGGGTAGAAATTCTACCTGAGCAGCAGCTCGCGCTCACAAACTTACCGTTCGCGAGCACGAGCGGGGAAAAAACTCCGCTGCACTACGTGAAGCGGAGGTTTCTGCAATCCGCGAGCTCCGCGAAGTGCGGAGTGCAGAAAACTCTGCAAACTCCGCAAACGGAGCGGAGTTCACCACCCTGGCCTAATTTTCAGCCAAGAATGGCAGAAAGTTGGTGAAACCATCAATGAATTTGTAGAGAGACTTGACACCCTCATCCAACACTGTAACTCCAATGAATTTAATGATGAAGAGGCCATACGTCTCCTGGTCATTGATGGATGCTTGTCTGATTCATTCAGATGGCGAATACTGTGAGAAACTCTATGGGCCCGATTCACAAAAGTAATCTGAGACAAAAGTCTAAATTTACGACTTTTGGTATTCACAGAAGGCACTTACGATATTTGGTATTCACAGAAATCACTTACGACTCCTATCTTTACGTCTGCACTCGG
Source organism: Calotriton arnoldi (assembly GCA_963921515.1). Classification (NCBI taxonomy): domain Eukaryota; kingdom Metazoa; phylum Chordata; class Amphibia; order Caudata; family Salamandridae; genus Calotriton; species Calotriton arnoldi. The sequence goes on along the minus strand of CAWUFW010007552.1, from coordinate 881,845 downwards.
GCTGGAATTTCCGCACCTGGGGCGGAATTTCCACACCCGGGCCGGAAATCCCGCACCTGGGCCGGAATTTCTGCACCCGGGGTGGAATCTCTGCTTCCGGCCCAGAATACCTGCATTCGGGCCGGATGATCATTTACCTCAATGCTACACACCTGTTCAAGTGCTTACCATCCCCCCACCTGCGTCAGAGGAAATCAATTAACACCAACAGCAAGACCAGCACCACAAACCACGTAAAAGCAGCACAAATTCAAGGAACAGGTCTGGCCACAGAGAGTTCTTGTTTTCCTTCTCCGTGCATCACTACTGGAAAATGTACCAACTGAGGAGGAAGAAAAATTTCACAGATGAGGAGACCACCATGATTATTGAGTTCATTGTGAGGCACCACAAACGGCTACATGGTCTCCCCCCTTACTGCACCAGTGGCACACAGAAGTTAGCTCTATGGCAGCATTTAGCCACTGCTGTCACAGCATTGGGGGAGGATGTGTGCACAGTCTGTGACATCAAGAAGAAGTGGCAGGACGAAAAGAGGCGGGTGAAGGAGAAGTACGCCAGGATTGAGTTGGCCAGAATTCTCCCCGGCCCACAATCCGGAACCCACATTTGTCTCACCACACTTGAGGAGGATGTCCTCACTACAATCCACCCCCACACGCTCCATGGGCTTCCTGTGAGTGATGCCTGAAACGTGGTACCAGGTAAATGTGATGACAAGAACAAGTATATAAAATGACTGTCTGTGTTGCACCCCCATTGTGATTAAGGAAGTTGTCCAAAGTTTATATTAATATATAGTCAGTCAGAGGCTCATGTGTTTCCCTCTGTATGTTGCACCACAAGTCCCAGAATCCTTTGTTTTAGAAATGGCAAATCCCATTCCCACTATTGAAAACATGGGCCCAGTACTACTGCCATATATACCTAACACTGTTAAGTAGCAATAGACAAAGTGCCCCTTCCACTTATCCAGACGCGGCCGGATCAGTCAAGAACGTCAGGGGGATGGTGAGGTGCAGAGGAAAATCTACAGACAACGGAATAGGGAAATTAAAAAATAATCATCCAAAAAATAACTCACCTTGTGCTTGCTGCATCACCGAGCACAAGGTGAGAGAATCCTTATTCTAAGACATTTCTTTCCACTATTCCATTGTCTATTTCCCACCCTGCCCTGCCATTACACCCCCAACGCCCCACTGCTCCTACCTGCACCAGCCACGGCAGTACTACACAATACTGTTAGCATGCAGAAGATATGAGGAAATGTCAGACAAGTTACACATGTACATTTTTGATTTGGTTACTTTCCTCTCTTCTCACCTGTTGACACATTCAGCCAGAGTACAGACGACCACAGTAGCAGAGGTCCCTACATCTTCTGGGAGGAAACGACATCATCCGGAGCAAGGCATACCACCCTCACTAACTGGTAAGTCAAACTGGTCAGGAGATGGTCAAAATGCATATATTGTCAGCAGAAAACAGAGGGACATATCGGGTCCGAATCTCAAAGGTAACCGGAGATGAAAATCTTACTTTAAAAATATTGGAATACTTAAAGGACATTTACCTTTAGCAAATGACATTTGTTAATAGCGAAAGGCAAAAAGAAAAGATATCTAGGCTCATCATACCTTTGTGATTTGGGAACATTACATGTATTCCATCAACAGTTCTAGAACTGTGAACTCAAACCTGGAATTGAGTGCCACAACAAGTCAAAAAGGAGTCTCCACTAGATTGTAATTGTTTTTGTAGACAAAATCTAGAAATCCAATGTTAACAAATATAACAATGATGAACAAGAATTGAGATTCAATTGTCAGGAGTATTGAGAATGCGTCCAGTGTCCAAATCATAATGTTTTTTCAATACGTAAAATTGTCCAGTCAACCCAGCTGGTTATATTTTTTTACATCGGATGGCATGTTTTTTGTCCATAAACAAAACAAGATAATGGACCTTACTTTAGGAATTGTTGTGTTGTCAATTTCATAGACGTTGTTTCTAGGCACTGGGGCCATTATAAATTGAATGTGGGATCGCTCATGATATTTAGTGCCACACACTTCTGCAATGGTAGTGCCCACACTGCTTGTGCTTATCCTTTGTGCCTGAAATTGAGTGCATCACATGTGGCAGCTGAAATGTAAAGTTGCAAACACACTTATCATTGTAGGTCCAATGATGTCATCCCAGATTCCATTACCCCCAGTGACTTCTGCTACAAGGTTGGCCGTGACTTCTGGTCAGGGACCACACACTGGGCAGGTGTGGGGCCATGGTAAGTAAACCTAAGAAGAATATACCTGAATGCTCATGCTCATGGAATGTGCCTTTGATCTCCGCTGTATGTTGTATGTGTTCTACATCACTGTTGTCCTGCATCACAACATGCCTACATATGGCATTTAACCACATACCAGATCACACCATGGTGGCTAGTGAAAGGATGACTCAAAATGTATGCCAAGTGAGTGCAGAATGGACATAAAATAGTATATAGTGTCATATGAAGTGTACTAGACACAACTGGATTGTAATTCAATGATATGAAAACTCACTTGCAAAATATCAATGAACAAATCCCATTGAAATTGGTGTGGATGAGGGTCGCACTGATACCAGTTGTGTACTTTTGTGATGGATGTATGAGCTGCTAAGGTGAATCTAGAGGAAGTGAAATTTTTCAAATCTCTTGGCTGAAAAGCACAACGCAAATCCAGTGTATGCGGCAACCATCAAAGCTACTCAACTTACCCACAATGTGGGATCCTAGCCAAATGTTGCATTCTGCTTGCCTCCTCTTCTACTGTATTCACCTATATAAGTGAATGTATAACATATGAGGTCAGGATGTCTGCTGTACAAGACATCATCCGTTTTCAGCTAAGTGCTACCATGATGTTGTAAATGGATTATGGGAACAGAGGAACCTCAAAGGATGGACATAACAAATTTGTGATCTCTCAGTCCAAAATGAGCCCTGTGACTTCATGTGTAGGTAAGCACAAATGAGCCCCAAAATGTACCTGACTATTGTGCATCTCACAAGTGAAACCCTGCAATGCAATGTTTGATCTGATGTGCAAATGTGAAACTGGTCAGCCTGGTGATGTACACTCCTTACCGACTTGTCAACAGACAACACCATACTCATGAGGCATGATGGTCTTAACGGTGAAGGTGTAATCAATGTAATGCAGAGGCATCCTGATTATTTATCCCCTTCCTTCAAATATCAGTAACTTTCTCATACACGTTTGTCTGTTGATGTGTCATCTCATTGATGTCAGTGCTTTGTGGAGGTAACAGCTGGCAACTGCTGCATGTGAGCAGGGGCCCACATGTAAAGTCCCTGAGGTAAACATGCTGCACATTGGCCAGGAATATCATATCAATGGTCTTTGAGAATGACACATACATGTTAGCTCATAGCTAACATCTGGTGTACTGAAATATGGATATGTATGTCTCATCACAGATGCTGACAGGATGACACCAGTGCAGCATACAACACCATCCCGGGGAATGCAAGACATCCTGGCTGCAGCAGTGAAACCCTCTCACACCTGTCCATCAGGTAAGTGTGGCGTGAAGTGTTTCCTTATCATAGATTCCAAAACCATGACAAAGATCCAAATTCCCTTCTGCATAGAATCTGCAATTGGTATTTACAAAGTTACATACATACCATTTCATTTTTATAAGTGTCACATGTGCCTGTTTGTAAATTAGTAATGCAGATCATTGAGTATGGTTGCACTTCCTTCTCCAGCTGCTGGATCGGGGACCGCTTCATCAACTACACCTATGAGGAGCCAGGTTTAGCAGCTTATATCAGGGGGGATCGAAAAGGGACACAAAGCTGTGGCTGGAGCTTGTGAGTTTGCTTGTGCATTGTACGTCTACGTTCAACACCTCAGTGCTATGGTGTGAGCTGTCACGTGTAGGGGTACCCAAACCAGGTCACATGTGCTTATCTATTGATGCAAAGTACAGTAGAACCAACCCTTGTGTTGCACCACATCTTATACTAGGTCAATTACTTATCCTATTGCAACCTCTGTATTCCAGGTGATGATGACAACGAGGAGGATGGACCTTCCATCAGTGTTGGGTGATGGGCAATCAAGTGGGAAAATCCACTGCTCCTGCAGGCAGTAATGTCGGCTGCAAGTACTGCGCAAGAGGAGGAGGATGAAGTACCTGAGGAGGCTGAAGAATTTGAGGATGATGAAGACTATCTGGCAATTCTCTCAGAGGATGAAGATTCATATTCCATGGCCAGAACATTTCCCACATCAGCCAAATTTGCAAGGCCTCACACCCTCCGCTCAGCAAAGTACCTCAGCCTCAACAAAGAAAGATTGCCTGTCCTCAGCATACAGCTAACCAGCCATAGCTCACACGCACCCCAACAAATACATCACTCCCTCACAGCCCTCACATCCAGTACAGACGTGGTGGTTCCCCTACAACCTCCTCCCTACACAGTGCATCCCAGGCATTCTCTCCACCATCAGAGGGAAGTACCAACCCTGTTGTGGTGCAGGTATCCCCTGGGCACCATTCTCCTGTTCACAGGCTTCCACCTGCCACCCTCCCCCCTGCTGTTGGACCTGGTGGTCTCATCCATGGCCGACCCCTGCAGAGAGGGCCTGCACCTGGCTATGGTGGCCAGCGGGGGCAGGGCTTCTTCCAAAAGCAGGCAGATGTGAGGTAGGACATTCGTGCCATAGGGGCTACCCTGTCAGACATGTCTCAGGGCCTGCAGGACATGCACCAAATCCCTCAGGTGATGGACAGACTGACCCATGTTTTGGACAGGATGGATAGATCTTGGCAAGACATGTCCGAGAATATCAGAGATATGATATCCATTCAAAGGGAAGAGAGTGCAAGACACCATGCCTTGGCCATGATGATGATGGAGGGCATGCTGAAAGTGATCCATAGTCTCCCTTCATGGTCAAAGCAGGGAGGGGAGCCATCACATCTGCCTGCAGCACATCAAACCCACACACCTGTACCACAAACTGCACAGGACCACAGCAAGAGTACACACACACCACTGCCCCTATCCAGGCACTCCCCCAACCTGAACATCCACCACTACCCTCTGAACAGGCACTCCCCCACCTGCACATCTACCATCACCCCCTGAACAGACACTCCCCCCACCTGCACAACCACCCCCACCCCCTGAACAGGCACTACCACCACCTGCACAACCACCCCCTGTCCACGCACAAACACCAACTGCACAGACACCATCCGCCCCTGCACATGAACTTCACCCTGTACAGTCACATGCACCACACCAACCTGCACCTCGGCGACAACCCAGACATCATCCCTCACAGCTATCATCACCCCCAAATTTGCGAAGTCGCAAGCACGATCCCCATTGAACACATCCAGAAAAGTTGGACCAGTGTGAATATGTGTAAATGAAAAGAAAATCTCATCACAACTCAAGACTATGTTGCGTATTATGTCCTGATAGGCAATGTTTACCAATTGTGGTGGCCTAGAGATGTAAGGATGGATGTGTGTGCATGACACATGTACAAGTGTAACCCCATCATTGCAACAAGCTCTCATGTGCAGAGCAGATAACTACCAAAATATATGTCCATATTTTGTACAAGACATTCACAATGAAGTCAAACAATATAGGGAAAGTATGATTCAAAATAAAATTTTATGTAAAATAAGTGTGGGATTAGAAATGCAACAACAGTCCGTTTGGAAGGGAGTAAGGAAAACAAATGATGTTCTTAATGCAGAATTTTCCCATCTCCCGAGTGGGACACTGTCAGGTGCCATCTTGGGTCGGCGGGCTAGTTGTTACCGCCCGACCTCAAGATTCCCTATTTAATGGGAGCCGCGACGCGGATGCGCAGCGGACTCCATTAGGGATCGGTGGGCTATTTTAACGCTTTTAAGTGCTGATGTTCTAATTTTACTGTGTTTACTGTATTCCACTAGTGTTTTAGTTTGCTTTTATTCTTTAAATTGTGTGCACCTCGCTCATTGCTGCCTTACGCGCTGGGGAGTGACTCCTGGAACCTGTATCTCTATCTGCGCTGCTGCGTGTTGCAGGGTGCAGTAGACCATTCCCTGTTCTCTCTTCCCGCACCTTCATACCTGGGACAACGCTGGGGTGAGGGCTCCCTCCTGGCACTGCAATCACCCTCACCTTTAAAGTGGCCATTTTCCCGTCTCCCGAGTGGGACACTGTCAGGCGCCATCTTGGGTCGGCGGGCTTGTTGTTACCGCCCGACCTCAAGATTCCCTATTTAATGGGAGCCGCGACGTGGACGCGCAGCGGTCGCGCACAGCGGGCATGCCAAAGGCAAGCCCGTCTGCACCTGTCCGCGTCCGGAACACGGCCAGCGCCAGCCACGCTGCCCGTTTCACACCCTCAGCCAGAATTGCCTGGTCCAGGGAGCAGCTACTTGACCTGAACATAACGGGCTGCCCAAGGCCTGCCGGCTTCGATCTCTGCACGGTTGGTCAGGAGTTGCATGGTCAGGAGCTACATTGCAACTTATGCTCCTTCTCATTGGGGAAGAAAGAGGGAAGAAATAATGTAGGTACTATTACTGTAAAGACATCTGCAGCACGTCCTAAGGCCTTTAGTTCCAACATAAGGGCCTGTTTATTTAATTGCAGATCTCTCCCCAAACACGCAGACGATATCTGGCTCACTCTAGATTTGAACACCTGGGACCATATGTTCCTAACGGAAACCTGGTTACGAGAAAGCACCAACCCTGACATATTGCTGGCTATACCTGAGGGTTTTCGGATCTCTACGCTTAACCGGGTTGGCAACAGATTGGGGGGCGGGCTTGCTGTTATCCTGAGAGATGGCTGGGAGATTTTGTGCAGGAGAATTGAGAGCATTGGGATGATTGAGGCGCTGTCCTTTTGCATCAAAACCTCCCCTGCATCATCCATTGCTGGAATGTTGGTTTACAGACCCCCGGATACTCCGTCTGGCCATCTGCTTGAGTTATGTGACATTATTGCAGATTTGTCACTGAGGCATGCCAATTTCATAGTCCTCGGTGATTTTAATGTCCACATGGACAATGACAACTGCTCCTTGGTCTCTCAGTTGGGAAAAACACTCAAGGGTTTTAACCTGACTCAAAAGGTGTGTGCGCCTACCCATATTGCTGGCCACTCGCTGGATCTCATTTTTACGAATGATCCCACCCTGAAAGTAGAAATCCCAATACCTCTAACCTGGTCGGACCACCGATTAGTCCCTTTCAGCCTGACTGGCACTCTTTTGAATAATAGTGCCAGGTCAACGTATGAGGAAAGGAGAAACTGGAGGAAGGTCTCTCCTGAGACTATGGGTCCAGTGCTACAAAGTACCCCACTTCAGTTCACGGGAGACCCCAGCAGAGATGTATCCACTTTCAACTGCTGGGTCACTTCAGCCCTTGATAGAGTAGCCCCGCTTAAGACTATGAAACTTGCCAAAAAAAAACCTCTGCCCCCTGGTTCACTACGGAACTCCGTTTGGAGAAAAGCTTATGTAAGAAGCTGGAGCATGCTTGGTGTAGAGCCTACAATCCAGAGGCCAAGTGCACTTACAGAGCAGCGCTAAAAAAATTCCATGGGCTAAAACGTAACACCATCAGGGACTACATTGCCAACCAAATTAAGTCTTTTGATAGCTCAATCAAAGAAGTCTTTAAGATAGTTCAAGGCTTCATTAAACCGAAGGCCCTGGAGAGTACCATTGCTCCGTCAGCTACCCTATGTGAGGACCTATCTGTCTTCTTCCAGGAGAAGGTACAGGCTATCTACTGGTCTTTCTCCTCAACGGGGTCTTCATCCATGCCAAAACTCACTCTTGACCATCCTGGCGTGTGGTCCGAATTTCGCCCGTTCTGCCCAGAAGCATCCCTGCTAGAATCGAACAAAATTAAATCCGGCTTGCCCGGCGATCCCTACCCAGCTAGATTTTTCAAACTCCTGGCCCCCTGGCTCAATCTGCAACTAAACCCTATCTGGAATTCATCTCTGACAACGGGCAATTATCCATTTTCTTGGAAAATGGCCTATGCCCTGCCGATTCTTAAGAAAGCGGACGCGGATCCATCAGAACTCAAGAATTTTAGGCCTATCTCTCTCTTGCCAGCACCAGCCAAAATCTTGAGAAGGAAGTCCAGAAGCAATTATCCAACTTCCTGGAGTCTAACAACTGTCTCCATTACTCCCAATCCGGTTTTAGATCAGGTTACAGCACAGAGACAGCTCTGCTGGAAGTGGCGGCAACTACACATGAAGCCTTAGACCACGGTTGTTCTACAATGCTTGTGCTGCTGGATTTGTCCGCAGCATTTGACACAGTATCTCACCAGATACTGTTGAAGAGACTTGAGCACCTGGGTGTGACGGGAAGCACGCTGGCCTGGTTCCGTTCATTTCATGAGGGTTGGTCTCAGCAAGTGTTTCTCCGCCCCCATGACTCTTCACCTAGACCTCTCGTGTGCGGAGTTACCCAGGGTTCGGCTTTGAGCCCTACTCTTTTTAATGTTTATCTTACCCCCCTGGCATCGCTAGTTGAGCAATGGGGTATGAAAGTTGTGTCGTATGCTGATGACACTCAGCTGGTGTTCTCATTTAGAGAACACACCGAGGCAGCTTTCGACAATTTCAAAAATTGTCTGATCAACATCTAAACTTGGATGACGGATAGCTGCTTGAAATTAAATACCGATAAAACTGAGGTATTGTTTTTCAATCAATCTTCCCCTCTATGATCCGAACTCTGGTGGCCTAATCCTCCACTGATCCCAGTAGATTCAGCTAGGAATCTTGGGTTTAAATTTGATACTAACCTCTCCAGAAAGGCCCAGATATGCCAAGCCTCCTCATCTTGCTTCTGGAAACTGAAAGCCTTGCGGAGATTTCTCCATTCTCCATCTCCTACCTATGGATTGCAGGAAAACTGTGGTCCAGGCACTAGTCACGTCTCAGCTTGACTACGCCAATAGCCTGTACTTGGGTCTTCCAGCTTATTTGATCAGAAGACTGCAAATTATTCAAAATGCTACTGCCAGACTTATTAGAAATGTGCCATTCCACCACCCCATTTCCCCCCACCTGCGTAGCCTCCATTGGCTGCCTGTCAAAAGGAAGATAGAGTTCAAGGCACTGTTCTTTGCTTATAGAGCCACCAGAGACAAAGGCCCAGGATACCTGAAACAGAGACTCCAGAAATACCGCCAGACTAGGGCTTTGAGATCTAATCACCAGGAGTTACTCCGGACTCCTCGCTTCTCTAGAGCCAGGATTGGCGGTCGAGCTTTCTCAGTGAGAACTGCGTCTCTCTGGAACTCTATGCCTGAGCACCTTCGTAAGTCAGAGTCAGAACTAATGTTTAGGAAAGCTTTGAAAACCTGGCTTTTGGCCTACCATAGTTCTCCCCCTCTCCTGTTCTCTCTCTGCTGAATCCGCTACTAGCGCTGGGACACCTCCATTGGAGGTAGCTGTGCGCTGAATAAATGTAAATGTAAGAAGAAGGGAATTTGGAGTGGGGTGGGGCAACATAAATATAACACATCAGGGAGTGCCAGGGAAACCAGTCTATATACAATGGGCAAATAAAATAATTGTCCAAAATAAAAATTCTGTCCAACAGGTCAAGTGTCAATCTGGTCATCCTCGATTTGCACAATGTCCAGATCCTCTGAGTCCAAGGCGGGCTCCTGGCTGGCCGGTGCAGGACCAGGGACCACACAGGGTTGGGACACACGAGGAGTACGGGGGGAAACAGTGTGGGGCAACAGACAGGGGGAGACATTGAAGGTGGTGTGGTAGGAAGGTTGGGAATGGACAGACAACATGGCTGCAGTCAGGGAATTGACACAGGCAGTGAGGGTGGCCATAGCTCTAGCATTTTCCTCTCGCTTCATGCACAGCTCTATACATATCTGCAGCATGATGCGAGAGGCCATGTCTGACTGACTCTCACATGCCCACATCAAGTCCGGTGGTACAGCCACAGTAGTAACAACACAGGGAGGTGTTTGGGTGGAACATGAGGGGTGTGGTGCCTCAGGTTCGGAGCCGATGTTAGTGTCTACCTGGCAGCCAGGATGAGGGGGACTGGTTGCAGGGGATGCAGCTGGAGGCCCCGATGGAATGGGGGCCTCTGGAGTTAGGGAGGGTCTGATGGCAGGCCCAGGTTGTGTAGTGGCTTGTCCCGGGGACACCTCGCCCAAAGAAAGTAGTGAATAGTCCGGGGGAGAGTTGATCTCCTCCCCCGGCCAGAAATATCCAGTTCTTCCCCCCCCTTCAATGTCCTCAGCCTCCACCTGGTCCGTAGCACCAGAGGTGTCTTCCTGCTCAGTCCGGGTGGGCGCAATCCCCCTGCCTCCTGATGTAGAAGGTCCTGCCTCATCCTCTTCTTCCTCACTTGTGGACAAAGGTTGTGGCCGCCGGCGCACCAAAGATGTCCTTCTCCAAACCGTGTCCTGCTGTTGGTCCTTTTGGCCAGCTGAGCCCATTGAAATGTAAGACAAATCATGATGTAGTGGTTGTACTCATCAGAACAAGACACATACCTAGATGAGACAAGGGCAGACTTTGTTCTCCTCTGATCACACTATTCAGTTGTCAGTGATTAGGAGCTTAAATTACATGTATGTTCACTGTCATCTCCTCATTTGAGTCGGACATGCACATCTCACTTGAATTTTGGTGGCTTACACATCCGTACTGACCAACCCTCAACTCTGGCATTCTTGTGATCTGTGTGTCCTGTCACTGCTACATAGGCAGCTTCCAAATCCAGTCTACAAAAGGAGATCAGAGAGAGTCCAGATGGTATTGGAATGGGCCTGTGATATGGAGTCTCTGCACTTTTACTTCCGGACAAATGTTATCTGCTGTATAGCATTGTATGAGACAACACAATGCTATAATGCCAATTGGGGGTCACACATCCATATAGGGTCTGGGCTATTTGGTTTGCCAAGTTGTGAGTCTGAACTTTTGATATTCCCTCACAAAAGCTGACAATCCACTGCCACATATTGGGTTTGAAGATTGATCAGGTAGTGTTGTATACTGCTGAACACTAGTGGCTAGTTGTTACAGCTACCTGGACTTCAAAAATGGCATACAAGCCACTGAGGGTAAGATGTGTGTCTGTGGACACACTTGGAGAAATTGGAAACAATTAAGAGGGAGGCAAGGATCTCAAAGTCTGTCTTGACTCTGTCTTAATCAGAACCCAAACTCACTAAATGCAATGCAAGTCACAGCATCCAATACCCATTGGCCTCTCATACACACACTGGACAGTGTCTGTACCATTCCTCATCCAATGCACACATCAGTTATGATGCCCTTGGTTCACTATTAGTGGTGCTGGCAGTGCAAATTGCTGTAAAAATGCACCTGTGTGGCTCAATTCCCCAGTTGTCATAATAAAACTACAACTCCCAGAATGCACTCTGCCATGTACAGTCAATGTGCTACAGTGAGCCTTTTGCTCTATGATGACTGCTGCATAGACACAGAATAGGTAAATGGATGCATGGGACACATGATGGTACAGCTCTGTCTTCACTCACATCATACTTTCAGACACATATTGCATATAATGCACTTACCAGGTCTCTGCTGCTCATGCTCCTCCAGCTGAGCATGGAGGGTCGGCCAAGCTGCACGCAGGACCCTCCTGTACAGTGGCGAGAGGCGGGGACGATGCACATGGTGCTGGGAAGACTGGCCCAATAGCTCCTAGGTCTTGTGCTGGGCCCAGCGTTTTAGGTACTCCCAGCGCTTGCGGCATGCCCTGGCCTTCCTGGTGTATACGCCCACTGCACTGCAGCGCTCCCCAATGTTGGCCCATAGTGTGGCCCGCGCTGCATTACTCAGCTGGTCCTCTGGCCCCCCCCCCATATAGCTGAGGATATTTGTTAAGCACCCCCTCAGCTAAAATGTCAAATTCACTTTCAGTGAAAGGGGGTGCTTTCTCCTCATAACCCTCAGCCATTTTGGGGGTAATTAGGTTGAAATGAGCAGCAGGATGGCAGAGGATCTGGTCTGTGAGAGAGGATGACTCAGAATGAACACAAAATGGCTGTCAACAACTTTCTGTGATGTATTTCCTGTCTACCACTTCCTGTATGTCATTTTCTGTATGAAAGAATGGGTTCCGGTTCGTTTTTGGAGTTTCCGGCCCGAATACATACTCTCCGGTTGCGCAGCGTAGGGTCCGCATATGAGGCGTACACTCCGCAGACGGAGAGCATGCATTTGTGCCGGAAGTTGCGAAAACGAACCGGAACCCATTCTTTCATACAGGAAATGACATGCAGGAAGTGAGAGACAGGAAATACATCACAGGAAGTTGCTGACAGCCATTTTGTGTTCATTCTGAGTCATCCACCATAACAGATCAAATCCTCTGCCATCCTGTTGTTCTTTTGCGGAGAAACCTGAAATGACAGTGTAAGTGGAAATCATAGACATGATACAAAAGTTAGAAATTTTATGCGATTTGGGCTGGAACAAGGGGGGGGCTGGCTCAACTTCACACCCGAGGATAGTTTTCTCCTCCTTTGCATTATGGTACATGTAGTCCATATTTAGTGCTCAACACCAGAGTTGTCTGTTGTGTTACGTTAAATTCGGTGGAAGCAGTGCTGTGTATCCCAGACACATAATGGCAGATTCACCCAGAACATCATCACTCACATTGGGGACCCATCATTTGTGGGGGAGACAAATCTGTTGGGGGCAAAAACTCTAACAATGCAATAGTTAGGCCCTTTTGTGATTCAAACACCCATTCTCAAAAGGTCCGGGAAGGCATCTCAAAACATATACATTTTATCCTCTGAGTCAATAGATTCCTTAGTGACATCCACTACACTGATTGCTGACATCGGAACATGACCTGATGCACGGTCAATATTTTGACTCCTGTCAACAGCTGTGGTTTACATACAGTTAGTGTGGCTTGCAAAGTAGTCTCAGGATGGAATTTTTGGACAGAGTCGTAAATATCCAACTTTCATCATTGACAACAGACTGCAAACCACATTTTGTCATTAACACAACAGGTTGCTCATGTGAAAAAGTGGCAAGCAGCTGATCACGGACTTGCATACCCTGACCTCTGTTATGTGCAATGGCCCGGTTGCTCGGATTCAAAGCTAGTCGAGGTACAAGAGGTATGTGTATGCCATGACTTAAAACTATGTTATGTAAAACACAACAGGCTAATATGATCTTGCACACGACTTCAGGGGAGTACAACAGCACACCCCCGTATGGTCATGGTTAAGACATCTAAATCGTGACTTCAACAGACCAAAAGTGCACTCTATGATGGCTCGAGTTCGTATGTGTGTCCTATTGTACCTACGCTGAGGAACAGTGGTTGGATCTCTGTAAGGTGTGAGGAGTTGAGGGGAGAGTCCATACCCGGCATTGCCTGAGGAGGGAAGATAGGGCAATAGGTTACATTTCCCTCTTAAATTTAAACAGAACATGATCTATACTTTGGTACATGCAGTGTCTGTTGAGACTGTGTATGTTGCTTGATGATTCTTATAGTACAATGGTTGTTAATGTAAGGTGGCATTCAAACATTTCATTTACACATATCCCTAATTTTTAGTGCTTGGTACTTACCCAGTAGCCACATGTTGTCAAATTCTCCCTCAGCCATCCGCCGGGCAAGAGGTGACATGCGGAATATAAAGCTGTCATGGGTACTGCCTGGAAACACTGCATGCACATCAATGAATCTCCCACTGGCATCACAGACACCCTGCACATTGATGGAATGCCATCGGTGTCTGTTGCAGAATATGTGTGCAATGTGGCGGGTGGCTGAAGGGCCACATGGGTACAATCAATTGCACCTAGGGCACGTGGGAAGAGGGAAATGAGATAGAAATCCCTAGCTGCCCTTTGTCTCCTGCCCAGTGTATGGGGCATTCATATGTGGATGTGGGCTCTTGAATTGATGAAGCTCAGTACCTGATGCAAGCACCGCGACTGGCTTGCCTGACAGATGCCCACAAGGTCACTGGTGAACCTTTGGAACGACCCCGTTGCAAAGAAATGGAGAGCAGAAAGTATCTTGAGATATGTTGGAATGGCATGGGAGCAGCAGACCACAGAGTCAAGTTACTGCTCCCACTCACATACCATCTCCAAGATGACTTCTGGAGGGAAACTGTATCTGGCCCTGATATCTTGGCTGGACATCCCAGATAGGTTTATCCTTTGTCTGAATATCCTCTCTACTCTCCTCCTCCTCCTCCTCAGGTCTTCTTGCTGCATGGCAAGGGGCAGAGCAACAAACACATTCAGCAACATGTTGGAAGATTTGTGTGCCTGCTCTGCTTTCACATGTGCTGCAGGGCTGGGATTGGCTTTTGGGCTGCAGTGTTTCAGCTGGAGCATGGTGGGGGATTGTAGGCACTTGGGCAGGTGTTTGGCATTGAGGAAAATAATCATCTGGCCCGAATGTGGGTATTCCGGTCCGGAAGTGAAGATTCTGCTCCGGGTGCGTAAATTCCAGCCCAAGTGCGGGATTTCCGGCCCGGGTGCGTAAATTCTGCCCCGGGTGCTGAAATTCCAGCCCGAGTGTGGACGTACAGATAGGAGTCGTTAGTGATTTCTGTGAATACCAAAAATCGTAAGTTACTTCTGTAAATAGCAAAAGTCATAAATTTAGACTTTTGTCTGAGATTAATTTTGTGAATCGGGCCCTATGTCTTGATTGAGTGTTAATGGCTTGTAGAGCTGAAGAGCGTGCCAATCGACACGTTTCTGACATGGATGTCAGAGGTGCCAGAATGAATCAATCATGAGTGTGAAAAGCAAGTCAAAGTAAAAGACTTAAAGACACAAAGTGATGCCTACACGTAAAAAGAAGTCATGGTTTAGATGTGGATTTTTGTTTCCACACAACAACAAATGTCCCGTCATTGGACAGATATGTAAGGGCTGTGGGAAAGAGAACTATTTCATGACTGTTTGCAAAGCAAAGGGGAAAAGCAAGTGCACCTCAGAGCGAAGACAAATTGGCCACTGGAGCTCTCGAGAAGCAACATTCGATGTGCATCCACAAGGCCCAGCGGAGATGTCAGGTACAAAGAATCGACGCTGATCGAAGTCGATTGCCATCTAAATGATCGTCAAACAGTTCATCCATATCAGTACCAAGTGAAAGTGTAGAAAACGGTTGTGCCATGTTGATGTTTACTTCAGAAAAGCATGCACATGTCAGACTGGCCTCATGTAAAGAAAAATGTCAGTCAAAGCACCAAAGTCCTACAAACAGTGTCAAAAAATTACACTGAAAGTAAATGGTTATTCAATACCTTTCATCATTGACAACGGTGCGTTGATAAACATTATGCCTGAGGAGAAATATAATCCTTACCACAACTTATGCCATCGAAAACCAAAGTGTATACATGGTTAATTTGTAGCAACGATGAAACACAAGAAAATGAAGGTGCAAGCACCCATCCATATGCTTCAAGGGACACTGCCTATCTACTCAGCTTCAGCACAGCTGCAGATTGGGACTGATTTCTGCTAACTACAAACATGAATGCTCACCATGAAATAGTAAGTCAGTTACCTTTGTTGTTTCATGGTTTGGGTAAGCTTAAGACTAAGAAAGTAAAGTTGAATATTAATGAGGACGTCCGTCCCATTGCTAAAAGACACAGGCAAATTGTTTTTCATTTACAAGATGCTGTTAAAAAAGAACTTGCATCATTACTTAAGCATGATATCATTGAGCGTTCCACTGGTCCAATACCATGGATTTCTCCCATCGTGGTAGTGCCCAAAAAGTACAGTGAAGGAGTGTTACTCATAGGCAATTGAATAAGAACAACATCCAGGCCCACACATTGCTGATATGATAACACAATTAAATGGTGCAAAGGTTTTCTCTTGCCTTGATTTGAATAAAGGCTATCATCAGTTGCAACTCGCAGAAAACTGCAGGTACATTGTAACCTTTTCTACACATGTTGGTATGTTTCGATGCAAAACGCTAAGCATTGGTATGTCATAAGCTGCAGAACTTTTTCAAGATGTCTTTCAACGTATCAGACAGCCTGTCATGAATGCATTCAATTATAGTGATGACATATTGGTTTTGGAAGCTACCCAACAGGAGCACAATAAGGCTCTCACACAAGTTTGTTGTTTACTGGCTGATGCAGGTTTGGCTTTGAATGCAGATAAATGTGAGTTCTATAAGACAAAGTTAAAATTCTTTGGCCATATCTTTTCTGATGGGGTATGACACTTGATCCTGCTAGCTCTCCCCCACAAGATGTTTCAATGATGCATCCATTTCTTGGCATGGACAGCTAGTGTTCTAGATATATACAAGACTCTGCCACTATTAGTGCTCCATTGAGAGGGTTTACGAAAAAGTATGTTTCATTTAAGTGGTCCCATGAATGTGAGAAGAGTTTTAAGAAAATCAAACAAGCCATTGAAAATGCTACTGAAATGGCTTATTTGAATCTGAAACTTCATACAGAGGTTTGTTGTTAACGCTAGCCAAGTTGGGTTAGGTGCTATCTTTACACAGCACAATGGACGCCCGAATGCTCAAAGGCCTGTTGTGGAGTATTTAAATAGGAGTTTGTCCCAACCAGAACGTGCTTACTCACAGCCTGAAAAGGAAAGTTTAGCTGTGGTATGGTCGTGCGAACACTTCCATGTATTCCTGTTTGGAAAGTCTTTTATGCTCGTAACTGATCATCAAGCTTTGCTAACAATATTTGACAATCCAGAGGCCAAGATGACTCTTCACACGTTGGGGACTACGGCTACAAGGGTATAATTATAACATTCTGCAGCATCCAGAAAAAGGATCAGATCCATGCTGACTACTTTTCCAGAGTGCTCATTGTAGGTCATGGCACTCCATCCAAGTCAGCTGAAGCTTATATCTACTTCATCATAAAATCAAACACACCAGCTGCCATTTCGTTATCTAAGATCATCACTGCCACAAGCCTCAATAGTGACATGCTAAAATTGAAAGATATAGTTTCACATCAATCATGGAATCAGCACACTCAACCTTTCACCAGTGAGGGTGACTATCAAAAATTCAGAAATGTCAAAGATGAAATGTCCATAACTCAAGAGGGAGTTATATTGCGAGGGTCGAGAATCTTCATTCCGAAGAGTATGCGGCAGAAAATTATTGATGTGGCCCACGAAGGACAAAGGGGAGTAGTTGCTCAAAACGAGCTCTTCGAGACCGAGTCTGGTTTCCATATCTTGATGAGCGAGTTGAGAAGGAATTAAAGGCTTGTCATCTATTCACCTGCCTATCTACAAAAAATACTCAATACACCCTAAACATGATCAAACTCCCGAAGCATGCCTAGGAGAGAATAGCCACTGACTTTATCATTCCACTCGACAACGGATATCACCTGATGGTGATTGTGGATGAATACTCGCAATTGCCATTAATTGAGGATCTCTCATCCACAAATCAAGTCATTAAGAGACTGGATGGCATCTTTGCAACATGGGGTGTTCCAGCCATCCTAAAATATGACAATGGCCTGCCTTTTAATACTTGGGAGTTCAAAGACTTTTTGAGCAGTTGAGTATAGAGCATCAAAAGAGCACTCCTCTTTGGCCTCAGGTCAACGCATTGGTTGAAAGATTTCTGAGCACACTAAAGAAATCTGTGCAGTGTGCTACACTTGAGAAGCTCAACTAACAAACTGCGTTAAACTGTACATTGAAAGTTTATCGTTCAACACCTCACTTGACCACCAGTCAGAGTCCGGCAACATTGATGTTTGGAGAGCAATGACAACCAAGGTACCCCAGTGGACCAATCAGAGAGAAAGAGATGAGAATGCAACTCGTATGAGGGACTTGGTTCAGAAACAAAAAATGAATACATATGTTGACCAAAGAGGACATGCAAAATCCATCCTCTTCCAGAGAGGAGAGAGTGCTAGCACATCAGATGCAGAAAAGAAAATCTGATGCTCCCTTTGATGCAGAACTTTTCCAAGTGGTGTCAACCAAAGGACATATGGTGACTGCCCAGCGCCGTTGGAAGCCTATTACCAGAGACTCTTCTAACTTTTGGCGTTTGATTCCAAGTTCACCAGATCTTCATGATGAAGGAAAGACTAATTCTGAAACACCAGTGACTGCTGCTGCCTGTTCACCATCCCAGCAGATCTTGGATCATAATAGTGGCAGGTCTCAACTTCTCATGACATGTTCAGGTCGAACAATTATAGCAGCAAAGAGATTAGTTGAAGAGATTTAAATGTATATATGTGTATATATTTTGTAAAAGTGGTTAAGTTTTGGTTTAACAGAGAGGGAGATGTAGTGTCTTGCGACTTAACAATGAAGGAACCCTTTTGGCTCCTGATGAGCCTTCTAGAGGTATGACATAACAGATAGAGTATATTGCAGTGAAGGTTGCTTTAGAATGTTGAGTTTGCAGTTACGCACAGATGAAAAAAGACGTATGATACCATCATCCTTGTGTGACATAGTAATTTGTGGATACCTTGGCTGGGAAGATGCTACATTCTGTAAGTGCCATGTGACAGGAGGCGGGGCTATGTCGCTTGGCAGGAGACATGAGCCTTTACTTGTACTTCTAAAACTCAAACATCACAGTAAAATGTTAGTATCAGCTTATACCATCATTAAAATGTGCTCTCAGACTCTAAAGATAGCTGAACTTGGTGTAAAAATCTATTGCGTGTTTTGGGGTTTAGGGATAAGAAAGACCTCTATTAAAAGCACACAAAGACTGCCTTTAAAGATAGAATGTATAAATGAAGATGATATTGGAGACACTATTAAGGATTTCGGAAATATGTCTTGGTGCTCTCTCATGAAAGGTCGCTTGGTCGTTAAACTCCAGTGGCCTCTGGAAAAAAATGATTGATGACCCGTATGCACACAATTCTTGAGGGGTATATTATTGTAGCTTTCTAGTTGACAGGGAATGGTCTTGGGATTGGGATACTGGAATTAAAGCACATGTTGCACGTAATTTAGAGCTAATGTTGAAGGATGTGGTTAGTTTGTTACGTTCATTTATGTGCCCATTATACAGATTTCAAAACCAAATATCTTAAACCTAGCAGCCATTTTCTGCACAAGATGATACCAGCGGATAAAGACATTAATATTGTGATGGGTAAATTTAAAACTCAGGTTTTGAAAAGACATGCCTTTGGTGACTGGGAATTGCACGGAATTAGAGTTCTAAATACATAAAGCTTTAAGGACCACCTGAGCTAACAGTGGATTTCCAAAAAGTGGTTGAAAATTCCACACTAACGTTTTGTGAAATCAATGAGATTTTTCAAACTGACCATTCAGAGTGGGTCATATTTTGAACTGTTTAATGATTATTACAGAAGTAGGAAGCAAATTGACACATACTCCGATTGGATGCCATCACAAGGATAGTGACCAGCTGGGGTCAGCAGACCACCATCTCTGTGATCACATTTAAATAAAGTAAACTTTTTTTAATGCAGCTCATTTTTCTTAAATAAACAAGGCTGTGTTTAAAGAAAAATTTGCCTTTTTAAAAAGGTTGTTTGAGAGTTTGCGGTGGTCCACTGGATTTTTGCCTACATCCCAGCAACCTTTTTTAACATTTAGAAACAGGAAAGAGTCCAAATGCGGCACCTTCCCATTTGTGAATGGGTTACTGTAAGAAATTGAGTTATAAATAGAGAAGGGTTAGCACTCACAGCAAGTAATAACCACAACCCTTTTCTGGGTGAGCCCTTAAAGTTACGAAATTAAACTGAGTGCAACACCCTGCTAGTTACGTCACAGAGCAGACAGGCTTCACTTGAAAGAAATTTGTAAAGTATTTATGCAGGACTAAAACAGTAATAAAGTCAAAAATACAACACAAAAAATCCGGAACCAATTTAGAAAAATTTAATAAATTCTAATAATTAAAATAAAAACGAAACAACACAAATCTAATATGCAAAACCAGAGTTATACTTTTTTAAAGTTTAAATGTGAAAACAGTGCAAAAAGCCTTGAGCACCAACTGTGGTCATCTGGTTGCCCTTGACCGGTACTTAGGTGCAAGTTCAGGCTGACTGTGATGGAGCATGGATTGGATACAGAAACTAGGTTTGGCCCAGTCAAAAGTTTTACTTTTGGACTTAGGGGCCGATTCGGGCCGGAAATCTCTCCGACCGAGTCGGATTCGGAGAGATATCCGACCGAACCGGACTCTAGCAGTCCGACCGAACGAGTACGATGCGGACGCATGCTATCGGACTCGATTCGGTCAGACTCCCATTGAAGTCAATGGGAGCAGGTCGTATGACGCGTACACGGGCTCCCATTGACTCAATGGGTGCGTCACGAACAAGGGCGCCCCATACAGCGGGTACACGTCGGTGCGACTCGCGCCGTACATGCATGTGTAGGGGGGACCCATGGGTCCCCCCTGTGTGCGACTCGCGCGGCTATGCGTACAGGGGGGTCCGACATGGACCCCCGAAGTCTGGCTCCGACTGCTCTTTTGAGCCGGACGGCGCGAGTCGGTCGGACTGTTCGAGGCGCGCATCGTACTTGCCCGGTCGGGGAACGTCTCCATTGCGTGGTGCGAGTCGAGTCCGTACGAGTCGGTCGGAGCGGTTCGGAGCCGGGAACGAGTCGGTCGGGGATTTCGCGTACGCTCGCATCGTACTTGCTCGCGCGGACGGGTGTTCGAATCGGTCGGAAACAGGGCGTCCGAATCGGATCCGGTAAAGCCGAATCCGATTCGGTGCCCTACCGGCCGAGATCGGAATCGGCCCCTTAGTCTCTGAAATGAAAGTCAAAAATCCTCAGCAGGTCAATGCAGCAGATTGTGGCAGAAGAAGGCTCCACGTCATTGCATAGTCACTGGACGAGGTCTCAGTGCAGGCGTTCACTTCTGGCGGAAAAGCTCTGAGCAGGAGAAGATTCAATTTTGTGCACAAAGTAGGTCCTTCACCCACCTTTCTGTGCCTTTGCCCGGTGAAGATTGATACCTTCGGACTTAGTCACTTTTTTGGAGCTCGGAGTACTCCAGCAGGACAAGGCTGCAGGTTGTGGTCTGCGAATACCAAAAATCGTAAGTTACTTCTGTGAATACCAAAAGTCGTAAATTTAGACTTTTGTCTCAGATTCATTTTGTGAATCGGGCCCTATGTCTTGAATGAGTGTTAATGGCTTGTAGAGCTGAAGAGCGTGCCAATCGACACGTTTCTGACATGGAGGTCAGAGGTGCCATAATGAATCAATCATGAGTGTGAAAAGCAAGTCAAAGTAAAAGACTTAAAGACACAAAGTGATGCCTACATGTAAAAAGAATTTATGTTTTAGATGTGGATTTTTGTTTTCACACAACAACAAATGTCCCGTCATTGGACAGATATGTAAGGGCTGTGGGAAGGAGAACCATTTCATGACTGTTTGCAAAGCAAAGGGGAAAAGCAAGTGCATCACAGAGCGAAGACAAAATGGCCACTGGAGCGTTCGAGAAGCAACATTCGACGCGCATCCACAAGGCCCAGCGGAGATGTCAGGTACAAAGAATCGACACTGAACGAAGTCGATTGCCATCTAAATGATCGTCAAACAGTTCATCCATATCAGTACCAAGTAAAAGTGTAGAAAACGGTTGTGCCATGTTGATGTTTACTTCAGAAAAGGGAGCACATGTCAGACTGGCCTCATGTAAAGAAAAATGTCAGTCAAAGCACCAAAGTCCTTCAAACAGTGTCAAAAAATTAAACTGAAAGTAAATGGTTGTTCAATACCTTTCATCATTGACAACGGTGCGTTGATAAACATTATGCCTGAGGAGAAATATAATCCTTACCACAACTTATGCCATTGAAAACCAAAGTGTATACATGGTTAATTTGTAGCAACGATGAAACACAAGAAAATGAAGGTGCAAGCACCCATCCATATGCTTCAAGGGACACTGCCTGTCTACTCAGCTTCAGCACAGCTGCACACATAGGACTGATTTCTGCTAACTACAAACATGAATGCTCACTATTGTTATGTTTCATATAGGTACCTTAATATAGGCCCGGGTAATATCATACACCTTCACCTACATTATCTCCCTTATACTACACAGTAACGAGCCTTTAGGATTGAACCTTTAACTAGTTCTAGTCCTGGGCGCAGAAGGAGGGTTTTCCCTGATCAATAGCGTCCTATAACTTCATCAATGGACTCATACAGCATGAATGAATATTCATGAGGGTTCTTGGAAACCAGGCAGGGGCTACACCACCTGCATAATATCTACGTACAAAGTTCATCCCATACGTCATCCTCAAATCCAACAATGGCTAATACAAGAAACAAGGGACAAAGAAACCCTAGATGTATAAATACAGCACATCTTGCTAGGGTTAGCAGAGGGAACTGAGACTTCCAGGCCGACACACTGACCAGAGACGCTGAGGCTCCTGCATGCAGACGCTCTAGCTGACAGTGGTCTAACACATCCCTTGCGGGGTGTCCAACTTGAGACCAGGATGGGGTCCCACACACTCTCTCTCTCCAGGTAATGGGGTTCGACCAAATCCTAGAGGGATTCTTGGCTTCACACCTACTCACATGTTAGGTACACTTAGGTACATCTAGATAGGCATTGTTGGAGTACGCGCACTTTTATCATGCATTTTATATTCATGTATGTATTCATGATTATTGCAAGATGGTAGAACTGTACTACCCTTTTATTTTCACTGTACTGCTAATCATATATGTCTGCTACTGTCTAACGGTTGTTGCAGCACACCTATTTTACACTAGAAGAATAACTGTGCAATAAATTCTTGTTGTAACACGCCCGACTGTTTCTTCTATGTAACTCTCTGAGACCGAACAAGTGAGCACGAGTGACTGAGCGAAAAGTAGTATATTGTTTCCACGATCCTGAGGGATCAGGGTTGTCATGTTCTGAGGTTGCCATAAACTATTCTCTCCTCGATAAGAGGAGACACTAGTGGCACTGTGAGCTAGCTAATGCAAACAGGCTAACATTTTCGGTGGGGGTGTCCAGAATTAGTCTGCCACCAAGCCCACAGTTCATGTTATCCGAACGTGCAGATTCTGTATGGGTTATATATAGGAACCACACGACATGGCGCCGCCAACGTTGGTTGGGTACTTATTTAACAGTAGAATCTGACTAGTTCAGTCGTGCTATTCTCAGAGACCCCTACTCACAAACACCAGAGACGTCTGGAGTGGGTGAGCACAAAACTCCGCCACAGCTAAGTAGGCGAACAAAATCCTATTTATTAGCTGTTGGTTAATCAAGCTTGAAGGACAAAGTGTTCCTAAAATTGTGCAAACAAAACCTTATCTTAGTTCCCTTGAACAAACTTCTTTGTTACAAAAATGACTAAGGGCGAAAACAACCCAGTAGTAAATCTACAAGTCTCAGACGGAGAAGAAGATTCAAACGCAATTCAAATTGCACCTAAATTCAGACGTATGATCACCCTGAAACTAGTAGAAAATGGTTTATCAGCTAGGGGTGGCTTAGTAGTTTTCGTGATTGAGGCACACAAATCAAATAAAACAGAGGTATTTTATTTGTGGGTTACATTCCCAGCAGCAGATGCAAGAACACAGACATTTCACTACTATACAGAAGGAGATGCACCAATGGAATATGGTACGTTCGAGGACATAGAGGTTCCAGTCACGTACCAGGAACACTTATACTGGTTTAAAGGCGCCTTACCCCACATAAGAAGTAGAGTAAGATTAGGCCCGCTCGGAGGAGAGGGGGCAACATGGCCGATATTAGCGGCCTACACACCACATCCTGACATTGAAACAATGCCACAGGTAGACTTAATCATACAACACAAAGATTTAATTAAAATCTACAGAAACTTGACACAATTCATCATGAGGACTTTCACAGTCCAACCAGCAACAGTTGCAACAAATGGTACTCAGTCTCAGGGTACAGCAACTAAAATCACTCCACAAACATTACACGCGGTAATGGGTAAAATGCCCACGAAACGTGAACAAATGCCATTCTGGGTAGCTCAGAAAATAACTCAGCACGAGGCAGTATTCCCGAATACTACCCCATATGAAAAACACAGAATGCTAACAATCTGCTTGCCCATGGGGATAACACCACCAGTAGAAGATTGTACCACTTGGGGTACAGTCTTTGCTGCCATTTATACCAGGACTCATGGTATTTCTTCATTAGCTGTAGTACCAGATGTATTAAGACAAATACAAAATGAGTATGGAGTAGAGCCTGCCCTAAACTTAGGGATGAAGTTACTAGGTAACTATGACCAGGTATCAGCCATAATATTAGCTAATATTAAAGGGAAGCAGCTTCAGTGGCAATCCGCCAATGCCTAAGGGAGTTCAGTCTGTTAGATCAACAACACAAACTACCTAAAATAATTGAAACTGCATATGCAGAATTAGGCAGAGACAGTTTAGGTGGAAAAGCTTTAAAACCACAACTGATGGGCAGTTCTGAAAAGGATACTACCAAGCAGACACCTGCTTCTTCTAAAAAGAAGTAGGATAATAAAAAGAACAAAAATTTAAAGGAAACAGATCTCAATCCCGAGGCAGATCTCCCCACAGGAGCCCTCTGAAAAGAGGTACAACCTCAGGAATAGGGATAATATTAGGAAACCTGACAGGTATCAGGATACTGATACACGTTCCTCTCGTTCCTTTCAGGGCTCGACAGAAAAACTCAGAGAGAGAAGGACGGTCAGAACACAAAGAAGAGAGTACAAAGTCCAGAGACAAGCAGCACGCTCAAGACTATACTTCCAAAAAAGAAGAAAAGCCAAAATCAAAAGCTCAGTTTAAGAAGAAGAAAGTTGCAGGTCTAAAGATCAGACATGCCCAGAATTCTGAGGACACAACTTCTGAACGGGGAATGGGCTCAGACGATGCTAGACAGTGCGGCAGAAGTAACAATAGCTCGCTAGAACCTGACGGAATTTCTGGTGACAGCGGACTTGAATGATTACATCACGGTGGAAACACCAGATACAAGGGTGAGCGTCCCACATAAGTTACACGAAATAACACTCCAAATAGAGGGGGACAAGTCCAGGAAAGTTAAAGGTCTTTTTTGGAAAAACCTATCATCTGGTTATGGCATCCTATTAGCTGAACAAGATTGGCCGCCAGCATTCATTATGGAGTGCCCTAGGGGAGAAACGGTAATTTTTCCAGCATTTTCCGACCTCGTTCCCATTCATCTTAAACATGCATATGCATGGGAGTGGGCAGTTGCCCTAGCTCCAGCATTGTACAAAATTCATGGCGGATGGGATGAAGATTGAACCCACCACGTGATCCCGTTAAAAGTTTCACAAAATGCACAGAGACAATATCCAATAAAGCAAGAAGCTAAAAGACAGGTCAGGGAGATCTTAGATCAACTTGAATACCAAGGGGTGATTGAAACATGCACCTCACCAATGAACAATTCTTTGTTTCCTGTATCAAAACCTGACAACTCATATCGTCTAGTTTTAGATTACAGACATTTAAACACTTGCACTAAGACGTTCGTTGTCCAAAATGCACACAGTGCCGCATTAATGAATAACATTGTGCGGAAAAAATACAAAACTACACTTGATATCTCAAATGGATTTTTCTGCCAAAATATAGCGCCTGAAAGCAGGTATTTGACCGCATTCTAAGCGTTGTGGTCCCAGCGACAATTTTGTCGTCTCCCTCAAGGGTATAAGAATAGCCCGGGGGTATTTTCAGCAAGAGTAACTGAGTTACTCCCTCCAAAATTTTGATGAGGAAGCCTTGTCCTATGTGGATGATATGTATCTGACGGACGATGACTTAAAAAGGCACTTGACCAGGGTGAGCACCATAATTATGGGATTCGCCTCTGAGGGCTGCAAATGTAATTTAAAAAAATCAAAAATCGCTCACCTCAATGTCCTGTTTTTAGGATATAAGCTTTCAAGTGAAGGAAAAAGTCTGGCAGCTAACTTTTTAGAAAAATGTGCGCAGCTCCAACCTCCAAAATCATTTAAAAATTTACAATCAATACTGGGATTCCTAAATTTTGGCAGAACATACATTTTGGATTACGCAGAAAGAGGAAAACCTTTCTACGATTTAATAAAACCTGACTTTTCAGTTAGACAATGGACACAGGAACACACAAACATCCTACGTTCACTACAAGAAGACATGATAGCTTCAAAACACTTACTGACGCGGGTAAACGTACGCAACTTAGTGATCCGTGTAATAGCGGGTCAATGCGGGTACACTTATTTAACCTTTAATGAAGGCAAAACAGTACCAATCGCTTACAAATCACACCTGTACACAAACGCAGAAACGCATTTCACCTCAACAGAAAAAATCCTAACAGCAGTTCAGACCGCTGTAGCAAGAGAAAGAGCCCTGGCTCAGGAAACCGCATAATAGTCGTGACCCCAGTACCAGCTTTAGAAGCTGTTACAAAGGCTAGCATTCCAAATGCAAAAGCCTTACATCCAAGATGGATACAATGGGCTAATTCTCTTACTGCAACGGATGTTGAATACAGATTTGATCCAAGTCTAAAAACACAGGCATTTCTGCAATACGAACAAGAATATCCTCTACCAAATGAAATCTTGCCTCTAGATCAGTATGAATATATAATTTACACTGACGGATCTGCTCAACCGGCCATAGGGAGTAAGCAACAATACAGCGCAGCATGTGCAATCGTTAAAGGGCGCATGCGGGATGGAAAATTCCATCCAAGTTGCACCAAAACGCAATCTCTAGGAGACTGCACGGCTCCGTTGGCAGAGTTAAAAGCACTAATACTAGCACTGATGAATACGGATCACGAATTCCCCACACTTATAGTGTGTGATTCTTTTTACTGTGTACAATCATACAATGAATATTGACATCATTGGGAACAAAACGGGTTCAAGGACGCGAAAAGTGGCACAATTAAGCATAAGATGCTATGGGAACAGGTAGTTGAGTTGAAGAACGAACTACCGAGGGCTCACGTGATTCATACACTGAGTCATCAACGTGATGGCGTTCACGTTGAAGGGAATTCATTGGCTGATGAAGCCGCAAAGGGGGCTGTACGAACGGCTTCCGTAGCTGCAATCACTCATTCAAAAACGAGGATAGACGGTGAGATTATGGTGGCTGTTATTGCTTCAAGCAAAAACAGCGGAGCAGTACTAAAGAAATTTCCACTCAAGTACTCCTACAAGTTAGATGCAAACAACATTCCATATGCTCAGATTCCTGGAGTGGGGGACAGAGTAATACCAAATATGGATCGTAGGCAAGGTTTGATTATTGCAGCACACGAGGGTTTGGGCTCTGTGCATACAGGCGTTACAGCGACTATTTCATTGTTGAAACAGCGCTACTGGTGGCCAGGTCTAACAAAGCAAACTAAAGACTATGTCTTGAAATGTGACATCTGCTAGCAGATGAAAGGCTCCACCTTAGCATGCCCAGCACAGACACCTTTATTAAAATCAGACAGACCTCTCGCTTGTGTATATCTGGACCACTGCGGCCCCTTACAATCAGATGGGGCTTACAAGTATATCATGGTTGCAGTGGATTCATGCTCAAGATTCCTATGGGTTTGGCCTCAGCGCTCGGCTGACACTCGAACTGTTATCAAAGATTTGCGAGTCTTTATCGGGACATACGCAGTTGGCAGGTTGCATTCTGACCGTGTCCCGGCGTTTAGCTCTTGGGCTTACAAAGAGGCCATGGAAAGTATGGGCGTAGCATTGTGGTACTCCTCTCCGTACCATCCTGACGGAAATTTGGTTGTTGAAAGGAAGAACCGGGACCTAAAGCAATCTTTAACAGCTAGGGTATTAGGCAAGGGCGGTAGTTGGGTCAATCACATATATGGGGTACAGCGAGCTCTCAATAACCAGCCAAGAAGTTCTCTAGGGGGTGTCACTCCTTACGAGGTCCTATTTGGGATGAGAATGTGGGTACCTGATCTTGATTGTGAAGGCACAGTGGCGGATGAGAAACCATTTGATATCCATGATCGTTTGGCTGTTTTACAGGATCTAAATGAATCCTGGACACAACAAAGTAACGTCCTCCAGAAACAGACCGCCACTGGGGAGGTCAAGGCAAACACGGCAAGACCTGTCTGGATCCCAAAGGTCGGGGATCTGGTCAGAGAGAAAATAGCGGACAAAAAAGAATTTGGACCATCATACAGAAAGCCTGTACATGTCCTAGCAGTTCAAGGAACAAGAACTGTACTTTTGCCGCCTCTTGCCGGGAAAAAGGAGAAAAGATTTGTCTCAATCGACTTAATCAAACCACACTATGTGGCCGATACTGAACAGTAGGCCTCGTGGACTCCACTGTAGCAGATGCCCTCCTCTAGCTACAATCAAAGAAGTTCAAACAGAAAGACTCATCACGTTCGAAGAGGCTCCTGTACGGAATGAAGGACTATGGAGTGCTATGGAACTCGTTCCCCTTGAACCGGAAGTTCATCTTAAAAATCCATTTCAAAATAACACACGAGTTGCAATTAGACCAAATACAGACGTCTACGTCAACATGCCTCGACAAGAGCAAAATGCGATTTCAACAAATCCCGATGCAATTCCTACAATTGATCGAACTGCTTCTGGCTACTTCATGAACTTTGATACGTTTTCTTTGGATCCAAGGGAACCTGAAACAACGCCAGTCCAAAAATCACGTAAACAGCAAGCTAAAGACTTTCTGAACTTTCTCAAAAAGACTTACCTAGTATCGCCTTGGGTAGAACTCTGGGTAATTTTACTGGGATACTATTTTTTCTTTTCTGGCTAGGCTTAGTTATAACTTTTAGTATGCTTATTAATGGACGATACCTTCAACAAAGACCTGCAGCCAAAACAGTAAATTTGATTCTGAAACCACATCAGTCCTCACATCGTAAACAAAAAGACTTGTCATCAGTGAACATTACAGCAGTTCCTATACCGGACGGTATAGTATGGGACAAGGTTGATTTCCATATATTCGGTCCTACTGAACTTTTAAAAATTTCTCATGTATTTAAAATTTCATTGAGTGATATCATTACCACGAGTACATTTTCTGATGATTGGGACTTTGAAACTGTTAATGATATGTTGTCTGATTTAGAGAAAACTGCTGCATTTCTGAATGTTAGAAGGTACTTCAGACTATGACACTTTGTACTGTTACCAACATTATGGTCATCATTTCTTGCACAAATCTATATTACCTAGAAATGTTTTTGAGTACCATCAGTGGGAACATTGCCCTACACCACCTAAAGGTAGTTTGCATACATTTGGACAGAAGTTTTCATATTTTTCAGGGTTTAACACCACTGACCCGACCTCGTATTATTACAAATTGCACCGGCATCAGCACTGAAAATTATGTTGACAAAAACCAAACAGATATACTCTGCTTCTCACCCAATTGTCTGAACAGGGTTTTGACCTATGGAAGGACACAATAGACTTAAAATCAGTCTGGGGTTCTAGAGACTGGGAAGTCCAGGGAACAGAGGCGCTATTTAGAGCGTGCCTCATTCCACAGCAGATAATATTTCTAAATGACACTGTGCAACAGACGTCCTGTCTTGGACTAGCCAAAAACAAGGACCTGAACACACCTCGGTTTCCAACACTATCACAGATGGAGGGGTGGCAAAATTTTACTTCACAAGAAGGGGCAACACTAGATGACATTTTACAGTACAATAGATCAGACCCTAATTGGAAGAAATGGGTGGTTTGGCCCTTAGACACGAACACATGTCAGAAAAGATTCTGGGGTATAACCGAAGGGTTCACTATCCACAGGCCAGACCCACGCTATGTACAAAGAGAACATCCAGGGGTAGTGACGTCCTACAGTGTTGGGAAGTTGTGCCTTGATTGGCTAGAGACCTCAACACTCACAGAAGTGAAACAACACTTGACCTTACTCACAGAAGACACGGATCTTAGGGATTTTTTACTAGGTCCCAGGAAACCCCGTCAGAAACGTTTCATATATGCTGGCATTTATGCTGCCTACAATGAAAACTGGAAAATATCCCAACAAGAGGCCGCAGAGAGAATACGGGAAATAGACTGTATTAACTTAGAAAGTAGTAGTGGATAATGGGTTAACAACTTTAACCTCCAGGATATATTCCTTAGGCAACATTGTATCGTCTGCGATAGACATACTGGAACAGGATTTAGCCATATTACAACAAGGGCAATCTCAGTTACGTTCTATCATGTTGTTAAGCTGGACACTGCAATGTTTGCGTGAAGGCTATGTGCCTTGGCGATTTATCAACAGTACGTCTCTGTTTTCTGAATACAATCTAACAGGTAGAAATGGCACAAAGGGGAGCAAAATATACAATGTTGCGCATTGAAAAGCTGGATAGATTACCATTTACGGTAGCGGAATCACCATCAATGGAATGGCTTTTCCATGGCCACATAACTCTACCGGTCACTACTTTTCAGTTTCAATATTGCCTTGAGCAAAGGCAGGCAGGCAAATATGAAAAATTGGGTAAGGAATACATTAAGGAATCTTGGGAATTACCGTACAGAT
This sequence comes from Calotriton arnoldi, assembly GCA_963921515.1. Taxonomy (NCBI): domain Eukaryota; kingdom Metazoa; phylum Chordata; class Amphibia; order Caudata; family Salamandridae; genus Calotriton; species Calotriton arnoldi. Next base: position 851,137 of record CAWUFW010007552.1, on the reverse strand, counting down.
TTTGATGCCGGAATGGGGATCGAGAAGTGTTTCTAAGCGGTACAAACTGCACGAATGCTTTAAGCGGTTCTCTCATGTGCCAGGATATTTCCCTGCATGGGGCTTGTAATGGTTCAGTAGCGAACTTGTCCTGCCACATGAAAGGGACTCCAGCGGCCGGGATTACTCCGGTATTCAGGCTACTCTCGAATGGGAGTTACTTGATGCTGAACGATCAAGGTTGCTGTGGGATGCTTCCGGGCATTGCCTATCTGGTCACTTTGAACTCCAGGGTTACTTGCTATATGCAAGTATTGTTTCCCCCAGTGAATACAGTCAGGGAGGCGCCGTTATGGCCTTCGTTGAATGTTTCCTTTATACAGTTTGATACTTTGAGCAGACTGAAAGCCATGCTTTTACAGCAAACCGTACCCTTAACATCCGCTCGAGAGACCTTTGATCTTCAAATCGCAAGGACCTCGACTGAGATACAGGTCTTCCGCTGATCCTGCTTTCTATCGCAGGAATCCTGACACAACACCATGAAATAGTAAGTCAGTTACCTTTGTTGCTTCATGGTTTGGGTAAGCTTAAGACTAAGAAAGTAAAGTTGAATATTAATGAGGACATCCGTCCCGTTGCTAAAAGACACAGGCAAATTGTTTTTCATTTACAAGATGCTGTTAAAAAAGAACTTGTATCATTACTTAAGCATGATATCATTGAGCATTCCACTGGTCAAATACCATGGATTCCTCCCATCGTGGTAGTGCCCAAAAAGTACAGTGAAGGAGTGGTACTCATAGGCAATTGAAAAAGAACAACATCCAGGCCCACACATTGCTGATATGATAACACAATTAAATGGTGCAAAGGTTTACTCTTGCCTTGATTTGAATAAAGGCTATCATCAGTTGCAACTCGCAGAAAACAGCAGGTACATTGCAACTTTTTCTACACATGTTGGTCTGTTTCGATACAAAAGGCTAAGCATTGGTATGTCATAAGCTGCAGAACTTTTCCAAGATGTCTTTCAACGTATCAGACAGCCTGTCATGAATGAGTTCAATCATAGTGATGACATATTGGTTTTGGGAGCTACCCAACAGGAGCACAATAAGGCTCACAAACAAGTTTGTCGTTTACTGGCTGATGCAGGTTTGGCTTTGAATGCAGATAAATGTGAGTTCTATAAGACAAAGTTAAAATTCTTTCGCCATATCTTTTCTGATGGGGTATGACACTTGATCCTGCTAGCGCTCCCCCACAAGATGTTTCAATGATGTATTCATTTCTTGGCATGGCCACCTACTGTTCTAGATATATACAAGACTCTGCCACTATTAGTGCTCCATTGAGAGGGTTTACGAAAAAGTATGTTTCATTTAAGTGGTCCCATGAATGTGAGAAGAGTTTTAAGAAAATCAAACAAGCCATTGAAAATGCTACTGAAATGGCTTATTTGAATCTAAAAACTTCATACAGAGGTTTGTTGTTAACGCTAGCCCAGTTGGGTTATGTGCTATCTTTGCACAGCACAATGGACGCCTGAATGCTCGAAGGCCTGTTATGGAGTATTTAAATAGGAGTTTGTCCCAACCAGAACGTGCTTACTCACAACCTGAAAAAGAAAGTTTAGCTGTGGTATGGTCGTGCGAACACTTCCATGTATTCCTGTATGGAAAGTCTTTTATGCTCGTAACTGATCATCAAGCTTTGCTAACAATATTTGACAATCCAGAGGCCAAGATGACTCATCACACTTTGGGGACTACGGCTACAAGAGTACAATTATAACGTCGTGCAGCATCCAGAAAAAGGATCAGAACCCTGCTGACTACTTATCCAGAGTGCTCTTTGAAGGTCATGGCATTCCATCCAAGTCAGCTGAAGCTTATATCAACTTCATCATAAAATCAAACACACCAGCTGCCATTTCATTAGCCCAGATCATCACTGCCACAAGCCTCAATAGTGGCATGCTAAAATTGAAAGATATAATTTCACATCAATCATGGAATCAGCACACTCAACCTTTCACCAGTGAGGGTGACTATCAAAAATTCAGAAATGTCAAAGATGAAATGTCCATAACTCAAGAGGGAGTTATATTGCGAGGGTCGAGAATCTTGATTCCGAAGAGTCTGCGGCAGAAAATGATTGATGTGGCCCACGAAGGACATAGGGGAATAGTAGCCACAAAACGAGTTCTTCGAGACCGAGTCTGGTTTCCATAGCTTGATGAGTGAGTTGAGAAGGAATTAAAGGCTTGTCATCTATTCACCTGCCTATCTACAAAAGTTACTCAATACACCCTAAACATGATCGAACTCCCGAAGCATGCCTGGGAGAGAATAGCCATTGACTTTATCATTCCACTCGACAACGGACATCACCTGATGGTGATTGTGGATGAATACTCGCAATTGCCATTAATTGAGGATCTCTCATCCACAACTCAAGAATGAGTCATTGAGAGACTGGATGGCATCTTTGCGACATGGGGTGTTCCAGCCATCCTAAAATATGACAATGGCCTGCCTTTTAATAGTTGGGAGTTCAAAGACTTTTTGAGCATTTGAGTATAGAGCATTAAAAGAGCACTCCTCTTTGGCCTCAGGTCAACGGATTGGTTGAAAGATTTCTGAGCACACTAAAGAATTCTGTGCAGTGTGCTACACTTGAGAAGCTCAACTAACAAACTGCGTTAAACTCTACATTGAAAGCTTATCGTTCAACACCTCACTTGACCACCGGTGAAAGTCCGGCAATATTGATGTTTGGAGAGCAATGACAACCAAGGTACCCCAGTAGACCAATCAGAGAGAAAGAGATGAGAATGCTACTCGTATGAGGTACTTGGTCCAGTAACAAAAAATGAATACATATGTTGACCAAAGACGACATGCAAAATACATCCTCTTCCAGAGAGGAGAGAGTGCTAGCACATCAGATGCAGAAAAGAAAATCTGATGTTCCCTTTGATGCAGAACTTTTCCAAGTGGTGTCAACCAAAGGACATATGGTGACTGCCCAGCGCCGTGGGAAGCCTATTACCAGAGACTCTTCTAACTTTTGGCGTTTGATTCCAAGTTCACCAGAACTCCATGATGAAGGAAAGACTAATTCTGAAACACCAGTGACTGCTGCTGCCTGTTCACCATCCCAGCAGATCTTGGATCATAATAGTGGCAGGTCTCAACTTCTCATGACATGTTCAGGTCGAACAATTATAGCACCAAAGAGATTAGTTGAAGAGATTTAAATGTATATATGTGTATATATTTTGTAAAAGTGGTTAAGTTTTGGTTTAACAGAGGGGGAGATGTAGTGTCTTGTGAGTTAACAATGAAGGAGCCCTTGTGGCTCCTGATGAGCCCTGTAGAGTATGACATAACAGATAGAGTATATTGCAGTGAAGGTTGCTTTAGAATGTTGAGTTTGCAGTTACACATAGATGAAAAAGACGTATGATACCATGGTCCGTGTGTGTTATAGCCATTTGCGGATACCTTGGCTGGGAAGATGCTACATTCTGTAAGTGCCATGTGACAGGAGGCGGGGCTATGTCGCTTGGCAGGAGACATGAGCCTTTACTTGTACTTCTAAAACTCAAACGTCACGGTAAAATGTTAGTATCAGATTATACCATCATTAAAATATTCTCTCAGACTCTAAAGATAACTGAACTTGGTGTAAAAATCTATTGCGTGTTTTGGGGTTTAGGGATAAGAAAGACCTATATTAAATGCACACAAAGACTGCCTTTAAAGATAGAATTTATAAATGAAGATGATATTGGAGACTGTTAGAACTGGGGGTCTCTAGTTGGCAGAGGTAGGTACCTTTGTCCAAATAGGGACCCTTGCTTCTAGTCAGGGTAAGGGGGTACACTCCTGAAATAACCCCTGCTCACCCCCTTGGTAGCTTGGCACGAGCAGACAGGCTTAGTTCAGAGGCAGTGTGTAAAGCATTTGTGAACACATACAGTAATCCAGTGACAACACTACAAATGGACACCACACAGGTTGTATTATAAAAATAAGTATCTTTTATATAGATTTACCACAAGACCATAAACGACAAAAATAATCCACAATACTGTACTTTAAAGATGGTAGAATTAGCTTGAGTCTTCTTAAAATGGAAATGCGACACTTTGAGTTCAATGTACCTTAAGATGCGTAACGCAAGGCAACGAAAGTGTTGCAGGGAAGGTGATGCGGTAGTCCCTTACAAGCAAGGACGGTGATGCGTTGAAGATCTGGTGCAAAGAAACAAAGATGGCGCTTTCTTCTTGATGCGACCTTCTTCCCGGTGATGCGGCGGCGTCTGCTGCAACGTCGATCCCCTTCTCCGGCGATGTGGGATGCTTCCCACGATGCGAGCTGCGACCGGCCCTGCGACACGCTTCCCAGTGATGCGGCGGCGTCTGCTGCGACGTCGGTCCTCTCCCCTGGCGATGCGAGTTGCTTCCACAACGATGCGAGCCGCGACAGGCCCTGCGACACTCTTCCCGGTGATGCGGCGGCGTCTGCTGCGACGTCGATCCTCTTCTCCGGCGATGAGCCGCGACAGGCCCTGCGACATGCTTCCCGAAGATGCGGCGGCATCTGATGCGACGTCGATCCTCTTCTCCGGCGATGAGCCGCGACAGGCCCTGCGACACGCTTCCCAGTGATGCGGCGGCATCTGCTGCGACGTCGATCCTCTCCCCTGGCGATGCGAGGCGCTTCGGTGGCCCTGCGATGACTCAACGATTCTTCTGCGACTCGCTTCCCGGTGATGCGGCGGCGTCTGCTGCGACGTCGATCCTCTTCTCCGGTGATGCGAGGCGCTTCGTGTTGTGAAGCGGCAGCAGCAGTTCGGCGACACGCTTCTCGTTCGTGAGTCGAGCTTCCAGCTCCCAGCAACAGGCAAGTGTGTCAGAAGATCCAAATTCCCCACAAGGGAATACAGGAGAGCTGGTGGGTGAAGTCTGTTGTCCCTGAGACTTCAGAAGGAGGCAAGCTCTGAAATCAAGCCCTTGGAGATCCTTCACAAGTTGATGAAAGTACACACAAAGTTCCCTTCTCCTTTCTGTGGCAGTCAGGCAACCACTGCAGGTAGATCACTCTAGCTTAGGGATAGTCTTCTCCTCAGTTTCTTCTTGGTTCCGCTCCTCAGCAAAGGTTCCTTCTTGTTTCCCAAAAGTGATCTAATTTCCTAGGGGTCTGGGTCCCCTTTTTATACACCTTTTCTCTTTGTTCTATGAAGGCAGAGAGGCCTTTGCCTAGTCCAAAACCAGTTCTGGTCAGTCCTGGAGCACTTTGTTTACAGGACTCCTTCTTTCCTTTCAGAATGTGGGGCAGAGCGCTCAGCCGCCCAGCGGGAGGGGGAGCCAGCATTGTGGAAGGCAGGCACAGCCCTATTCAGACCCAGGTGCAACTCGTCCTTCCACTCTGGATGCAGATCTCTCTATTCAGCCCTGTGCTGACTCACCCTTTCTCCTGGAGCCACCCCCAGCCCCTGTCACTCAAACTCCAGACAAGGAATACACAACCTAGCAGAGGCAGGCTTGGAAGGTTAGGCAAGAAAATACCTACTTTCTAAAAGTGGTATTTTCAAACACAGAATGTTAAAATCAACTTCACTAAAAGATGTATTTTATCATTCTGAGTTCAAGCATACTACATTTGTTTCTCTACCATGTTCCCTGGGTCAGTTAGGATTATAAGGTGTAATAATCAAACTGCCCATTCTGCCCTATGAGGAACAGGTAGCCTTGCAATAGTGAAAAACGAAAATGGCTGTAATTCACTATTAGGACATGCCACACACACCAGGGCATGTCCTACCTTATACTTACAATGCACCCTGCCCTAGGGCCTACTTTAGGGGTGACCAACATGCAGTAAAGGGAAGGTTTAGGGCCTGGTAAGTGGGTGCACTCACCAGGTCGACATGGCAGCCCTAGGCTGCACACAGGCTCTGCAATGGCAGGCCTGAGACACATTTTACAAGCTGCTTCTGTGGGTGGCACAACCAGTGCTGCAAGCCCACCAGCAGCATTGGATTTACAAGCCGTGGGCACACTCAGTGCACTGTACTAGGGACTGACAAGTAAACCAATCATCCAATCATGGAGTCACTAATACATAACACAATTTATCATAGGGAGCACTTGCACTGTGGCACTGAATAGCAGTGGCACAGTGCCCAAAGCATCTAAACCAGCAAAAACAGATCAATAACATTGGAGGCATCATCAAAAAATGGAAGGGAGACCCACGCCAAGGATGCCAGGTCTAACACGTGTCCCCTCCAGCTGAAATGTGGGGAGAACTATCCTACCTCTAGGGAGTCCTCTTCACTAAGGCGGAAAAATCTGGACAGACCATCAGCATTGGCGTGTTCTGTACCAGGGCGGTGTTCCACCTTGAAGTCCATCCCCTGTAGGGAAATCGACCACCTCAACAGCTTTGGATTCTCACCCCTCATATGCATCAACCACCTGAGGGGCCTGTGGTCTGTCTGAACCCGGAAGTGAGTCCCAAACAGGTATGTCTCAGCTTTGTCAGCGCCCAGACCACAGCAAATGCCTCACGCTCAATAGCACTCCACCTCTGTTCCTGTGGAAGTACCCTCCTACTAAGGAAGGCTACAGGTTGGTCTAGGCCCTCCTCATTCATCTGTGATAAAACAGCCCCCACACCATGCTCTGAAGCGTCTGTCTGAACGATAAACTCTGGAGAAGTTTGGGGCCAGGAGCACGGGCGCCGTGCACATGGCTGTCTTCAAGGTGTCAAAAGCTTGTTGACAGGTGTCAGTCCAAATCACTCTCTTGGGCTGCTTCCTGGAAGTCAGCTCTGTCAAGGGTGCAACCATGCTGCCATACCCCTTGACAAATCTCCTGTAATACCCGGTGAGTCCTAGGAAGGCTCTCACTGCTGTCTGGGTCTTGGGGTCTCCCAAGCCAGAATGGTATCTATCTTGGGCTGTAGGGGCGCCACCTGGCCGCTCCCAACCTGGTGTCCCAAGTACACCACGGAACCCTGCCCGATCTGGCACTTACTCGCCTTGATCGTGAGGCCTGCCCTCCGCAGAGCCATCAACACTTCCTAGAGGTGGCGCAGATGTTCTTCCCAACTGGTGCTGAACACTGCGATGTCATCCAGGTAGGCGGCACTGAACTCTTCCAGTCCAACCAACACCTGGTTGACCAAACTCTGAAAGGTGGCAAGGGCATTCTTCATCCCAAAGGGCATCACCCGGAATTGGTAGTGCCCATCTGGTGTGGAGAATGCTGACCTCTCCTTTGCCCCATCAGTCAAGGCGATCTGCCAGTACCCAGACGTTAAGTCAAACGTACTGAGGTACCGGGCAGCCCCTAACCGATCTATGAGCTCATCAGCTCTGGGGATGGGGTGTGCGTCAGTCCTGGTGACGGAATTGAGTCCTCGGTAGTCCACACAGAACCGGAGTTCGGGTGTGGCACCAGGCGCGGCAGCCTTTGGGACCAAGACCACTGGGCTGGCCCAAGGGCTGTGAGAGGACTCAATTACCCCCAATGCAAACATCTTGGAGACCTCCTCCTTGATGCAAGCTCTCACCCTGTCAGTCACCCTGTAAGCCTTGTGCTTGACAGGAAGACTGTCCCCAGTGTCCACATCATGGACGCACCAGTCAGTGACACTAGGAACCAGGGAGAACAGGTCAGGAAACTGCCCCAACAGTTGGCGACAGTCACCTTGCTGCTCAGGTGTCAGGGAGGTAGAGAGGTTCACACCCTCCACTGATCCATCTTGCTCTTGGGCTGACAGGAGGTCAGGAAGAGGCTCGGTCTCCTCCTCCATCCCAGCATCTGTAGCTAAGAGCATGCCCACTTGGGACCTCTCCAAGTGGGGCTTCAGGCGGATGACGTGCAGGACCCGCAAGGGGTTCCTGGGAGACCGCATGTCCACCAAGTAGGTAACAGGACCTTTGCGCTCCACAACCTGAAAGGGTCCGGTCCACTTATCCTGGAGCGCACAGGGCTCCACTGGGGCCATGACCCACACTTTCTGACCAGGTTGAAGCTCAACCAGAGTGGCATTCTGGTCGTACCACCGCTTCATTTCCTCCTGGCTGGCTTCCAGATTTGCCTCAGCAAGTTGCCTGAAACGCCTAGTTTGGTTCCTGAAGGCCAGCATGTAGCTATATACATCCTGGGGACGTTTCCTGGGCGATTGCTCCCAGCCTTCCTTGACCAAACTCAGAGGTCCTCTCACTGGGTGACCATACAGAAGCTCAAAGGGGCTGAACCCTAGAGACTTCTGTGGGACCTCACGGTATGCAAAAAGAAGGCATGGCAAGAGGACGTCCCACTTACGCCTCATGGGTTCTTCCAGACCCATAATCATGCCCTTCAGGGTCCGGTTGAATCTCTCAACCAACCCATTTCCTTGGGGGTGGTAAAGAGTGGTGAACTTGTACGTTATACTGCACTCCTGCCACAGGGACTTCATATACTTGGATATAAAGTTAGTACCTCTGTCAGACACCACCTCTTGAGGGAACCCCACACGGGAGAAAATTCCCATCAGTGCCCGTCCCACCACGGGGGCCGTCACTGTCCTCAGAGGGATGGCTTCAGGGTACCGGGTGGCATGGTCCATCAAGACCAGGATGAACCTGTTGCCCATGGCTGTCTTGGGGTCCAGTGGCCCCACAATGTCAATACCCACCCGTTCAAAGGGGGTACTGACTACAGGGAATGGCTGGAGAGGAGCCTTCTGCTTCCTCCCACTCTTTCCACTTGCCTGGCAAGTCTGACAGGTCCTGCAGTGAGTGGTGGCACTCCTGCGCATCTGGGAGCCAAAAGAAATGGGTGACAAGCCTTTCAAAGGTCTTGTCCTGCCCCAGATGTCCTGCTAAAGGCACATCATGAGCCAAACCCAGTAGGAAGGCTCTGAAGCGCTGGGGTACCACCAGCACACGGGCTGACCCAGGCTCAGCAACCTTAGGCTCGCTATACAGGAGACCATTCTCCCAGTAGATCCAATGTGATCCAGACTGATCACCTGCTGCCTGGTCTGTGGCCTGTTGCCTCAGACCCACGAGAGAAGGGCACTTGTTCTGCTCCTCGCAGAACTCCTCCCTGGAGGGTCCTCCATCTTGCTGCCAATGGGTCAGCTCAGGCAGGTCCCCCAGTTCAGCTACCTGTTCCCCTGTAGGCTCCAGGGCATCCCCCTCAGGGTCTGCCTCCTCCTGGACTGTGGGAACTTCGGGGCCGGTTTCCCAGGCCCCCTGCCTCTTCTCTCTCCGGCAGGCACCTGGGCTTCCCTCTCAGGCTCCAGGTCCTCTTGAACACCTCTGGCTGCCATGGACCAGGTGGTCACACACGCCCAATCAGGCAAGCCCAACATCTCCAAATGAGCACTCCGCTCCACCTTAGCCCAAGGGGAGCTCTCCAAATCGTTCCCTAACAAACAGTCAACAGGCATGGCTGGCCTCACAGCTACTTGAAGAGTACCAGAGACCCCCCACTCAAAGGGAACCTGAACCCCTTGCAGTGGCTCTCTGTGTTGTCAGCGGCAACAACTGGATAGAAGATATCAGGGACCACCTGCTCTTTAGACACCAGGTGACACTTGACAGCTGTCACACTGGCTCCTGTGTCTCTCAGAGCCTCCACCCTATGGCCATTGATGGTCACCCACTGCCTGTACTTCTTAGTGTTCTCAGGCAGTTGGGTCCTAGGGACCATCTCAGAGTCTCCTAATGAGACAAGGGACAATACTACAGGATCCCGCCCACCTTGGGCACCCATCTCCTCCCCCAGGGCTACACTAGCCAACTGCCGGGGGACTGCACCAGGGGGTGCTGGCTTTCCAAACAAAGGGCAATGGGGATCATTGGCCCTGTGGCCTAGGGCGACACACTTGTAGCACACCAGGGGTCCCCTATGAACAGGTGGACCTGTCGGGGCTCCGTGCTTATTCTCAGGGGAGGCTGGGAACCTTTCCCTTGGGGTTTACTTTGGGGCCCTTTCTGGAACTCCCTCCGTTTACCCTTGTCCCCCCCACTCCTCTGCTGGGGACCCTGCCCACCCTTGGCGGAGTCTCCCACGTGACCCTTGTGGACCCGGGTGCTCATCCAGCGGTCCGCCTCCTCAGCAAGCTTCCAAGGGTTAGTCAGCCTACTATCAATCAGGTGCTGGCGTAGCTCAGGAAAACAATTACTGGACAAGTGCTCCCATGCAATCAAATCAAAGAGCGCCTGAAAATCATTTGCTTTGCTACCTTTTACCCAACCATCCAAGGCTCTGCAAAAAAAGGTCACATACTCAACCCAGATACTGCCTTCAATCTTCTTACAGTTCCTGAACCTCTGCCTATAGAGTTCAGGAGTCAACCCATACCTGGTCATCAATGCATTCTTCATGTGGCTGTAGGAATTATAGACTTCAGAGGGCAAGTCCAACAAGGTATCCCGCCCCTCACTAAGGAACCGACCCCACAACCCCGCTCCCCAATCCTTCTCAGGGACCCGGTGGGAAGTCATGGCTACCTCATAGGCCTTGAACCATTGTCCAATATCATCATTCTTAAAAACTCCTTAACCACATCCTTAGGAATATACACCCTAGCCTCAACAGGCACGGACAGTGTGCTGCCACCAGAGGAGTAATCTCTAAATTCTTGGCTCTGAAGTCCATCTCCCTCAAACTTTTTCATGCTCCTGATCCATTCTTTTCTCTTCTAAGGCCAACTTTCTAGATTGCAATTCAAATTCCAACTGCCCCTTTAACTTGAGCTTGGTCAGCTCCATCTCATGCATCCTACTCTTTTCTCTGTCCTCCAGCTCTTCTGGGGACAGACCTCTGGCAGAAACACTGCTACCTACGGGGAAGCTGCTCTCCTCTCCCCTGGACCCACTGGCCCATCCAGCTGCTCATCTGCATTCTCAGCCCCCTCCTCATTCTCAGGGGTATTCCTTGCTTCAACCCAGGCCCTCAGCGCCTTTTGGAAATCATCCTTCTTGGTGATTCCGGTCATAGAGACTTTGAACCTTCTGCAGAAGTGCTTGAGCTGGTTAACGGTGTAGCATTCCAGTTTCTCCTCTTCCCAATCACAATCAACAGATACTATGGATGCTGTTGTATCCATAGTGATTAAACTTGGCAGTTTTTAGCAAAAATAGAAAGTCCCAGAAAAGAATATGTACCAAAAGTATGTGGTTGCGTCTTGGTCTGCACTCACTAGGTAGTGTTCACAAATCACTGTACATGAGTCACAAATGCAAGTCCAGAATCCCCACCGCTGACCACCAATGTTAGAACTGGGGGTCTCTAGTTGGCAGAGGTAGGTACCTTTGTCCAAATAGGGACCCTTGCTTCTAGTCAGGGTAAGGGGGTACACTCCTGAAATAACCCCTGCTCACCCCCTTGGTAGCTTGGCACGAGCAGACAGGCTTAGTTCAGAGGCAGTGTGTAAAGCATTTGTGAACACATACAGTAATCCAGTGACAACACTACAAATAGACACCAGACAGGTTTTATTATAAAAATAAGTATCTTTTATATAGATTTACCACAAGACCATAAACGACAAAAATAATCCACAATACTGTACTTTAAAGATGGTAGAATTAGCTTGAGTCTTCTTAAAATGGAAATGCGACACTTTGAGTTCAATGTACCTTAAGATGCGTAACGCAAGGCACCGAAAGTGTTGCAGGGAAGGTGATGCGGTAGTCCCTTACACGCAAGGATGGTGATGCGTTGAAGATCTGGTGCAAAGAAACAAAGATGGCGCTTTCTTCTTGATGCGACCCGCTTCCCGGTGATCCGGCGGCGTCTGCTGCAATATCGATCCCCTACTCCGGCGATGCGGGATGCTTCCCACGATGCGAGCCGCGACCGGCCCTGCGACACGCTTCCCAGTGATGCGGCGGCGTCTGCGGCAACGTCGGTCCTCTCCCCTGGCGATGCGAGTTGCTTCCACAACGATGCGAGCCGCGACAGGCCCTGCAACACTTTTCCCGGTGATGCGGCGGCGTCTGCTGCGACGTCGATCCTCTTCTCCGGCGATGAGCCGCGACAGGCCCTGCGACACGCTTCCCAGAGATGCAGCGGCGTCTGATGCGACGTCGATCCTCTCCCCTGGCGATGCGAGGCGCTTCGGTGGCCCTGCGATGACTCAACGATTCTTCTGCGATGCGCTTCCCGGTGATGCGGCGGCGTCTGCTGCGACGTCGATCCTCTTCTCCGGTGATGCGAGGCGCTTCGTGTTGTGAAGCAGCAGTTCGGAGGCACGCTTCTCGTTCGTGAGTCGCGCTTTCAGCTCCCAGCGACACGCAAGTGTGTCAGAAGGTCCAAATTCCCCACAAGGGAATACAGGAGAGCTGGTGGGTGAAGTCTGTTGTCCCTGAGACTTCAGTAGGAGGCAAGCTCTGAAATCAAGCCCTTGGAGATCCTTCACAAGTTGATGAAAGTACACACAAAGTTCCCTTCTCCTTTCTGTGGCAGTCAGGCAACCACTGCAGGCAGATCACTCTAGCTTAGGGATAGTCTTCTCCTCAGTTTCTTCTTGGTTCCGCTCCTCAGCAAAGGTTTCTTCTTGTTTCCCAAAAGTGATCTAATTTCCTAGGGGTCTGGGTCCCCTTTTTATACACCTTTTCTCTTTGTTCTCTGAAGGCAGAGAGGCCTTTGCCTAGTCCAAAACCAGTTCTGGTCAGTCCTGGAGCACTTTGTTTACAGGACTCCTTCTTTCCTTTCAGAATGTCGGGCAGAGTGCTCAGCCGCCCAGCGGGAGGGGGAGCCAGCATTGTGGAAGGCAGGCACAGCCCTATTCAGACCCAGGTGCAACTCCTCCTTCCACTCTGGATGCAGATCTCTCTATTCAGCCCTGTGCTGACTCACCCTGTCTCCTGGAGCAACCCCCAGCCCCTGTCACTCAAACTCCAGACAAGGAATACACAACCTAGCAGAGGCAGGCTCGGAAGGTTAGGCAAGAAAATATCTACTTTCTAAAAGTGGCATTTTCAAACACAGAATGTTAAAATCAACTTCACTAAATGATGTATTTTATCATTCTGAGTTCAGGCATACTAAATTCGTTTCTCTACCATGTTCCCTGGGTCAGTTAGGATTATAAGGTGTAATAATCAAACTGCCCATTCTGGCCTATGGGGAACAGGTAGCCTTGCAATAGTGAAAAACGAAAATGGCTGTAATTCACTATTACGACATGCCACACACACCAGTGCATGTCCTACCTTATACTTACAATGCACCCTGCCCTAGGGCCTACTTTAGGGGTGACCAACATGCAGTAAAGGGACGGTTTAGGGCCTGGTAAGTGGGTGCACTCACCAAGTCGACATGGCAGCCCTAGGCTGCACACAGGCTCTGCAATGGCAGGCCTGAGACACATTTTACAAGCTGCTTCTGTGGGTGGCACAACCAGTGCTGCAAGCCCACCAGCAGCATTGGATTTACAAGCCCTGGGCACACTCAGTGCACTGTACTAGGGACTGACAAGTAAACCAATCATCCAATCATGGAGTCACTAATACATAACACAATTTATCATAGGGAGCACTTGCACTGTGGCACTGAATAGTAGTGGCACAGTGCCCAAAGCATCTAAACCAGCAAAAACAGATCAATAACATTGGAGGCATCATCAAAAAATGGAAGGGAGACCCACGCCAAGGATGCCAGGTCTAACACGGACACTATTAAGGACTTCGGAAATACGTCTTGGTGCTCTCTCATGAAATAGCACTTGGTTGTTAAACTCCAGTGGGCTCTGAAAAAAAATATTGATGACCCGTATGCACACAATTCTTGAGGGGTATGTTATTGTAGCTTTATAGTGGACAGGGAATGGTCTTGGGATTGGAATACTGGAATTAAAGCACATGTTGCACGTAATTGTAGAGCTAATGTTGAAGGATGTGGTTAGTTTGTTACGTTCATTTATGTGCCCATTATACAGATTTCAAAACCAAATATCTTAAACCTAGCAGCCATTGTCTGCACAAGATGATACCAGCAGATAAAGACATTAATATTGTGATGGGTGAATGGTGTTCACACGCCCCAAGCAACAAACAAGCACTACCAATACGGTTTTGAATGCATGGGGACTGCCCAATGTAGTTGGCCACTTCCCCTGCGGGAACTGCAGCGTGTGCCACCTTACAAGACCTACCAAAACCTTGAACCTAGAAATAGGAAAAACATGGCAAATCAGAAAACACACAAATTGTAATTCAACCAACGTAGTGTACCTTATTACGTGTCAATGTGGACTCCGTTACGTGGGTATGACCAGTCGCAAAATTAAAACCAGAATTTGTGAACATAGGAGCAACATACGCTGTAAGCGCAGTACCACCAAGATGACTGATCACTTCCTAGAAGCAGGCCACACTACCAACGATATGACCTGGTTGATCATTGAACAACTAGACAAGAACATCTCAAATTTGCAAAACCTACTTCTAGATAAGGAACAACGTTGGGTGTACCGTCTGTCCACCCATATAAACGGTCTTAACGATAACATACCATGGAACGCCCTACACAGAACATGACTTTGGCGTCACCACGGATGCCCACACACGACCATACATCTAATCACTCAGATAGTTTTCAATAAAACAACTATCCCCTACACCAAGGACCAACAGAGTATAACTCAGATAATATGTACAGATATGAACGTCATTCACATTGTCTAGATGAACTTTACTCTTTTATGTCAGGTCTTAAGTCTGCTTGTTTGTTTGCCCTCTTCCCGGGCACTATTTAATTAAAGTAGCGTTTACCACAACATTCAGTATCACCACCATTAGTGCAATATTGAGTGTAATATTGAGTTTCATGCGATCTGCCTATATGTGTTAATATACTTTTAATTTCACACTCCTAACGTCCTGCTGCACTGTATCAATTCTTTACCGTCCCATAGCGGAGCTACGCCCGCCTCTACTAAAACTTATTCAACACGGAAGTGAGTTAGCTTCTGGAAGCATGTGACGTACGTCTACTGACGCTGCCACGCCTATTCCAGGAGGCTACATACCCCGTACACGCCGAGCACTCGCACCAGCGAGATCCTGACCAAACACCGTAGGTTGGAAAAGAGGGCAGCTATCCTTAAAGAAGTAAGTTCTTTTGGCAACCATCGCATACGCCTAAATAAAGCCCCTGTGACTTGCCTCAGGCTTCCATGGATCCTTAATTCCCTTTCTAAAAATTCTCTCCGGTCCTTAGCGTATGACTACAGGAAGCTTCCTTTTGGCAGGATCAGTAGGTCCGCGTTAGATTGAGCTAAAGTAAGCTTCTTTACGTGTTGTTTGTCTGTTTATGTTCCATTTATGTTCTGCCATTTCAGTGTATTTCACGGTATGCGCACACGTGTCATTTCATTGTTTCATTTAAATATGTAACCACCACGGGCACAACATTAAGCGCGCAATTTGCAATGCCACGCCATGCCCAAGTATTGGATACCAACACATCGAGGAGCGCACTGGTTGTAACGTGTCACCTGTGCTAGATCATAGCCGATGCATTTCACATCATTTAGCATCATTGTGACCACGCATGGTTTACCAGTCAGATCTCACCTCGTGATCACCTGGCACATTGTAGCCACGCATGGTTCATGACTAGAAAAGTATCATGCATGCCAGCACCTGTCCACATGCATGAAGTATTGAGTTCGCAGGTACACAATGTATCGATGAGCCTGAAGGAGCACAACATTCCCAGGCATGCAAGTAAAAAAATATGATATTTCCCATGTTTAAATGCCTTTGATATTGTATGCTTTTTTTTCTTACAGATACTCACCTCGAAGGGTCCGTAAGTAACACGAACCCACCACACTCACAGCGCACTTTAGGATGTGTGCTGATATGTTCACTTCTTGTGGCTGCTCCACCTTTTAGCCACTTCACATTTTTGGTCCTGAAGAAAGCCTCACAAACATCGTAGAAGGCTGAAACTAGTCGACCCACACATTGAAGGGATATTGAGGCACAATTTTCAACCTCTATTATATCCCACCCATGTTTTTAACTATGTCCTAAGACCCTTTTATTAAACTCACCACAAGGGTATTTCTTAGAGACATTTTTAACATTTAATCACATTTCACATAGCACTTCACTCCATTTCAAAAATACCTGCTCCGCTGTAAATCAGGCGTTGAAGCACAGCTGGGTTGCATTCGGCAATCCAGCTGGGACCCCAATGATGAAGCATGCCACCAACTAGGTAGGTAAGTGAGGGGTCTTCTAAAACAACCACTGGTTGTCTGTGCTCCTGTGTAAAGTTGTATAGGTCACTAACAGTGACCATACCTCTCTACAGGTATGTCCATGTTGTTTATTGCTTAAACTTGGGGAAGAGGACATAGCCCCATTCAAATTTCCTCACTTTCTTGTTGTTTACCGGGTGAATTTAAAACTCAGGTTTTGAAAAGACATGCCTTTGGTGAATGGGAATTGCACTGAATTAGAGTTCTAAATATATAAAGCTTTAAGGACCACCTGAGCTAACAGTGGATTTGCGAAAAGTGGTTGAAAATTCCACAATAACGTTTTGTGAAATCAATGAGATTTTTCAAACCGACCATTCAGAGTGGGTCATATTTTGAACTGTCTCATGATCATTATAGAGGTAGGAAGCAAACTGAGACATACTCCGATTGGATGCCATCACAAGGATAGTGACCAGCTGGGGTCAGCAGACCACCATCTCTGTGATCACATTTAAATAAAGTAAACTTTTTTTTAATGCAGCTCATTTTTCTTAAATAAACAGGGCTGTGTTTAAGGACAAAGTTGCCTTTTTAAAAAGGTTGTTTGAGAGTTTGCGGTGGTCCACTAGATTTTCGCCTACATCCCAGCAACCTTTTTCAACATTTAGAAACAGGAAAGAGTCCAAATACGGCACTTCCCATTTGTGAATGGGTTACTGTAAGAAATTGGGGTATAAATAGAGGAGGGTTAGCACTCACAGCAAGTAATAACCACAACCCTTTTCTGGGTGAGCCCTTAAAGTTACTAAATTAAACTCAGTGCAACACCCTGCTAGCTACGCCACAGAGCAGACAGGCTTAACTTGAAGGAAATTTGTAAAGTATTTATGCAAGACTAAAACAGTAATAAAATCAAAAATACAACACAAAAAATCCGGAACCAATTTAGAAAAAATAAATAAATTCTAATAATTAAAATAAAAACAAAACAACAAAAATCTAATATGCAAAACCAGAGTTATACTTTTTTAAAGTTTAAATATGAAAACAGCGCCAAAAAGCCTTCAGCACCAAATGTGGTCATCTGGTTGCGCTTGACCTGTACTTAGGTGCAAGTTCAGGCTGACTGTGATGGAGCATTGATTGGATACAGAAACTAGGTTTGGCCTAGTCAGAAGTTTTACTTTTGGACTTAGGGGCCGATTCCGATCTCGGTCGGAGGCGCACCCAATACCATTCGGTCGGGAAAAAAGCCATGCGAAAGCCTGTTTCCCGACCGATCCGTACAGCACACCGAACGAGCAAGTACGATGCGCACAACAGCAAAAATTCCGGCCGAGCCGTACTCACCCAAACCAGGTCCTGTTCTCCGACCGAGGCGAATCCGGAAACGCCGAATCGAGTCGCACGGAAGGAAAAATGCAGCCCCGTCCGGCCGGACAAGTACGATGCGCTTCCCGTATGCGCCGAACCCGTCGCTACGCACGGCACGTTAAAGCATCCGGGAGAGGCGTACATAAGCTCCGAATCGCGCCACAACACGATCCACGGCTACGAGACGAACACAGCACCGACGAGGACGACGCGAAGCGACGAGGACGAAGCGAAGCGACGAGGACGACGCGAAGCAACGAGAAGGACGAACAACACGAACCAACCATGAATCCCTTCGTCCCGATCATACCAATATTCTACATCTACTACCGGAACAGGCACGGACGCGTACGGCGCAGAAGGTAAGCCAGACACCAACCACAAAACACATACAACACGTACACGACACATCACACACATACACAGGGATTCTGAATATACTTACACCAGCAACAGCAGCACCATAGGGGCGGGATGCCCATCACCAATGCCACATATGCACACAGGGGCCTGAATGCGCACCACCACCCCTACCCAGGGGGGGCTGGATGCCTACCACTACTACCACCCACACCCAGGGGGTGCATGATGCCTACCACTACTACCACCCTTAGCCAGGGGTGGCATGATGCCCACCACCACAACCACCCTCATCCAGGGGTGGCAGGATGCCTACCACTACTACCACCCTCACCCAGGGGGGCAGGATGCCCACCACTACTACCACCCTCACCCAGGGGGGCAGGATGCCTACCACTACTACCACCCTTAGCCAGGGGGCAGGATGCCCACCACTACTACCACCCTCACCCAGGGGGGCAGGATGCCTACCACTACTACCACCCTTAGCCAGGGGGGCTGGATGCCTACCACTACTACCACCCTCACCCAGGGGGCAGGATGCCCACCACTACTACCACCCTCACCCAGGGGGGCAGGATGCCTACCACTACTACCACCCTCACCCAGGGGGCAGGATGCCCACCACTACTACCACCCTCACCCAGGGGGGCAGGATGCCTACCACTACTACCACCCTCACCCAGGGGGCAGGATGCCCACCACTACTACCACCCTCACCCAGGGGGGCAGGATGCCTACCACTACTACCACCCTTAGCCAGGGGGCAGGATGCCCACCACTACTACCACCCTCACCCAGGGGGGCAGGATGCCTACCACTACTACCACCCTCACCCAGGGGGGCAGGATGCCTACCACTACTACCACCCTTAGCCAGGGGGCAGGATGCCCACCACTACTACCACCCTCACCCAGGGGGGCAGGATGCCTACTACTACTACCACCCTCACCCAGGGGGCAGGATGCCTACCACTACTACCACCCTTAGCCAGGGGGGCTGGATGCCTACCACTACTACCACCCTCACCCAGGGGGCAGGATGCCCACCACTACTACCACCCTCACCCAGGGGGCAGGATGCCCACCACTACTACCACCCTCACCCAGGGGGTGCAGGATGCCTACCACTACTACCACCCTTAGCCAGGGGGGCTGGATGCCTACCACTACTACCACCCTCACCCAGGGGGCAGGATGCCTACCACTACTACCACCCTTAGCCAGGGGGGCTGGATGCCTACCACTACTACTACCCTCACCCAGGGGGCAGGATGCCCACCACTACTACCACCCTCACCCAGGGGGCAGGATGCCCACCACTACTACCACCCTCACCCAGGGGGTGCAGGATGCCTACCACTACTACCACCCTTATCCAGGGGAGCTGGATGCCTACCACTACTACCACCCTCACCCAGGGGGCAGGATGCCTACCACTACTACCACCCTTAGCCAGGGGGGCTGGATGCCTACCACTACTACCACCCTCACCCAGGGGGCAGGATGCCCACCACTACTACCACCCTCACCCAGGGGGCAGGATGCCCACCACTACTACCACCCTCACCCAGGGGGCAGGATGCCTACCACTACTACCACCCTTAGCCAGGGGGGCTGGATGCCTACCACTACTACCACCCTCACCCAGGGGGCAGGATGCCTACCACTACTACCACCCTTAGCCAGGGGGCTGGATGCCTACCACTACTACCACCCTCACCCAGGGGGCAGGATGCCCACCACTACTACCACCCTCACCCAGGGGTGCAGGATGCCTACCACTACTACCACCCTTAGCCAGGGGGGCTGGATGCCTACCACTACTACCACCCTCACCCAGGGGGGCTGGATGCCTACCACTACTACCACCCCCACTCATAGGATGGACAATGCATGACACAACAAGCACACCACAACCTAGGGAATGCAAGATTAAGACATCCCCCACCACCATGACAAGCGTGTGTAGGCTGTGTCAAATGCCTACAACACCGAACATGACTTTGAACATACAATGTGACCCCCTAGCACATGTGCCACACATATATGTGTGTGGCACCCACAATGCAAGCAGCCCATGACCATTGTGGCAATGGGGCCTAAACCCCCATCATCACAGTGACCAAAAGGTAAGTGTGGGGTCCATAGCCGAAGCACATTTTGACCATTGTGGCAATGGGGTCTAAACCCCCATCATCACAGTGACCAAAAGGCAAGTGTGGGGTCCATAGCTGAAGCACATTTTGACCATTGTGGCAATGGGGTCTAAACCCCCATCATCACAGTGACCAAAAGGCAAGTGTGGGGTCCATAGCTGAAGCACATTTTGACCATTGTGGCAATGGGGTCTAAACCCCCATCATCACAGTGACCAAAAGGCAAGTGTGGGGTCCATAGCTGAAGCACATTTTGACCATTGTGGCAATGGGGTCTAAACCCCCATCATCACAGTGACCAAAAGGCAAGTGTGGGGTCCATAGCTGAAGCACATTTTGACCATTGTGGCAATGGGGTCTAAACCCCCATCATCACAGTGACCAAAAGGCAAGTGTGGGGTCCATAGCTGAAGCACATTTTGACCATTGTGGCAATGGGGTCTAAACCCCCATCATCACAGTGACCAAAAGGCAAGTGTGGGGTCCATAGCTGAAGCACATTTTGACCATTGTGGCAATGGGGTCTACACCCTCATCATCACAGTGACCAAAAGGTAATTGTTGACAAAGAAAGAGCTGCAACTGCCAAACTGCATGGATCATTCCTGGTCACAGAACCAAAAACTCATCTGTGGCAAAGTAGTGTATGTGTCCCATTGCAACATAAATTGGGGGAGCCAAATACTGCAGTGCAAATGAAACATTCCTTTGGCCATGTGCAGACAAACAACACCCATGGGGGCTGAGACCGTCAACAGTCATCAATGACACAATGACAGAAGTGACCATCAGAATGCAGAACCACATATTTGCACCAATGGGCACACAAATGCAGATATCCTGTGGAGACAGCAGATGTGAGGTGAACAGATACCATACCATGGCAGCAATGGGACACACAAACCATGATCACTGTGCTGACCGATGACCTAGGAGTCCCAGGGACAGCAGGGGAAACACACCAAACAACATACAGCCAATGGCACACCCAAGATATGCCAATGCAGTGGTGCAGATGCACAAACACAAACAGGCAGACCAACACTGTCATCATACACAGCAGGTGAGGGGTGGGGGTGCCAGTGTCCCCAGGCAACCACACAACACATGAGGAGAGCTGAATACCAATCATACAGATGTGCATACACTGCCACACTAAGGTAACTCATGGATCCAAATCCCCTATGTGGGCAAGCAGGCATTGTCAGGTGAGAGGGAGCACAAAACACACATGTCACACAGGCACGTAGGAACAACAACTGACACAGCATGACACAGACACACCACAGCACCACCCCCAGGGCCCCCACAATGTGGTGACCCTGGGCTGAATAAAAATCCCACTGTAATGACAAAGCTAAATGTCGTTCACACTGTGAACCACAGTCAGGTGTCCTGAGCAACAAACTACCATCACACCTACACAAGCACAAATCAATCAGCATGGCCAGTAAGCCAAGGCCAACATGGAGGCAGGGGACTAGCTGGGCAACAACTCCCATCTGCACACACTCAAGACCACACCCCTCGACCTCTGACAATGTGCAGCAGTGAAGTACACATGCACTGGTGACATTGCACATGCACCCATGACTATTCCAGGGTGGTGGGTGGGAACCAAGGTGCAGAAACACATCACACATGGACACTCAACAAGACTCCTGAATGTCTGACACACTGCACACTACGCTGTACATGGACATGACGGCGATACCACACCGACCAATGGGATCCCAGCCACAGTCACACACCAATGAAGAAGCCAAGGTCACCCACAAAGAACACACATAGACAACAACCAACATTGCAGCCCGGACCCTGAGGAGTGCCAGCAGTCACACACACAACGTGTCACAATCACTGAAAGATAACACGAACTGGAAATCACATGACAGGGGCAAACAACAAGTGCCAAGGGGAAACCTGACTGTGACCCATCTGCGTCTGCACACAAACTCAGCCCTGACCGAAAACACACCTATGGGTGACACCCTGATGACCAGTAATGTGCCATGCACCCACATCACAGAGAACACAGGGAGAAGACTTTGGGGGAACATAGCTCAAGTCAGCAAGCATCACAAACAGGTACAACACTAGGGATCACAGCATGCGCAGATGAATGGAAGTGAACACACAGACATGCACATACAACACACACCTTGGGCGCAGGCAATGTCACACGTGTACACACTGCCATGAGGGGACTCCACTCCTGTGTGAGGAAAGCTGTGCCATATGTTGCCTCAGTAGGGCCCCATCATGTCAGCTGAGCACTTGGTCACACAATCAACAATTAGCACCAAATGAGGGCTCCCATCACATCAGCCTGGTCATGGATGTGCCAACGGAATCATCAGCACAGATCCAACACACTTGTATAGCAATGTTGCACTGACTACACGGATGAGTCCTTCCCCATTGATGCCCAAACCTGCATGTCCACTGGAGATGGCAACACGGTCAGGGAAGTAGACAAATGCAACGATGGCAGGCACAACAGATGTGCAGGGGTGGAAGCCACAGATATGAAATTGCCAATGTAAGTAGGAAACCCATTGCCAAATACTGAACACATGACACCCTCAGATGCTGCTATTGATGACATGGATACACCACATGATAGGACACATTCCCCCTGGACCACATGGGTTCCTGCACAGTAACACTTCATAATCATGAGACCAGATATCACCATCACTGCAGCAAGGGCATGGTTAGCAGCACCAACAACATGTACATCTGAAGCATGAGCACTAGAGAAAAGAAAGTTGCTTTATTCAGCATATGTGTTGTTTGAAAATGACGTCCAGAAAAAATAGAGCAAAGGCCAATGACCAGTCCATTGTCAAAGTTCAAACAGGGTGACACTGGCAGATGTCACCCTACGCATGCCTGCACAAAACCAGGGACAATCCACTAGGAGGGGCAACCGGGGGGCAGGCCAGGCACCGCAGGGACAGGATCAGGGCTCACCAGGGGAGTCAGGGAAGGGGTGGTGGGTGCTGGAGAGCCACTGACAACTGCAGTGGAGGTGTCTGACATGGTGTGTGCCAGCACAACTGGGGGCATGACTCAGATGTCGTGGGTGCCGGCACAACTGCAGTGGACCCTGCAGATGGGGTGGACAGGTCCGCCACTGCAGTGCCCAAGTCAGACAGGGCGGTAGTGGACTCCACTGCAGTGCCTACCTCCAGGGGAGGAGAATGGGGAACAGGCAAGGTGGGTTGGACAGAGGGGGAGGACACCCTCACCACATCAGTGGCACAGACAAGCGCAGCGGGGGTGTGGTGCTGGGAGAGCAAGTGGCAGGGGAGAAGGCCTGATCCTCTTGGGGATGGTATATCTGTGGGTGGGGGAACCTGGGGCAGGGTGTGGTGGGGGCACCTGTGCAGTGGGGGCCTGAGGGATGGAGGACGGAGATCTTGTGCCTGAGCTGCAGGGCGGTGGCGGGGTCTTGCTCTTACCACTCCGGGGGACTTGCGGGTGGGGGCCTCAGTCCGTCTGCGCCTGGGGAGGGTGTCCGGGGGCGAGGGGCACTCTGCTCCGTGTGGGTGGGCTTCCTCTTCCCCCGGGATGCTGGAGCAGCTTCATCGGTGGGGAAGAGGCCGAGGTCACAGAGGAAGAGCTGCTGTGACTTTGGGGTTGCATGTGAGGCAAGGGAGGGTGCTTTGGAGGGAGAGGGAACTGAGGACTGCGCAGTGCATGTGGATGCGTGTGTGTGTTCCAGGGCCCCATCCCCTGTGAGTCTGGCTTCAGTCCCCTGAATGTGCGTGCGTGTGCGTTTTGTCATTGGCGTGTGTGTCAGTGTGCTGGATGTGTGTGTGCTGGTGTGTGCCTGTGCCGGTGTATGTGTGCTTGGGACGGGTAAGGTGCTGGGGAGTGTGGATGGAGCAGAGGCAGGAGGGGTGAGGGACCGTTTGAGGAGGGACACTGCTGCCGTCAGGGAGGAGTCCATGGACCTATTGCCCCTCTGTAGGTCAGACATGCCCGATGAGATGCCCTCCATGAACGACACCAGCTGAGTCAACAGCGCGGTGTGCGCATGGAGGACACTCAGCATGGCTGTCTGCCCTACATGGAGCTGGCGAAGAAGGTACACAGACTCCTCACTCAGGGCAGCAGGGGACACAGGGGCAGGGGGTGCGGTGCCTGGCCCAAAGGAAACACGCTCCCGGACATGGGAGCCTCCACGGACCTGGGGAATGGGAGCCGATGGGAGGGCGGTGGTGGTGCTGGTGGTGGCGGGGACAGCAACATTAGCTGGGGTGTGGTGGCTGCTGACACCCGCCTCCACAAGGGAGTCATCCTCCGAGTTGCTCATCCACCTCAGCTGAGGTGGATGCTGCTGAGGACTCCTCGGTGTGGCTCCCCTCGCCCTCCGTGCCACTGGATCCCTCCGACCACTCCTCGGCTGCTGACCCAGTCTGGCTCTCTGGCTCCTCCTGGTCCGTGGAGCTGTCCCCTTCCGTGGCCGTGGATGTATCTGCAAACAATGGGGATACAGACAGACATCAGTCACCTGCACATAACGCACACACCACTGTGAGCACAGCACATCACAGAGCAAGCCCTGGCATCATCAGTTGTACATTGCTAAAAGTGCCCTAATTGAACAGGAGAAGTCAATTGTCAGTCTGATGCCAAGCATGGCACTCACATCCCACATGGCCTTGCACCCATCTGTCTGGTGTCTGTTGGATTGCAACACCCCAGTGTTGACACATGCACCAAGTACACAGTAGTTGGACAGTGCAGAGGACACGGTGTGGCATGTGGATATGCACACATCACAACTCTTGCCAGTGAGTCAGTACAGGTTTCCGGATGAAAGGGATGCCCAGAGTCAAATAGGAAATGCATGTGATGCATACCAGCGACAGACACCATGATGCACCCATGTCCTGATAGCCAGCGCCACTATGGTGTGCATGTAGGACATGTCACTCCCCTGCAGGCTCACCAATCAGTAGACACATGCCATGGCGGAGGCATGACTGCAAAGTCATACATCACTGTCTCAGTGATGTATGACTTTGCAGCCAGACAACAACACTCTGCACTGTGTCACAATAGTAGGTCATGGGGAATGCAAGTCCTGGAGCTGCACAAGTGCACATGTACATCCCCCCACAACACATCCTCTTAACCCTCATCTGTCCAGGTCATACCTATTGGACATATGGTAGACCTGTGACACTACCCTCTGAACCTGAGCCCCTCACACTCTGCTGTGCATGGGGAACAGCTGCCTGAACTTCACATTCACATGCCCCAGTCTGCATGGGCAGCTGATCAGACACCTATGTGTCACACAAGTATCGTCTCCTATGGTCACATCTCCAGTGGCATGCTGAGCCCCTACCAAGAAATTCCACAGCAGTCCTGGCGACTAATCCACAGCACACTGACACAGAGGCAGACACCTGAGGGGTCAAATCACTGCGCACAATGTGTCAGCTGATACACGGGAGTGGGAGTACAGAGTGTATTGTATGGCCTGGAGTAGGCATGACTGTCCAGCCCCACATGAATGAGGGATGAGCCCTGGACTGTAGGCAGCTGGCTAAGTATGTGTGACACACGTCATATACATACTCCTGGGGCCCAAACATTGTTCCCACCCGCAGCATGGGTGTGTGCCAGATACCCCAGCCACATGTGGTGGATCAGCTCAGCAATTGGACCACAGATCAAAGTAACACGCTGAATACATGTCAGAATACAGGCATTGTGTAAGCAATGGACCCACCCATGATGCCCACCACAGAGTCAGGGAAACAGATGCTGTCTCCCACCTTGAGTCAAGCAAACTGCAAGGACACAGTCCTAAGTGACAGAATTCCCTGCATGTAAGGGCCACACCTGGGTATCAGATGAGGAGTGGGCAGTGCACAATAGAGGGACATGGCTCCTGGACAACATGACTGCTGTACTGTGGCAGTTTAACCAGGCCCGAGGAGGGCACATAGCATGTTAGACAGAGTACACAGTGCAGTCTTTGACTCACCCCCTCCTTGCTGCTCTCTGGCCTTCAGCTGCCCATCCAGGTCTGGAAAGACCACCGCCAGGATCCTGAGCATGTGGGGGTCAGGGTCCGTGTTCCGCCCCTCCTGCGAGGAGGCGACAGCTTCAGCTGGACCCGTGCAATCCTCCGGGTCCAGCCCCGAAGGTCCTGCCACCTCTTTTGGCAGTTGCGGATCCGGCGCTTGTAGACCCCCACGGACCGGACAGCCCGGACGATGTCCTTCCATATCTCATGCTTCCGATGGGCAGAAGCCTGTCAGGATGACAAAGTGATAAGGCCATTACTACACATGCAACATATCCGTGCATGACACAGTTGCATATACATGTCGCAATCAAAGGGGCACATGGTGTACACAGGCAGTGCACGGCTGCCCATGGACAGTTTTCCAGAAGTCACTACATGGTATCATTGCATGGGGAGTAAAACCCTGTTCAGAAGCACTGTCACTGCACCATACCTGTCCAGTGCAAGTCACTACACACTATGGGGGGTGACAACTACTCAGTGAGCCTGCTAGCCAGTGGCGTGCAGACTCTCAGCCTTGCTAGTCAGACAAAATGCACATTCAGAAAGGCAGTGCACCTGCTCCCCTGATGTCCCATACAGCTTGCTGTACTGTGGAAGTAGGCTGTCCAGCAGGGCCTGGTTCTCCTCAAGGCTGAAGGCTGGGGCTCTCTCCACAGTACGTGCCATTGCAGGGTCCAGAGGGGCAGAGACAGCAGCAGTGCAGTGGCAGATGTCGTCCTGGAGCATGTAGTGCAGGCAAGTGGGCTCTCAGGGGAACAGCCAGCAATATATATGTGCTGGAGAGGCAGATACTGTCCCTTGTGTCCAAAGTGATAGGTCCAAGTCGTTTGCATCTTCTGAATCTGGCCAATCCATGGAATAGCAGCACCAAAACACGCCCACAGCATCCTTCAAAACTTCAACTTCATGACATACATGATTTTGCAACATTGTTGTGGGTGACCAACTGAATTCCCAGCAACCGACTCGTTCGAAATTCGAAAACGCGTCCGTTGCCAGGCAAGCCCATTGTCAATGGGTGCGCACCGATCGGTCCATTGCGGTTCAACGCGCACAGGGGTACAACGCGTACCCGCACACATTGAAGGCAATGGGCCGGCCGGAGGCACCGATCGGTCCATTGCGGTACAACGCGCACAGGGGTACAACGCGTACCCGCACACATTGAAGGCAATGGGCCGGCCGGAGGCACCGATCGGTCTATTGCGGTACAACGCATCATTGTACATGTGACTGGCATAGGTCAGCATGCCTGTCTCAGATGGACATATGCCAGCCACAGATAGCTCCCAGGGAGTGAGGGGCACACCTACATCACGACAGCCTGTCCAAACCTTATCATAAGGCATGTAAGGCTGCATTTCCTATTGTGTGTATGTTGGTGTACATGTTGTCCTGTGGGTGTCACCTGTGGGCAGCCACCCCCAGGCTGTGCACGTGTTCATGGGGACAGGATCCTGGGTGTTACGTGTACGTGACCACTGTGATGTGCAACTGTTCATATCTGCATCAATAAAACAACGTCTCAACAGGTATATCAAGCGGGGGACTGTTCAAAAGGTGTATCAATCACACAGCACAGGAAAGAAATAAGGGAGACCAATGAGATTGAAAAAGATTGTTATTTACATATAGAAGCACTGAAATCAACTAAATTGCAGTAACCATAACAAACAAATGTGCACTGGAAGTGTTCTAGTGAATAAACGGCGCAGTGACACACGTGATTAGAAACAACGTGAGGCGGCGAAAAATTATAATAATAATCAGTGTAGGTCAAACAAAAATATTTACAATCACAAACATAATTCCATTATTTGTGAATGACCCTTTGGTTGCCGCAATTGGCGTTGTAGAGTCGACGGCGTTTCGACCTCTCTAACTCAAGGTCATCATCAGGACGATGGTTACCCGATTTATTTAAAGTGCTCTGGTGGCACTAGGTGGGGAGGGGAATCCAGAAGGTGAGTCCTACACGACTGGAACTGTAGGCAGTGTGATTTGAAGAAGCCTTCAATGGCTGGAATATCGTCAATTGTGGAAAGTACTGCGTCAGGGGGAAGAACGTGCGGAAAGCTGGGCAGCGTTCGGAGAAAAATTCCGATGGGCAGCGGGTGGTTGGTTCCACTGATTCGTCAGGTTTGAAGGAATATGTGATCAGGATGCCGGGATAAGTCCAAAAGCAGGTAGGACGAGTGAAGCGTGTCATGGTCACATTTCACAGTGGTGTTTGTGTATGTCATGTCACATACCCCGTGAGTCCCATGTGGGACGGTATGTTTGAGCCAGGGTGTCCCAGTGGCACAATAGTGATGGCCCTCCACAGTCTTTGTGCATGTAGTGTTTACAATGTCTCTGATTTCATGTGCACAATGGGAGACAGTCTCCACATCCACGTTGTGTGTGCATGGACTCTGATGTTGTGCGTGTGTGTCACAGACGTCCATGTCTGTCCTGCCATGGCAAGTGGGGCCACTACCTGTGGGGGTCATGTTTGTTTTGCTGTGGTGTACACATGATACTCCAGGTGATGCCAGTGTCCATGTGGCATTACAGGGTCCCTGGGAATGTACCTGTCGTTGAGCTGTGGTGCCTGGGGCACATCTGTCCTCACATGTCACTGTGGGGGGTGACTGTGACACGGCATCATGATATCCAATGGGCCAACCTGGGACAAATTGATGCCACCTGTAGGACCGTGTTGACAGATGTTGGCCATGTATGTACCATACATGTCCTTCCGGTACTGCACACTTCATGTAGTTGTGCCTCATGATGATGTATGTTGGGATCTTGAGTGTGTTCAATGCCGCATATGTGGGGTGACT
Organism: Calotriton arnoldi; assembly: GCA_963921515.1. NCBI lineage: Eukaryota > Metazoa > Chordata > Amphibia > Caudata > Salamandridae > Calotriton > Calotriton arnoldi. Next base: position 822,139 of record CAWUFW010007552.1, on the reverse strand, counting down.
GACGATCTTGCTTACTTCTCCTCTGCACTGCAGGGCTCCTGCTGTCCATCAGCCATTCCCAGACCTGGCAACGATGGTGGAACGGGACAGCATCCGACGGTACCGCTTCACCAGGCAGCTGATTGAGGATTTGGCAGTGCAGTTGTCCCCACATTTGCAGCCTGGCCGGCCGTATCCTACAGCGCTGACCCCCAAGGTGAAGGTGATGGCAGCCCTACACTTCTTTGCCACCGGTACCTTCCAACATACTGTGGCGTCTGCTGGTGGGATGTCACAGACCATGTTCAGCCGTGTGCTCCGCGATGTTTTGGCGGCAATGTTGCTCTTCCTGAACCGGTACATCTATTTCCCTAGACTGCGACGACTCACTGACGTGAAGAGTGACTTTTATGCCCTGGGGAGGATGCCGCATGTCATTGGCTCCATTGATGGGACACATGTGGCTTTGGTACCACCACAGGCCCAGGAGCAGGCCTACAGGAACCGCAAGCACTACCACTCGGTCAATGCACTGGTGGTGTGTCTTGCAGACATGACCATCACACACGTGTGTGCCCGTTTCCCTGGTTCAGCACACGATGCCTTTGTGATGAGGAGTAGTCGCATCCCCAGGATGATGGCACAGATGCAGAACCAGCGTGCCTGGCTTGTCGGTGTGTACTGACTTTGTGCCATTGTGTGTGATCTGATCTGTAGTATTCCGCCCACTTTTCCAAGTCAGCTGATGTGCACTTGTCTGTCCGTAGGTGACTCGGGATACCCCAACATGCCGTGGTTGCTGACACCCCTCAGGAACCCTGTGACACCTGCCCAGATGCGCTACAATGAGGCACATGGTCGGACCAGGAGAGTGATTGAGCGGACCTTTGGTCTCCTGAAGAGCCGCTTCCGCTGCCTGGACAAGACCGGAGGGTCCCTCCCATATGCCCCTGCGAAAGTGTGCAAGATTATCATCGTCTGCTGCATGCTACACAACCTGGCAGTGCGGAAGGAGTTGCCTCTCATCCAGGATGACGATGACCAACATCCGCCACCTGTGGAGGATCCTGGCCTGGACCACGATGCCAGTGACGATGATGATGATGATGGTGATGGTGATGTCCGCACACAGCTCATCACCAACTTCTTTAGCTGAATGTGAGTATCCTGAGGTGTCATGTGAATGATGTGAGTTGGCATGATGTGTGGGTGGGGCTCTGGCGCTGTTGGAGTGTGTCCATGGGCTACTTGACTGGATGTGTGTTGCGATGTGTGGTTACAGGTGGGCTGTACTCCCCAACAGTGTTGACATGCTAACTTGGTTCTGGGTGGGTATCTTGTAACATGTATTGTGCATGAGTTTTGCTGTTCTGTCCTGTACTGCATTGCTTTTGACTGTGTGTCATTTCTGTCCTTCACAGGGTACTTTCAGATTCGTTTGGTCAACTGTGTCCACCGACGACGTGATTGCACATCCAGGCTGGTAGCTGTTGTGTCCCTACAGGTGATGTGCGCCACACCCATGGACTTCCTTCCGTCTACAGTTGTTGACTGTGTGCCCGCTACCAGGTGGGGTTACCTTGCATCTGTAGTGGTTACGGCATGTTGCTACTGTGTAATAAACCTGTGCTTCACTTAGTGATGTGCGTTGTCTGTGGTCACACATTTGACTGCCATTTGCTTACTGCACCTGTGGGCTACTTGACTACAACTGGGAATGGGTGTGGTGTCTGTGCATTGCACCGTCTTCCCTGGCAACATCAGTGTAGGCAATGAGTCAGATGGCCTAGGTGTGTATGTGTTGTGTAGCCCTGGTGGTGTGTCTCCCTCATATGTGTCACGTTGCCTGTACTCACATGCCTGTGTTGTCCTTGCTGTTGCAGTTCGCATACACAGTGTAATTTTGCAGTTCATCATCCCCATAACAGCACCCACGTTGGAATCACGACAGAGGCAAGTATGGTGTATTAGTGTGTTTATTGTGATACATTTGTGTTAATAGTGCATAGGATGGGTTGTGCTGTACATAAATCTTGCAATCCCAAGTTCCTAGGTGAATTGAAAGTCCAGGTAGACAGGATCCCCAGTATCGGGGCCACAGTTGTCTGACACATTGGTCCAACTTGTACTCCCCATGCAATGTGTGGGAGTAGTGTTGCCGTCAACAGGGTGAACAGTCTGTGCACAAAGGCGAAAATCCAGAACAGGTTCAGGCTTCCTGGGAGTTGCGCTTGGCCATCAGCCTCTCACTTTCCCCTCCTCGGACGACCCCTCTTCTTGGGGGGGGCCCTCAAGTGCAGGCTGCTGCGGTGCAGGGGACTCTCCGCCAGAGTCCTCCTCCCTCCCTGTGGCAGTTGCAGTTTGTTCGGTACCAGATGTTGTTGGCACACAGGGAGGTGTGGACTGGTTGCTGTTCATCTGGCGGAGGCATTGTAAAATGTCCCTGTGCACCGCCGTCATCTCATGTAGTACATCCCACTTGGACTCCACGCGGGACATGTGTGAGTCCACACGTGACATGTGTGACTCCACGTGGGACATGTGGGAGTCCAAGCGGGCATGATGGGCAGCCTGCTGCTGTTTGATGTCTCTGAGGAGCCCCACTACCTGGCTGAGCTCTCCGGTGCTGGACTGGTACGCATCAGCTATGCGTACCAGTTGTGGGTCTTCATGCACACCAGCAACGTCTGCAAGCAGCGACCTCTGTCTCCCACCCCTCCCACCACCCCTGCTGACATGTGCAGTGTGTGCAGTTGCACGCACAGATAACCCTGGTCCACCTTGGGGGTTGGTGGTGGTGGTGGTGTCCATGGCCCCAGGTTGGTCCAGGGTCACTGCGCTGGTGTTGCTCCTTATTCTGTCCATGTCGGCAGGGATGGTAATCGTGGTGACAGTCGTTGTAGGGGTGGGTGCAGGGAGTGCAGCTGGTGGTCCTGCTGGTGCTGCAGCTGGTGGTCCTGCTGGTGCTGCATGTTGACTTGCACCGGATGTGCCAGGTTGTTCATCGTCCGAGGAGGACAGAGGCTGTACGACGCCAGTGAGCTCGGCATCCTCTTGAGCCTGGGACTGGGACTCCTCAGCGTCTGCTGCTGTGTCCCCATCATCACCTGTTTTTGGGAGACACAAACAATGTATGTCATGTTTCTGCAGGCATCAGTGGTTGACACACCTGACAGTTGTGACTGTGCCTCTGGGTGCGGGCCTGTACATTGCATTGTCCTAAGTCGTCACAGTCAGGGGTTGATATTGGTGTGGCACATTGTCCTGCATTATTTGGGCATTTCTATGTATTTTCTGGGGTGTGAACATGGTCTGCATTGCTTGTGTTTGGTTGACAGCCAGACCTCCTTCCCACCCAGACAGCCAGTCAGTTATCCCACCATGGAACGTGCTTGCATTGCAGGGAGTGGATGTTGTCTCTCAGGATGTCAGTCAGTGGTGTCCTGCTGTTTGTTGGTGCACAGTTGGCAGCAGGGCCTTGTGCTCTCCACAGCAGTAGCCAGTGTCAGCCATCTTGTGAGTCCTTCTCCACTCCCTGTGATGTGAGCATGGTTCAGGGTGGTGTTGATGGGCCAGTTGTGAGGCTGAGCAATGTCTGTGACTACGACTCCCATCATGCTATTGCCTCCACCCCCTTCCCAGCATGCCCATGCTTCCTTCCTTTGACTCTGCTTCCCTGTGGGGTGGGCTGGCTGTGCTGACAGGATGGCTGGGAGTGTTGTCCTGGCAGTTGTTTGGCTAAGAGTCCCAAGAGTGTCCCTGTGCTTCACACAACATAACCCAGGGTGGTGGTGCTTTGTGGGATCTTGTGTTAGGATGGAGGGCATTGCATTCTACCAGGTGGGTACTGTGGAGTTTGTGTTGGGGAGGGTGTGAGGGGAGGTGCTGGTGACTATAGTCAGTGCTGCAAGTCCCCTTCCCACCCAGCCAGCCAGATATCCCACCATGGAACGTGCTTGCATTGCAGGGAGTGGAAGTTGTCTCTCAGGATGTCAGTCAGTGGTGTCCTGCTGTTTGTTGGTGCACAGTTGGCAGCAGGGCCTTGTGCTCTCCACAGCAGTAGCCAGTGTCAGCCATCTTGTGAGTCCTTCTCCACTCCCTGTGATGTGAGCATGGTTCAGGGTGGTGTTGATGGGCCAGTTGTGAGGCTGAGCAATGTCTGTGACTACGACTCCCATCATGCTATTGCCTCCTCCCCCTTCCCAGCATGCCCATGCTTCCTTCCTTTTGCCTCTGCTTCCCTGTGGGGTGGGCTGGCTGTGCTGACAGGATGGCTGGGAGTGTTGTCCTGGCAGTTGTTTGGCTAAGAGTCCCAAGAGTGTCCCTGTGCTTCACACAACATAACCCAGGGTGGTGGTGCTTTGTGGGATCTTGTGTTAGGATGGAGGGCATTGCATTCTACCAGGTGGGTACTGTGGAGTTTGTGTTGGGGAGGGTGTGAGGGGAGGTGCTGGTGACTATAGTCAGTGCTGCAAGTCCCCCTTCCCACCCAGCCAGCCAGATATCCCACCATGGAACGTGCTTGCATTGCAGGGAGTGGAAGTTGTCTCTCAGGATGTCAGTCAGTGGTGTCCTGCTGTTTGTTGGTGCACAGTTGGCAGCAGGGCCTTGTGCTCTCCACAGCAGTAGCCAGTGTCAGCCATCTTGTGAGTCCTTCTCCACTCCCTGTGATGTGAGCATGGTTCAGGGTGGTGTTGATGGGCCAGTTGTGAGGCTGAGCAATGTCTGTGACTACGACTCCCATCATGCTATTGCCTCCTCCCCCCTTCCCAGCATGCCCATGCTTCCTTCCTTTGCCTCTGCTTCCCTGTGGGGTGGGCTGGCTGTGCTGACAGGATGGCTGGGAGTGTTGTCCTGGCAGTTGTTTGGCTAAGAGTCCCAAGAGTGTCCCTGTGCTTCACACAACATAACCCAGGGTGGTGGTGCTTTGTGGGATCTTGTGTTAGGATGGAGGGCATTGCATTCTACCAGGTGGGTACTGTGGAGTTTGTGTTGGGGAGGGTGTGAGGGGAGGTGCTGGTGACTATAGTCAGTGCTGCAAGTCCCCCTTCCCACCCAGCCAGCCAGATATCCCACCATGGAACGTGCTTGCATTGCAGGGAGTGGAAGTTGTCTCTCAGGATGTCAGTCAGTGGTGTCCTGCTGTTTGTTGGTGCACAGTTGGCAGCAGGGCCTTGTGCTCTCCACAGCAGTAGCCAGTGTCAGCCATCTTGTGAGTCCTTCTCCACTCCCTGTGATGTGAGCATGGTTCAGGGTGGTGTTGATGGGCCAGTTGTGAGGCTGAGCAATGTCTGTGACTACGACTCCCATCATGCTATTGCCTCCTCCCCCTTCCCAGCATGCCCATGCTTCCTTCCTTTTGACTCTGCTTCCCTGTGGGGTGGGCTGGCTGTGCTGACAGGATGGCTGGGAGTGTTGTCCTGGCAGTTGTTTGGCTAAGAGTCCCAAGAGTGTCCCTGTGCTTCACACAACATAACCCAGGGTGGTGGTGCTTTGTGGGATCTTGTTAGGATGGAGGGCATTGCATTCTACCAGGTGGGTACTGTGGAGTTTGTGTTGGGGAGGGTGTGAGGGGAGGTGCTGGTGACTATAGTCAGTGCTGCACGTCCCCCTTCCCACCCAGCCAGCCAGATATCCCACCATGGAACGTGCTTGCATTGCAGGGAGTGGAAGTTGTCTCTCAGGATGTCAGTCAGTGGTGTCCTGCTGTTTGTTGGTGCACAGTTGGCAGCAGGGCCTTGTGCTCTCCACAGCAGTAGCCAGTGTCAGCCATCTTGTGAGTCCTTCTCCACTCCCTGTGATGTGAGCATGGTTCAGGGTGGTGTTGATGGGACAGTTTTGGTGCGGGCAATATGTGTGACTGCGACTCCCATGATGCTATTGGCTACACTGACTTGGCCAGCATACACAGAATTCCTTCCTTTGAGTGGTCTTCACTGTGTGTTGGTGTTGTTGTGGTGGCTACATGTGTGGATGTGTTTGTTAGTTCTATTTGTGCCACTGCCTAGCTGTAGTTGTGGTTGTGTTTGTACATGTGTTGGCACAGTTGGATGTGACTTTTTTGATGGCATGTGTTGTGTTTCTCTGACTGACATACACATTTTGGGATGATTCTGTTCTGGTTGCTGTGTGATTGCTATGAGTGCATGGTTTGACTCTCCCCTTGACAGTGATGTGTGTGTGTTTTGTGGCAGTATATTGTGTACATTTGTTGTGTACTCACCAGGCTCTGGGATGTTCTCTAGTCCATATACGCTCACTGGCGGAAGGATGGCCCGCACCTTCTCCTCCCAGGGCCTGAGGTATACTGGCTTGGCAGGAGGGCCACTGCCGGTGTATTGGCTGATGAGGTAGTCTTTCTTGAGCAGCTCACGGACCCTCCTGCGCACGTCATACCACCTGTTCTGTATGTCGGTCTTTGTGCGCAGACATGGTGATTGTGCGTTCACCCTGTTGATGATCCTCTCCCACATCTTGGTTTTCTGCGACATGGGGGTCTGTTGGACCAATGTGCCAAACAGCTGTGGCTCTACCCTGAGGATCTCGTCTACCAGGACTTCCAATTCACAATCTAGGAACTTGTGATTCTTCTTGGGGGGCATGGTGATGGGTGGTGATGGTGAGTGATGTGTGTGTTGGTGTGCAGGTGAGGGTGTGTGAGTGTGTGTTTTGCTGGGTGTATGTGAGGTAGGTATTTGTTGGTGTGCTGCTGGTGTGTGGCTTGTGTGAGGGATGAGCTGTGGGTGTGTGGTTGCTTTCTCTTGGGTGCTGGCAGTGGAATGGCATTTGCAAAGGCTCATGGTAGTGATTTGTGTCCTTTATATAGGTGGAGTTGTGGGTGTGTCTTTGTTCTCTGTCCCCACCCCCTCCCCCAGTATTTATTGGCTTGGTAATTGCTTGTTTGGCCTTTTTTTGGGTGATTTTTCCTTTGTGTTGTTTGTGTATGTTGGAAACGTTCTTGTGACCGAGTCGGACCCTGCATTGGTCTCGTACGGTGTTTTCCGTTTCGTTCACGCTGTGTTTGTGCAGTTTTCTATGCTGCGTACGCGTCGGTCGCGGTGTATTGTGTTGCTTCGGCTCGGTTTTGTATGCGTGTCGGTCGTACGGCTTGTCCTCCGTCCGACTCGGTCGTGGTTTTCGCGCCTTGCATCGTACTTTGCGGTTTGGAGTTGGCGGGTACGTTTCGGTCGGATTTGTTCCGGGTGCGTGTCGGTCGGTTGGATTCGCGTGTTTTTCCGGCCGGATTGCTATTTTCCGTGCGGCTCGGTCGGTCGACTTGGTTTCCTTACGTGTCGGTCGGATTTATCGCGGCTTGCATCGTACTTGGCGTGTCGGGCGCCACGGGTACGTGTCGGTCGGTAATTTTTCCGGCTCCGAGTCGGTCGGTGCTTTTTCCGGCCCGAATCGGAATCGACCCCTTAGTCTCTGAAATGAAAGTCAAAAATCCTCAACAGGTCAATGCAGCAGGTTGTGGCAGAAGAAGGCTCCACGTCATTGCATAGTCACTGGACGAGGTCTCAGTGCAGCCGTTCACTTCTGGCGGGAAAGCTCTGAGCAGGAGAAGATTCAATTTTGTGCACAGAGTAGGTCCTTTACCCACCTTTCTGTGCCTTTGCCCGGTGAAGATTGATACCTTCGGACTTAGTCACTTTTTTGGAGCTCGGAGTACTCCAGCAGGACAAGACTGCAGGTTATGGCCGAAGAGGGCTCCACAAGGCAGGATACCTTCTCTTCAAGGTGTCACTGTATTGGGTTTACTGCTGGGGAAAGCTAAGAGCGGGAGCAACCTGAATCTTTGGGCCATTGGCAATGCACCTTTGTCAGATTGGCTGAGCGGGTTGGTCCCAGTCCTTTGGAGCTTTTTGAAGCCAAAAAGATTCTACATCCCAGGTTTCAGGAAAAATTAGGAGGAGTACACTTTGACACAGCCAAGGGTTCGGTGCGCAGGACAGAATGGTTATGTCCTGTGCCATGGTGCTCGTGTGTCGAGGATGGAACCATTTCATCCTCTGCAAACAACAACCAAAACTTCTATTTTTGTTTTTGAGCATCGGTAGCTGGGGAAGAGCTTCCCCCAACCTCCTGAGGCATTTTTTTTTCCAGTGTTCTGACGATTGGCACATTTCACTTTCACTGCTTTGATGCTCCCGGGGCTATTTCAGCCCCCCAGCACCGAACCACACAGGAGGAGTGTCATTGAAAAGGGAAGAATCTCCCCTTTCCAATGGTGCCCTTCCCTAGTGAATCCCTGCTTGGGTTCACCGCAGGACGATCCCGAAGCAGGGATTCACCAATAGGCAGCGGGGGTGGAGCAGCCCCTTGGGCAAGGGCCTTTGCTCCCCTCCAAACTTTTATGGGCAATTTTAGTCTTTCTGCCCTCCCTGGGGGGCAGAAAGCCCACTAAGCATCAGGGATTCTTTTTTTTGTAAAAGAGGGGTGGGGGCTGCCCACAATGGGCATGATAATGCCCCCACCCCCAGACCCTAATAATAACAGTATTTCTGCCCCCCCCTGGGAGTAGATGGGGCTTCTAACCTCCAATCTGCCCTCGGGGGGGCAGAAAGCCCACTAGGCACCAGGGATTATTGTATTTTATAACAGAGGGGTGGAGGCTGCCCACAATGGGCATACCAATGCCCCCACCCACCAGATCCTACTAACAACAGTCTTTCTGCCTCCCCTGGGGGGCCGAAAGCCCACTAGGAACAGGGATCTTTTCTTTTTGAATGCGTAGGGGTGGGGGCTGCCCAAAATGCTCATGCCAATGCCCCAACCCCGAAACACAAAAGGGACAGTTTTTCTGCCCCCCTGAGGGGCAGATGGGGGTGATTACCCCGATCTGTCCGCCAGGGGGCAGACAGGCCACTAGGCACCAGGTACTATTTTCTTTCCTTAGTGTAGGGGTGTGGCCTGCCCAAAATGGGCATGCCAATGCCCCATCCCTCCATAAAAAATAGGCACAGTCTTTCTGTCCCCTTGGGAGGCATATTGCTGCAGTAGCCCCAATCTGCCCCCCCACGGGGGTAGAAAGCGCACTAGACAACAGGGAGTATTTTTAAATTGTGTAGGGGTGGGGCTGCCCAGAATGGGCATGCCGATGCCCCCCAAAATAATGGGTGCAGTCTTTCTGCCCCCTATGGGGCAGATGGTGGTTATTACACCCGAAGGTCCACTAGGCACCAGGGATAGGTTCATGGGCATGTCAGGGAGCAGCCCCATAGTCAAGGAGGCCCTCTTTTTCTTAAGCACACATTTTAGCCGTTTCCACCACCCTTGGGGGCAAATAAGCAATATGTGTAGGCTCATCTGCCCCCAAGTGCTGCCAAGGGGGTCAGAAAACCACTAGATACCAGGGAATCTTTCTGTGTGTGTGAACTGGAGTTCGGCTGATGGCTGGCGATGTGCGTTGGATGGTGCTTGGCTGGCGGTGTGCGTGGCTGGTGCGTGGCTGGCGGTGTGTGTGGACTGGCACTTGGCTGGCCATGTGGGTGGACTTTTGCTTTAGCGGTGTGGCTGTAGTAACGAGGTCCACGCAGGTAGGAAGGGCAGATTACTACAGTGGCTCGCATGGATCCCCCAGCATTTTCTTGCCCAGTACGTTTTGGACCATTTCCTGTCACGGGCACTAGGCCTACCCACACAAGTGAATTACCATTTTTATCTGGAGACTTGTGGGAATGCTGGGTGAGTGGAAGTTTGTGGCTATCTGCAGATTCCAGAACTTTCCATCACAGAAAAGGATTCTTGGTAACAGAACCTGGTGGGAGCTACAAAAGTCACCCCACACTGGATTGCCCTGGGTGTCTAGTTTTCAAAAATGCACAGGTTTGCTAGGTTTATCTAGGTGCCGGCTGAGCTAGGGTATAACGGTATATTGCTTAAAAAAATCTGCCATACTTAGAAGAAGTTATAGGTGAAAACATTGGCACAAATGGCTGTTTTTTCAACTCAATTTAAATATATTTTTATTATTTCAATTGTTAGTTCTATAGGTATACCTTGAAGGTTCTACACAAATGACCCCTAGCTGAATTCAGATTTTGTCTTCCTTTCAGAAATGTATAGCTTTACGAGATCCATTATTGGTTTTACACCCATTTCTACCACTAACTGGAAGGAGGTTGAAAGCACATAAAATTGGAAAAATAGGCTATGTTCCAGTAAAATAGCACAATGTTGATTTTCTGACAAAGGTCTGCCTGTTCCTGAAAGCTGGGAAGATGGTGATTTTAGTACCGCAAACCCTTTATTGATACCATTTGCAGGGGGGAAAAAACAGATGCTTTCTTTGGCAGCACATTTGATCCCAATTCCCCCCGCCAAAAAAAAACTTTTGATGTATTTTGGATAATTTCTTGGTCCCCTCCAGGACAATCCACAAACTCTGGCTACCTTTAGAATCCTCAGGATGTTGGAAGAGAAGGACGCAAATTTGGTGCGGGTGCCTTATGTGAACAAAAGGTTACCAGGGCCTAAGAGCGAACTACCCCAACTAGCCAAAAAAGGCTTAGCACATGGGGGAGGCCTAGCAGCGAAGGGGCTAGCAGGACAAAGGAAGGGACAGGTCCAGGTGTTGTTTACATTTGCCTGAGAGAGAGTAGGTCTCTGTGAATTTATTTAGGTTCAGGGACACAGCCCTGATGGTCAACCTGCCGGAGGAACAGAACGCCTCCCTACACCTAAGTCCTTTGTCTAAGCAATGGGAGAAAGTTCACATCTCATTAAATTAGCTATTTAGCTCCAGGGTAACAGTTGAAGTACAGGCAAGTGAACCTCTAGATGCTTTAGGCAGGAAAGGTAACTTTCTAAAAGTCTTCTTTCCAAAATTTATATTACAAATCCAACTTCACCAGTGAATTTTGCTTGCATTAAACATTTCAAAAAGTGCGAAAATGAACTTTGCAGCTGTTTCCTAGCTGGATATAACAATATTAAAATTAATATTATATCTCATTGCCTTTCTATGGAACACCCAACTGTTCTACAGAGAAATCTTTTTTAGGGGCTTTACACTGTAAGGGCATGTGTAACATTAAACTTATATATATCCTACTTTTAACAATGCCATGCACCCTGCCTTATGGGCAGTATGGCCTATTTAGGGGTGACATATTAATATTTAAAAGGACATTTTAAGCCCATCAAAAGATGTTGTTTTAACAGGTTGAATTGGCAGTTTAAACCTGCACAGCCAGGCTACAAATTGCAGGCCACCAGTCAGGTTTACACTGTCACTGTAGTGGATGGCAAAATGGGTGCTGCAATCCACTTCAGATTGTTAATGTCCTGGCCCTGGGTTCACTTTGTACCATATACTAGGGATGTATAGTTAAGGTAAATATTCAAATGAGTGGTATTGCAATTTCATCATATTGAAAGGGGATAGTAAAGACATGTTGCTACAGATTAGCAGGCTTAAAGTGCACAGAGTTATACAGCCATCAGAAACAGTCAAGGAAAAAATCTGGGAGTACCCCACACAACAAATTGTCATTTCCAACAGTTACCACCTCCTTTGAGGAGTTGGGAATTTTGATTTGCGACTGAAATTACAGTCACAAACCATAAAACATTGCAGTGAGAATTACAGTTTGGACAAATACGCCCCTTCCAAATTAGAACTTGTTTAGCATTTCTAAACCTACAAAGTAACCATCAACCAAATTGCAAAACGTGTTTAGTACATAGTAAAATCCTATTTAACTGCCACAAACCCTATGATTTAGGCACCCATGAAATTGACAGTTTGTAAATTGTCACAATTGATATAGTGAGAGAATTATTGCATCAGTTGCAGTTTCGTAAGAATGCTCTCGGAATGTTATGTTATGCATATTGATTTTTATACTGCCATATAACCCATGAAGTCATCCTGGTCCATAGCAGGTTGTGGGACTTGCCTCAAAGGGCCTACTTGAAGAACAAGGTCTTTAGCTTCTTGTGGGATTCAGGAAGCGAAAGGAGGCCCTAATGTGAAGTGGGAGAACATTCCATGCTTTAGGGGAGGTATGTGAGAAGACATGAACTCGACCCACTTTTGCATACGCGTAATATGTGAGCCAGGTGGCCTGGAGAGATGGTGGAATTGCACAGGGCTGTTCAGGTAGGCTGAGCCTGTTTGTGTAATTCTTTGTATTTCAGAAGCTTGAATTGTATGCAGTGATGTACTGCTGATGGGGGTTAAAAGTTTGTTCGGACTAAAACTTATTAAAATCACTTCCAAATTCTGAAGCAACAAATCCTACTACATTTACAGTGCTTTTCTTCCCTCCCTTGTTGTTTGTACATTCAGCCATCTTCAAATGGAATTCATCTCTGCCCACGTATCCTCCCTAAGCCTCCGCACCTGGTCAAGTGGGTCATATAACATCATAGATCTTTTCGCTTTTTCAATTTCCCTACTTCAAATACAGCTGCATGGCACTTGAAAGAAAACCCACAACACACAGGACAAATTATGAGCTGTAATTAAATGACTTATTACAGGAGGCTGTGGGTGTAAATCTCAGCGGAATTTGTTCTTCTCATCGGGAAATAATCATATCTTTTGTCAGTAATGTAACGAGCGCCTGTGATGCTTTACTTACTACCAAAACATGCATCATATTCAGTGCCTTTAAAAAATAACCTTCTCAACATTATATCTGTAAAATAACATTATTGACATTATAACCATCTAGTGTGTACATCCATGTTCATAACCAGTGTTTCCTCAGTGTCTCAGCTACCCACATCACTGCTGTCACCTTGCAGATCAGGTCAACAGATTCAAGGCATTTGGTAATTGAATGGAAGGTTGTCAAACAACATAAAAGAAAGGAATGTGATCAGCATTCAGGGGCTGTATTACAATGGGTGCCTTGGCGTCACAACAAGTGGGTGTGCTTCTGCGTCCTGGGATCAGAAAAATGTGTAGTGCACTCCCTTTCTTTTATAAAATCATAAACAATCACTGATCAATTTAAACCAGTGTGCCACACTGGTACGTATGCTGTCTATCAAACGAATTTATCATATGTATAAGTAATCAAGTAGCTAAACTTCAATCCAGTGTGCACAGCTCTAAAGATATATATCACCAGTTTATAAAAATTTCATCAAGATGATAAATACTTTTGCATATCTCTTTACACATTCATTATTACAATGTGTAATCAGACCATTCCATATGTTAACATTCATGGTGATTCAATAAATCATGCATGTATAATATATAAGTTTTCCACATTTTCTAAATGCAAACTTGAGCAACGACATTATTTTTCATGCCCAATGCATTTCGGGACTTAGTCCCTTCTTCAGGGGCCAATCTGTGAAAGAACAAAATTAACAACGTACAGGGATTGATTGTAATCATGAGAACTGTCAAAGGTCATCTGTTGTTAGTGGGGTGACTGTGAGGTGTCGTGCCAACCTTCTGTGTGGTGATCTTCATTCATTTACTCTCTCACACCTTTTCAAAACCCAAACACAAGGTTAGAGGGAGTAGAAATAACGTTCACCTCTGTCTAACCACCAAGTGAACGCACAGAGTCTCAAGTAAATTACTTCGCCTATCTCAACTATGACCAAGACTTTATAATAATAAATGTGTAAAGAGATATGCAAAAGTATTTATCATCTTGATGAATTTTTTTTAAACTGGTGATATATATCTTTAGAATTGTGCACACTGGATTCAAGTTTAGCTACTTGATTACTTATACCTCTGAGTCCTGGGACACTTAAGCGTCACAGAAGGGTCTGCATAGGCTTGTGCAGTCGTTTCTCTAACAGAGATTGTACAGGCAGAGCATGTTGCATCGGCGGGATCTCAAGGGGCATTGCCTCATTTGCATGGGAATGTGACCACATGCAAATGAAGAAATAATTTGCCTCTACAGCCACACTGTATTACAGACACAGGCACAGAGGCAAAGGGGAGCAGTCTGTGCCTGAGCTTTTCAAGTGGTTGTATGCCACACAGAGGTAGTGCAGTCAGTGCACCCTCCATAGTTGCCCATTAGAAGGGACAAAGGAAGGTCCAAGGGACTCCCCCAGGCACCTCCCTGCAGGTGGATGCAGTGACTCACTGCACCATCCTGCAAGGGAATCTTTAGTCCCCTTTCAAAGCAGGTTGAGTTGAGTCCAGTGCATTCCAACAGTCAGTTCATCTTTGATTTACACAGTCTCTCCATGGCAGGCGCACGTCTATGGCAACGCCAAAACAATGCATTTACTGTAATAGGGCACGGAGTTCCAGTCTGCATTCAGGTCACCCAGTTAAGACTGTGTCATGGCACCGAGTGGGACATTGTGTCCTATACATAAAGGACCTCATTATGAGTTGCCTCCGACCGACATTCGAAATCTATGCGGTTGCGGAAGCGACTGACCTCCGGTCGGCAGTCCTGAAACCGCAATTACGATGCGACCGCACAAGGTGGGATCGCAAACTCTCATTTCTCTATGGGAGTTTGCGCGGCGGTCGGAAACCGGCTGCAGCAGAAGCTCCCATAGGTAAATGGGAGTTTCTGTAAATCCCTGTACCTCACAGTGCCTGCCACATGGTGCAGGGATTTACAGGGGGCACAGGTGCCCCCCAGGCCCACAACCATAGGCCCAGGGGAGAAGGTCGCTTTCCGACAGGCTTTCCATGTCGTAAAGCCCGACATGGAAAGCCTGTCGGAAACCGACATTATAATCCTGACGGCAGAAATGCCACCTTTAAGGAATTATGTGAGGTTTCTGACTGGCCGACGGGCTCCTTGAGCCCATCGTAAGCCATTCGGAATGAACGGCCGGTTTGTACTCCAACTGCCATCATTAAAATACAGTGGTCGGAGTTCAAACCAAGGATGTCGGTCGGTAAGCCTCCGACGAGCGGTCGGAGGCTTAACTACCGACATCCAAATCAGGTCCAATGTGTCACATTAGCGTGTGGGCAACATTATCTGGAAAGGTCCAATGTGTCACATTAGCGTGTGGGCAACATTATCTGGGCTCTTCCAGATTTATGGAACCACTGATGCTGAACAATACTAGTGGCTTGAAAGAGCGCGCTTTTACTTATGTGAGGGGTATTCGACGAGGATGGTGATGGCCCAATGAACCATGGAAGAGGCTTGTTTCGCCTTATAGCAGACATTTATAGAGACGTGCAATGGTTTATTTATAAGCTGTCTAAGGAGAAATAGGAATTTTTAAATTACTTGGTGCATCATAACAGGGTCACACAGCATCCAGGTGCTGCCTTGGCTCTAACATTCAGACAGAACTGCCCAATTAAAATGTTTAAAAAAAATCGAAATGAAGAATTAATAATATTACTACTACTTGGATTTACATACGCGGCTAATCACCACTGTGGGAGCTGTCCATAGTGCCAGAATGACAGGATGTTGAGCCGACACCAAGGCTGAACCTGGATCTTCAGCTCTGAAGTTTGCTGCTCTAACCATAATGTCATACCCTCTTCCTCAACATAACATGACAAGCAGATGATGAAGAGTAACTTTGTTACAGCTGTAAGCTCATTGCAGCAAAAACACCTGTTATTTTTCTGACAGCAAACACGTGGGTGTTCAATGTGCAGAGTCACAGAAATGTAATTTATTATTACAAACGCTGACTGACGTAGACTGACGTAGATTAACAGTACAACTAGACTTTAAAAAAATCCCTTCGGTAATCCCTTTGAGACTTATATCAAACAGGGATTTGGATACATTCTAATGTGCCCACCGCCAGTTGGGCCTCTAGCTAGCCTCCTTTTGCAATAGAAAGGCTGTGCCAGTTGCCTCAGTATTGGGAACCTGTTTGAGCACAAGTTGAAATAACCCATTTATCGGAACAGCAGCGATCCTTACACAAAGAGGTTACGGTATTTTGCAACGACTACAGGGCAGAGATGCCTGGCCTTGAAAAAGCCAGTACAATGAGTGACAAATCTCTTCTGTGGAATCATCTCAAATGAACCAGCAAAGATAAGAGTCACAGAATGCAGATCCCTAATAAGGAGAAAGGGCTGTGGCTGGAGCATTACAACCAGCGGCGGCCGGCACAGGTAAACGCGATGGGGCAGTGGGAGGGGGAGTCGACAGACGACGGAATAAGAATAATTGAATAAATAAACAAATACCTATTCCGTCATCTGTTGGCTTCCCCCCTGCCGCGCCCTGCCTCACCCCATCACACTTACCTGTGCCAGCCACCACTGTTTACAACCATTAAGTCGGTGTGGGAATATCAAAGCTAGAAACAACAACAACAAGCAGTTATGGGCGCCAGTTCTCTCAATCAACTCGGCATAAAAAACATACAAGCTTATCTTGAAAAACTGCAAACCTCTATCCGGTGGCTCTTGCCCACAAACCAGAAAGTGTAAAAGCAGGCACAATGTTAATGTCCTGTCTATCTCTCACAGCACTCCCGGTCCCTCTCCTGCTGCAGGGTGAGGTCACAGGCAAAGCGTGTGGAAAGAAAATAAAGAGCCCTGCCTGGAACAAGTCTGGATGAAAAGCATACGCCAGGTGCCTTCGGGCAAATCTTTACAAGCCTGTTTATGGGGGACGAATGGAGCAGTGATCCGGATGCGGCATTCCTCTGTGTAGGAGAGTAGGATCTGCTTCACATGGGTACCCCCACTTTTTGCTGATGCTTCACTGTTTTTCGACTTTAGTCTGGCTGGGGCCCTGCTAATCAGAACCCCAGCCTAGCTGCTTCCTCTCTAAAATGGTTTCCATGTGCCCTAGGCACATCTCTGATTGGAATCTGGAGTGCCCTTGTAAGTCCCTAGTATATGGTATACTATGTACCCAGGGCATAGGTACCTCAGAGGCCTACCAGGGGCTGCAGCATGTATTGTGCCACCCCTGGAAGGCCATCCAAAATGACACCACAGGTCTGCTACTGCAGCCTGGGTAAGGTGGTGCATGCACCCCTTACTGTGATATAGGCTACCTATATCACTACATACATACACACATATAAACCTATAAGTCACTCCTATGGCAGGCCTTATCAATCCTGAAGGCAGAGTGCGTGGTTCCTATGTGAGAGGGTGCCCCTGCATGAGCAGAGCCCCTCTGCAGCGTTCGGAGACCCTTCTCTGATGCTGTTTGTAGTGCAGCCTGACCATATACTCTTAAGCGCATTATAACCTCGCGTTAAAGGCTAACTTTGGGATGGCTGCATGGACACATGTCGTGTTTGGTGTCAAACATCTTGGAATACTACCCCCCCACCAGTTCTGGCGGCGGGGCTAGCATTCCACCCTTCTAGAGGGAGAGACATGTACACACCGGTATACCCGGTACTGACTTTCCAGAGCCCTGGCATCACAAAATGGATGCCGCTGCCACAGACACGAGTCTGGCCTCCTGCTGCTGACCGAAACTCCGGCAGGGGATGCCTGGACAATAGGTTTCCTGTCCCAGGGAGGTGTAACCACCTCCCCAGACAGGATAGTGTGTATTGGGGCTGGGCGGGAGCACTCTCTGGTGCTTTGAAGTCCTGCACTGGGGGCACATTTGGTGTTCCTGTGCATACCCCAGTTCAAACCGGCTCAGGGGCTTCCAGCCCCTGCTCTGGCACGAAACTGGACAAAGGGAAAGGGGTGTAACCACCCCTCTGCCCTGACCCTCCCATAGGTGGGTCCCCAGAGTATGTCCAACCCCCTATCTTAGTATAAGTATGGGATCCCAGTCCTTAGGACTTTAGATTTACCTGGACGAAACTCTGACACAGAATCCTGGACCTTTGACGCTCTACTTTAAGATTAGAGGACTGAAGAATCTCCCTTGGGGTCAAGGAGTGACTCCCCTGCTTGGCAGGCACCAAAGAAGCAATTGTCCGGTCTGCATCGCCGAAGCTCCCGCCGGACGCCGAAGTCTTTGCATCACCAGAGGTGGATTTCCAGACTTCCTCGAGGCTGCCCTGAGTCCCCAGCAAAGCTGAGGCCCGTAGCTGTTGTGGGTAACATGGAACCATGACCCCTGGACACCGAGCACATTTGCAAGTGCATCCTCTTCCTGGGCTCCCACGAAGTTGTGCTTTGGGCTCCGAGTAGCCCCCGCCTCCAACACCGAATATACCGAAGATCACTGGCCTCCACTCCACGAGTGTCCCGTGATCCAGCTCCAAGTGCGTCCACTCGAGGCTCCTTCGCGGTCGCTAGTCCGTTGGCTAGTAGGCCCTCCCGAAGGCCAATATTCTTCTGCTTGGGCTTCCCTGGTTGCTCCAGGCGTGCCCTGACTTACCATCGCTGGGTGAGTCCCTCAGACCTTGCTGGTCTGCACCACCGTCCTTTTTCTATTTCCACAAGACTTGCCGTTGCCAAGGCTTGTTGGGTACAATTCGGTCGCCGACACCTCAGCAATCGACAGATGTCGTGGGACAGCTCGAATCCAGCTCCTGGTTGTCGTCGACGCCTCTTGGACCTCGTGGCTGAAGAGTCAAGATGACTGTCAACCTACCTGAAGCACTCGAAATCGGTGGGCATCTGCTCATCGCCTTCCTGGTCACTGGCTAGTGACCCAGACTCTGTCCCCTCTGCTTTTAGGTTCTTCAGATCTTTGATCCACCTTTGGATCCACCCGAACACTTTCGACTTGGCCGCCAGCAGCACTTTGCAGCAGATCGCCATTGAAAACGACGACGAAACCCGACCCCGAAAGGCACCTATGCACCCGGCTTCCCTGGGTGAGGTAACACGAGTACTCCGGTGCTCCTGTGGGTATAGGCTCTAGAACGACCCAGTTCTAAAAGGGTTTGCTCCAAGTCCTCCTCTAAGTGTCCGTTTTCTCTAAAATTCCAACCGCGACTTTCCCCATAGAAGTCAACGGCGATTCGCGGCTGTGTTCTCACACTGCACGCGTCCCCCGTGGGTCCCCTGTGTCACTACCTTGGGTGGTTCCTTGTGGTCCAAGCACTTCTACAGGCTCTAGGCCTTGTGTCTAGCTCAGTCGTGGTTCTTATACCACTTTATTGGTATATGGTTTGGTACGCCCCAAGGGCTCAAACGTGTATTTGTGCTATTACTGTTGATAACTAACTTATAACTTATGTACTTCGAACTCTAGCCTCATAAAGAGACTAGAGGGGTGTGTTTAGCAATAAATACATATATTTTGAATATATACCTGGTGTGGTCCTCTTTCATTTGGTCACTCAAGAGATTATAGACTGGTAAAACAAGCTGCTTTACATTCCTTCAAGACTTAGCCTGAAGGCTGCTCTCCATAGCTACCACTAGGATAGCTTTCAATAAAGGTTGTCTTTAACCTATCTCCAATAAGGGGTTGTTTGGACTGGTGCAAGGTGCCCACTATAATTAGTGGACAGCATATACCAGGCCAACTTCTCACACTCAGTCTGTAGATAACACTGGGAGATAATTGAACTTGACTACAAACAGTAATACTAGCAGGAATCAAACAGGAAAATAGTCCCACAAACGACAGATAAGCAACCAAAGCATAAAGATACAGTACTTAGTCCCTGCTCCGGTGGGAGGAAACAATGTGTAGAGTTTACTTCACTAGAATGTAGAACACGGGAAAGGGAATCTGAGGGTGGTGATGTCATTGGGTGGTTGGAAGGCTGGCTCAGGTGAAGAGAGTGGAGCAGTTGTATTGCTGGGGAACCTTACAAATTAAAGAACAAAAAAGAAGATTGGTGTGCATTTTCTTTATATGGCCAAGAGTGTTGGTCTGGCAGGGGACAGACATTAAGGTATTCCCACCCCTGAATATGGCGAAGGAAATAAAATAAAAATAAAAAGTGGATTGGAGAAAAGAAAAAAAAAAGAAGAGGAGGAGGAAGGAAAGGTGGAACGAACAAGGGATTGAAATCACGACCGGCCGGCTATTTCTCAAGGTATGATCCTTTAATGGGGTTTGTGCTTCATTGCAGCAGTTGGCACTATTGAAAAGCGGTCCTCGAGGTGGAGCTCGAGGAGTGGAGCGCAAGGAGATTGACAGCCAAGATTGCAGCATGAGGGTTTCCCTGTGCGCGTGGAGCACGGTGAAAGCGGTGCTGTCAGCGCATGGACAAGAGCTGGGAGAGAAATTTGGCTCGTGTGTGAAGTGCAGTCGGCGGCCAGTGAACATGACTGATGTTAGCTTGGCACTTACCTGAGCGTCTTATTGTCGGGGTGGTCCGCAGTGAGTACAGCGCACTTTATCTGCAGGCCATTCTAGACTTTGGAGGCAGAATACCTGTGAAAAGTTCAGGAGATCTGTGTTGCCTTCTGGTAGTCTACTGAAATTAGAGGAAAGAACGTTTAATTCCTATGTCAACATTAAAGGAATGGATGTTAGGTTCACAATACTACGCAATAGTGAAGTTGGAAAAGCACTAGTAAATGGAGTAAGAGTATAGTACGAGGATATTCTATGGAGTTTTTTTATGTTATATTATTATTTTAATTTGTTTCTTTAATTTCTTGTATTAATTATAATTGTGTTAAATTGTTATTTTAGATTGTTACTTTAGATTTTGTTTCAGGTTATGGCAGATCAAGCAATGACATCACCCCCACCATTTTTGCCTACTCCTGGTGATCCTCTGGTGCAATGGACACAATGAAAAAAACTATTTTTAGTGTATATTCTAGCTAGTGGTGGAGATAAGTACGGGCCATTGAGAAGACAAGAAATACTTTTACATCATTTGGATGTGGAAGGTAGGAGATTATATGAGGGGCTTCCTGAGTTGTCCTTGGGTATGATGGATGGTCAACCATGTAATGTGTATGAAATGCCATTACAAATGTTGGACTTTCAATTCACACCAAAAACAAATGTAGTTCTCGAGCATCACAAGTTCTTTTCCAGAGCACAGTGGAGTGATGAGGATATTGCGTCATATATAGCTGCATTGAGTGGGTTAGTGATATCCTGTAAATTTGAGCAATTAACAGATTCATTAATTCGGGACCAGATAGTGAGGTGCACAAAAAGTAAAAACATGAAGGAGAAACGATTGATGAGGGAAAATAACCTAGAGGAGACAATACAGATTGCTAAGAGTATGGTACATACAGCACAATGGATAAAAGAGATGGAGGATGGTGATCAGGATCAGAGGAAAGGTGTTGGTGAAGTCTTAAATGAAAACAAAGCAAGGACGAAGAGACAAGAAAATGCCCTGAACAAGAGAACAGGTGTTCAAAAAGAAAGTTGGGGTTAGTTTTAATGATAGTGCAAAATGTTATGAGAAAGGGACCAGGGAAATAAAGGGGGATATTACCAAGGAATTGCGATAATTATCGCAAAGCGCGCTTAGCGCTGTTTTTTTTATCGCCGGCTATCGCTGGATTTCATCGCGGAGATAACGCGTTATTATCAACGCTTATCTCCAAGGCGATAAAAAATCCAGCGATAGCGGCGAAACCCAGCAATAGCGCAAGAAATCCAACAATAAATTCAACGCGCTATTGAAAAGCTTGCTAATAGGTAGGTGAGGACTTAACCTTACAATCCACCTCCCATTGACTAGAATGGTTAAGTCAGGTTTTTAGCAGGTGTTAGATTCCAGCGATAATCGCGGTTAGCGCGAATTTTTTTATCGCTTCGCGGGCCTTGCTAATAGGGGGAAGTTGTGTTTGCGACTGTTTTCAGTCGCTTTTAGTTGGGAACGCCTACTTTGCATGTCATTAGCGATATATATCGCTGACATGCAAAGCGGCACCAAAACGGTCGCTTTCGCCATAAAGCTGTCGCTAACAGCTGTTAGCAACAGCTTGCTAATAGGGCGATAGAAATATCGCTGCTTTAGCGGCAAAAAGTGCCGCTAAAGCGGCGATAAGGCCCTTGCTAATATGCCCCAAAGTGTTTCCGTTGTGGGGCTCCGGGCCACATATCGTCCACCATGAGATGCGCTGCCAGAAACGTGATTTGTAGGAATTGTGGAATAAGAGGGCATATTGCTAAAGTTTGTAGAATGAGTGTGCGTAGTAGGAAAATACAAGAAATAGGGCAAGATGTTGATGGTATATGTGAAAGTGTTCATGATATTGTCCTTTCCATTGCTGGGGAAGAAAGTGACAGTCAAAAGAAAGGGGAGAGGGAAAGGAAAAAAAAGGACCAGAAGATAATGATGGAGAGTGTTGGCAAATTAGAGAAGCCACACTGTGTGATTTCCATTGATGACAAACTGTTAAGGGTGTTGGCAGACTCTGGGAGCCTATACACATTCATTTCCAAGAAGTCACTAGGAAGGATGGAATTTGATGATAATATGTTATTGGATGAGTCTGACATTAAGGCGGTAGGATATGCAGGCACAAGGATTGAAAAATTGGGAATGAAATGGATGACTCTCAAGTTTAAATCTGAAGGTGTGTACGGACGTGTGTATGTGAACAATTTTGGGTCAGATTTATTAGGTTGGCGCCATCAAAAAGATTTGAATATCATCATAAGTCCTAATGCCAAGGAACCTGTGATGGTGGTGGAACCTATGGGGACTGTAGAGGCCATAAACATTGATGAAGGTCTCATAATGTCAAAATATCGAAAGGCATTTACCGATAATTTGGGGTTACTGAAAAGATTTTCCCACAAAATAATATTGAAGAAGGGTGCCAGACCTTCTGTGCACAAAGTGAGGAATGTGCTAAATATGATGAGGGAACCTTTACGTAAGGAGTTGGATAAGTTATTGGAACAAGATATAATCGAACCAATCGAAACATCTGAGTGGTTGGCTATCGTGGTGGTGGCCCCCAAGGAATATGTGGGCTTACGAGATCTAAATAAGAACATCTGGTAGACAGACAACCTCTTCCCATCATATCAGAGACTATTGCTGTCATGGGGGTGGATCTATCTTTAGTGTCTTAGACATGTCATCTGCATATCACCAGGTGAATGTACATGAAGGGTCTAGACATTTAACATCTTTTGTGACACCCTTGGGTGGGCATTCGGGTTGGCATCAGCATCTGCCATTTTTCAGAGGGTGATGAAGAACATATTTGGAGACATTAATCAGGTCATTTGCTTCCAGGATGATATACTCATATTGGGGAAGGAAGAGAGGGGTCATGATGTGGTATTTGATGAGGTGATGGAAAGGTTGAAAAAACAAGGTTTGAAAGTAAAGAAAGAAAAGTGTCAATTAAGAAAGAACGAGGTGACGTATTTAGGTCATGTATTAAATGCAAAAGGAATAAAGCCGAAAGACAGTATTGTAAAGGCTGTTGAAAATACCCCTGAACCATCAAACAAAGATGAGTTGAGATCTTTTCTTGGACTTGCTGAATATTGTTCCAAGTATGTCAAGAATTTTGTGGACATAGTGGAACCATGAAGGGTAATCATGGCAAAAAATGTAGTGTTTGAGTGGAATGAGGATTGTAAGTAGTCCTTTGCAAAAATAAAAGAGAGTATAGCACGGGCACCCACATTGGGACATTTCAAAATATCGGGAAGAACATACATTGCTAAAGATGCAAGTGGTGTTGGATTGGGGGCGGTTTAGATGCAGAGCGTGAATGGTGAAGAACATGTAATTGGGTTTGGATCTACGAGGTTAAGAAGTGCAGAGGTTTCCTATTCAGTGATTGAGTGGGAAGCTCTAGCTTGTTGTTGGGACATCAAGCATTTTAGATTTTATGTGTGGGGTATTCCTTTTAGAATCAAAACGGACCATAAACCACTTATTTATCTGTTTAAAGGAGGTAGAGAATTGGAGAGGAATGTTACACCGCGGATATCTTGGTGGATGTTATTCGTTCTAGACTACAATTTTGAGGTCTAGTATGTCAAGGGTTGTAGGAATGTTATTTCGGACAGTTTATCCAGGTTGCCTGTGACTGAAGGGGAACACAAGGAGAGTGAGGCAATTGCAGAGTAATAAGAGAAGAGTGAGGTGATTGCAGATTGTGAGAGTAGTGGGATGGCTTTAGGAGTTGAAGAAAGGAAGATAGCCAAAGACAAAGATTTGGTGTTGAAAGAAGTTGAAGGGAGAGTGGTTCAAGGTTGGTTCAAGGAAGATGTGTCGAACAAGGAGCTGAAGGAATATTACAAACTGAGGGATGAGTTGAGTTTGATTGAAGGAAAGGTAATGAGAAGGAATTAAATTGTTCCCCCCACTGGAGTTCGGAGCCGCATTGTTGCTCTAGCCCTTGAGGGATATCCTGGTAGAAACAAGACTAAGAGGAGGCTACGTCAGTCATATTGGTGGCCTGGAATGGATTGTGACATTGAAGAGTTGGTGAAAACATGCCTGGCATGTGGAAATAGTGACAAGACTAAAGTGGTTTGACAGCCTCCCTTAGATTCCCCCATGAGGCTGTGGGAAAGATTAGCTATTGATTTCATTGGTCCTGTAGCTAAACTTGGTGTGAGAAACAAGTATATTTTGATTATAGTAGATTATCATACCAAGTGATTTGTCACAGAAATGTTAAATTCCTACAGAGGACTTTCATGGAGGAAGGAATTCCTAAGACTTTGGTTTCAGATAACGGGGTCCAATTTATTTCCTGATGATGACTGATTATCTTTCCCAGATGGGCATCATTCATGAAAAAGTAGCCTTATTTAGGCCACAAGCCAATGGATTGGTGGAAAGGGTTAACAGGATGGTTATGGAAAACATTCAGCTCTCGTTAGCTAACCAGCTTTCATGGAAGAATGAATTGAAGAAGATGGTGTGGGCACACAGAATGACGCCACATTCGGTGACCAGAGTATCACACTTTGTTTCTCTGAAGGGAAGAGAAGCAGGGAGAAAATAATGTCCTGTATAGTTGAATAATGCAAAAGATGTGTGGATTGACCGTGAGGGTATCAAAGAAAGAGTCTCTGATCTTCAAGATAAAACTAAGAAATACTACAGTTTGACATGGAATGTGAAGAGCCAATGGATAAAGGGAGGAGATTGGGTGGTGATAAGGAAGGGTGGAATTGTGTGTAAAGGAGAAAGCAAATTTTCTAAACCTCAGAGAGTGAGAAAAATTAGGTACAAGTAAGGCGCAATGTAGTGGTTTTATATGATGGGACTACCTGGAGTTTTGGAAATGTGTGTAAAGTGAACAAACCTCTGTGTGAGGTCAGTGATAATGGGTTAGACTATTCTGCTGTTATTTTGTTCTGACAAGAGAAGTGTACACATTGTGTTTCTTCCTTGGGAACATTACGAACAATGCGTTATAAGTGTATTAGTTAATAAGTGTATTAGCTGTTGAAAATTGTGTTGCAAAGGGAGATGTGTAGAGTTTACTTCACTAGAATGTAGAACACGGGAAAGAGAATCTGAGGGTGGTGATGTTATTGGGTGGTTGGAAGGCTGGCTTAGGTGAAAAGAGTCGAGCAGTTGTATTCCTGGGGAACCTACCGAATTAAAGAAGAAAAAAGAAGATTGGTGTAGCATTTTCTTTACACAAATACAAACGGAGGGACCGAAAGGCAGGACTGACCACTAGCAAGCAAGGATTTTTTAAACATGCTGGAAAAAAACACATGAAATGCAGTGGGTGGAGTTTAAGCCCAATCAGAAGTTTATCTAGTATATACTAAAGTATACACAAGAGGTTGAAAGCTTGACCTAAAAAGGACAACAGGGGCGTATTATATATGGCACACTCTCCCTGTTTGTGCCACAGCGCACCTTTCAAAAGGTGCACCAGGCGCAAACAGGGAAAGTGTGCTGCGTTATGAAGAATGCGCTGCCTCCAGGGCAGCTGCAAAAACAAGCTGCCCCCAGGGAAGCACATTCAAGTGAAACACATAGCAGCAGCTTCAAAGCCACTCCGTGTTTCACAGTGCAGGCGGCATGCTGCCTGTATTTTCAAGAGGGGAGAGATCCCCTTGCAGGCAGGTGCAGTGAGTGACTGCACTCACCTGCAGGGAATGTTTGCAGGTTCCATTGGACACGCATTCCCACCCCAGAGGGCTGCCTTTAGGAGGTGCACTGAAAGTGCTCCATCTTATTTTGGTGCACTTTTAATGTGCCTCCTAAAGGCATGTTTTCCTTTGCACATACATCAGTAATGCGGAGCGGACGCAGACGCAGAGTGATTTGCTAATTTGCATGGGACCATGCCCAATGCAAATGAAGGAACGCACTCTTATGATGGCACTAGCGCTACATGTGCTTCAGCGCTATCAGTATTACAGAAGGGGATACACAAGTGTCTGCGGCCCCTGCTATAAAACCATTGTGCCCCGGGGTGCACAAAATGGGTGCGCATGCCCGTTGCACCCCTGGGGCACAATATATAATATGGCCCCAGATCAGCATGCACCAACAAGGTCATACAGGCCTTCGCTCAAGTTGTGATTGCCATAATAGGGTCATTTTACTTGCTATCAGGCCCCTCATTGTCAAAGTAGTTGCCATTAGTACAACTCAGTAACTACATTGGGTTATATTTGGATGCTGTGAGAGGCAGCACATCACATTCATTCCATGTTTTCCAAGAATGGAAGCAAGAGCGTTCTCATTAAATAAATAACCTACTGCATGTCAGCATTGCGCCAGGGTGTGAAATCTCAATGGGCTTATCTCTGCAGCACTGCCCTGCCAACTAAAGATAACAGATTATATGACCTCAAAATGAATGAAAATGGTGGTAACAGGCATCACAGAATCTTTACAGTAATTCAAGGCCTTATTGATTCTGTAAATTAAGTTTAAATGTGTGTGCAAAACAATCTCTAGCAACTCTCTGCTAGCTGGTGCAGTGCTTGCAGTTCCTTCTTTTTGGACTGGGTGCGCATATTTGACAGTATGCTTCCATACAGTACCCGCTTAGTCACATTCACATCAATTTCGTGGCTCTGACTATCCAAATTGTTCACTGATCCAATGTGTTTACATTAAAAATGTAATCTTCAACAGAACTGCAGCATAAGAAAACCTTTCTTTATTAAAAGTATGCAATTTTCAAATGTCCTACTCAGTGTTTACCGGCTCACAGGGTGGACGAGCTGGTGCACACTGAGGCAAATGGAATAACACGCAATGTGACAGAAATGTGCCAGACAGTGACCACACTGTGTGGTTGTGAACAGCAAATCTCTGCGACAGACAGGCATGATCAACCCAACTTTGACATTGACCATTATACCTTAATTTTAACCCAATTTGACAGAAATATGCTAACCTATCACCACACTGTGTGTTTGCGAACAGGAGCACTTTGCACTACACAAGCATAATCAGCATGTGTTTGGCTATGCACACCTTTTTACCAGGATGTTGACTGTGGACATGTATCTGTTACAGTGGCATAGCTAGACCTTGTGCCGCCCATGGCAGTCCCTGCGTTTGCCTCCCGTGCCGGCCGCATCTAAGAGCGGGGGGTATGCTGGCGATTCCTGCTCTTGCCGCCCATCGACGGCCTCAGGTAAGAGCGTGGGAGGCCGCCACCCCCATAACTCGTGCCGCCCGGGGCGGACTGCCCCCCGCATCTCCCTTGCTATGCCACTGATCTGCTGTATAGGCATTTGTGAAATCTAGGTGAACATTGCTGCAGAACCACTTTGCTCTCAACTCTTCTTGGATGCTGAATTTCGAAAGAAATCCTTAATCCAACAATTGTCTCCCAGAGTTTGGTAAGTCACAAGGGATCTCCATGCTCTAGGTGCAATATGTAAGCCACAGCTTGTACATGCACGGTGTACTACAACAACACATTCTTTCCAAACCAACACTGTAAATGCCTCACATCCTTGGAGAAGTAATGC
Source organism: Calotriton arnoldi (assembly GCA_963921515.1). Taxonomy (NCBI): domain Eukaryota; kingdom Metazoa; phylum Chordata; class Amphibia; order Caudata; family Salamandridae; genus Calotriton; species Calotriton arnoldi. The sequence goes on along the minus strand of CAWUFW010007552.1, from coordinate 794,480 downwards.
ACCATCCACCAGTGCGGGGCTTTGCTCTGAACATGGTTGTCCACATTAACAATTCTGCTTGATGTTATTTCTCACAGCCATCACTGCTATTATGTGTTTAGCATCTCATTGCAAGTAAAGACATTATTAACTAAGCTCTGCCCTTCTATAATAAATTGAGTCAAATGTGCAGCATGTCGTTATGCCCACAATGGTATGCCATACATAGGATGGGCATGCAACATCATCCATAATGTGGCGTTAAGCTCTATTTTTCTATTCTATTGTGGATTCTTTTTTGTGTGGTGTTTTCACTTGTATACTGTTTGAAGTGTTGCACAAATTCTTTACACATTGCCTCTTAAGTGAGTCCTGACTGCTCTGTGCTAAGTTACCAGAGGGTGAGCAGAGGTTATTTTAGGGTGTGTATCAGACTCACCCTGACTAGGATTGTACTCCCTACATGGACAGGGTGCATACCTCTGCCAACTAGAGACCGCAATATCCAACATTGGTGGCAGCATGGGATAGGACTTCTATTTGTGCAGTGCCTTACAGTAATTTGGTGTACACTACCAAGCACATCTAAGACCACTACAAGTTTTTGTTTTCTCCGTTTTCTCTCAATTGATCATTTTTTCTAAACACGCATATAACCGTAGCAAAAACTCCAAAACTGTAATCATGTTTTAAAGTTTATCTTTGTAGTTCCTTTGAAGATGTTTGCATTGGTGTCCATTATTGCAGTCAATTATTTTGGAGCCATGGTCACAAAGTGTGGTGAAGGTCTCTGGGTTACAGGTTTATGAAGCCCCACAGACCGAGCGCTGCCATAGACTTTGTCCAAAGACTCCAATGCTAACTGAAGTCACAGCAATTATCACCATACGAGCTATTACAGAATAGCGAGCATGTTTTAGTTTCCTCATTAATCATTATTTTATATGTAATATATTTTTTATTATGCATCTCAAAGATCTTTAATAAACAAAACAAAAAAAAACACTGACTGGAGTGGTAACCTCATTGAGTAACATTATTGTTTTAATTCTGTATATCTCAGACTACATTACTTCGTTGACTAAGCCTTGAAATAATCTACATCGCTGTGCTGAAGGGAGGCAAGTGCTAAAGAGTAGAACACAGTTTGGGGTCCAATAGAACTGTGGTCCCACTTCAACATAAAGTTAGGAAGTCTCCTCACGAAAGGGCAAGGAAAACAAGAAAAATCACTGTTAGCAGTAGTTTACAGCAATCTTGTGCAAAAGTAGCACAAATTGCTAAGGGGCATGGCAGGGAAGGTGTGCATAGAATGCTTTGACTCTCTAGCTAGGAACACACACTATATAGAAAAGCATGAAACATGTTGCAAACTCGAAATGTTCACTCATCCCTGGCCAATGGAAAAAGGATCTTCCGATGGCCTATTGTCTTCTTCCCCGATTCCCATGTTTAACGTCCATGTTGACATGTAGTTATTTGGGAGCGGCTGCAAAATGTTACAAAAGATACATCTAAAACCTTTAGCAAGCCTACTCTGTCAGCAGTTCAGTGTCCCATTGTGTAACAACGGTCTACTCTATGAAATGAAACATTAATATCTAGCATGTCCTGCTTAGATCATGGAAATCAGAGCTATAGAAAAGCATTTTCTTTCATTAGTGTATTTGTTCATTATAAGCATATGGCGAAGATGTCATGTTTTGCAGTTCAATTATAACGTTAAGTCAACATTTAATGAAAACCATTTATTTTTATTGAAGAGACAGTAAATTATAAGAATATTTTGAGGCCTAGTAGTGAAAGAATGATAGAAATGGGAGCTTTCTGCAAAAATAGACATCATTTTCTATGTAGCACGCATAATAAAAAATGCATTTTCTCTAACCACTAAATGGGCACACATTTCCTAAGTCAAAATTAAAACACATTTCTATATTATTATGAAGCTAAATTTACGTAAAATGTTTCAACTTCCAGACTAGTAAAGTGAACTATACATGCCCCAGGGCCTGTAAATTAAATGCCACTAGTGGGCTTGCAGCACTGGTTGTACCACCCACTTAATTAGCTCACTAAACAAGTCTCAGGCCTGCCACTGCAGAGGCTGTATGGGCAGTTTGACTGCCATGTCGATGTGCCATTTAAAATCCCTCGACAAGCCTTAAACGCCCCTTTTATTTCACATAAGTCACGCATAAGGTAGGCCCTAGGTGGCCCATAGGCAGGGTGCTGTGTAAGTAAAAGGCAGGAAATATATTTTTGAGTTTTACATGTCCTAGTAGTGAAAAAAATCCAAAATCTTTGTTCACTACTCTGAGGCCTACACCTGTCATAGGTTAACATTAGGAATTCCTTATTACATTTAATGAGTGTAACTTCAGATTGAGAAGGAGTAGAACTGTCATGTTGGTATCTATGGACTTGGAATAATAAACACTCTTTAATGGTAAAGTTTGATCTAATATTATAATTTTAAAAAATGACGCTTTTAGAAAGTTGGCATTTTACTGCTCTTAAGCCTTATGTGCCTGCTGCCTGGCTCCAATACACATCTGGGGTGGTGACAGCTGGGCCTGGTGCATTCTCTCTAGACAGTCACACACAAAGGGAGCTTTGATGGGCCATTCATGTTCTGATGAGTCATCCTGGGGCAAGATGGGAAGGAGGAGCCAACACTTACACCTGAATGGGCTGTGTCCTGCTCACATACAAAGGATTGTTTAACCCCCTAGAGGGTGTCTCGAGTCGAGGCAGGAAGGAAGAACATCTGTGCACTTCAAAACCCCTCTTTGAATTTTCCCCACTTCAAAGGCACCATTGGGTATAAGAACTGGAATTCTGACCCTACCAACTCAGTACACTTCTGGACCTCTGAATACTCTGCCAGAAAGAAGGACTGCTGTGCTGCTGGAGGATTGCCACTCTGCTGGACTGCTGCCCTGGGAGAACTGCTTTTCTGCTTTACTGACCTGCCTTCTGCCCTCTCTGTCTGGGTGTGATGGACTGGACTTATAGCACTTATAGTGTGCTTGCCTCCTGTTTTGAAGTCTCAGGGGCATCAAAGACTTCACCCCATTTCACCAACTAGCACCTGGACTCTGCCATCTGTGAGACCTACCCTGCCAAGTGGTGCCAATGCAGTCCTGGGCCCTTGGAAGTGGGTTTCCTGTCCTACAGCATCAAAATCCACACATTGCCGTCTCTGCGCCGGTCAGAACCAACGCATATCCTTCAACGACGACACATCGCTGATTTGTGGACCTGACAGCATTGGCTGTGCGGCTCGACGACGACACATCACCTTCACTGCAAGGGGTTCTGCAACAATGCATCCCCAAGCTGCATGACTCAGAACCGACGCATCACCTACAATCCTATGGATTAATGCTGATGCATCGCCTCCGGCTGCTGCTCACATCTTGGTCCTTGTCGTAAACACATCCTCCATGAAGGTACTGTTTGCAGTGGGCTCCTGTATCCGACCTGCGCTCCATCGCGGTTGGCCTGACTTTTGAGATTTGACCCGGTCCAGCGCGACCAGATAGCCCCAGTTGGCGCTTTAGGCTTTTAAGCACTATACTGCATTTAGTCTTTGCAAATTAATATCTCCAGTTCTACTTATTGCATTTCTTTTTATTTTTGTCTTGTTTTGTTCATTAAATTAAGCTCTATTCTTTTAACATGGTGAGGACTTTTTATGTGTGGTGTTTTCACTTTTCTACTGTTTTAAGTGAACAAATACTTTACACATTGCCTCTTAAGTTAAGCCTGACTGCTCTGTGCCAAGCTACCAGAAGGTGAGCACAGGGTAATGTTGGGTGTGTATCTGACTTACCCTGACTCGGAGTGTGGGCCCTGCTTGGACAGGGTGCATACCTCTGCCAACCAAAGACCCAATTTCTAACAATAACTTTAAAATCTGACTGTCTCTTTCAGTACTCTGTTTGTGGTGTATCACCCTCCAAATGCTTATTATTGGAACTGACATCTTTGGTATGGTTTGCCCCCAACTTTTTGCCTTCAATCCTCTTGTTTTTGCTGACTCCATTTTTGCTGACCTTAGGACTCTGCACATTTTACCACTACTAACCAGTGCTAAAGTGATTATGCACTCTCCTTTAAGCATGGTAAAACTGGCTTTCACCCAATTGGCACATTTCATTTCTTGTAAGTCCATAGTAAAGTGCTACTGCATGTACCCAGGGCCTGTAAATTAAATGCTGCTAGTGGTCCTGCAGCGCTGATTGTGCCAGCCACTTAAGTAGCTTTTGAAAACATGTCTCTGGCTTGCCATTGCAGCCTGTGTGTCATTGTTCAGGTCTCACTTTCCACCAGCAGTTGAAAGCAGTAAGTGATTTCCGTCTGCATGTAGATATTCCAACGGACGGTAGGGTCGAGGAGTATCTTCGGGTTGTGACTTATTTGATGCTTATTCATCAGGGTCAGGGTACCACTAGTATCGCTGAGCACACTTTAAACCAACTTTTTGTACAAATTGATCCTGCAAGTGTTACTGAAATTGTTCCTTCGGTGTGAACTAATCACTTCTTGATTTCTTCCACTGTCATCATTACGATGCAATGACCCCTCCCATCCAACTAGGGAGCAAGCTCAAATGGCCTTGCCTTCGTTGTCGCCAAGTTTGTGCTCTGTCCTGCCGTCATCGGATATAAATTCAGCAGTTGACTTGTCCCCACAACGACTCACCAGAGGTCTATTCCCCTCATTTAGTTTTGTTTTGGTGATTCTCTCCTGCAGGGTAACCTTCATACGAGACATCGTGAATGGCACCATCAGAAGGAAGATTTTTCCCAGGTGAAAGAAAGCATACAAATAGGGAATTGTAAAATGTAGATACATACGCGTGTGTATTGCCAAAGTTCAAAACGCTCCCAAAAAACAGTTCTGTTGTTATCTTCTTTTTGAACCATCACTGTGTGGCCAGCTTGGCCAAGCCATCCTAGGCTTTGTGTGGCTTTGTGTGGTAATTTGTCATCTACCTTCAGCTCAAAACATCAGGGGATCTACAGAGGCATAACTGCTGCCCATATGTCAGTTCAGCCATACCAATAAGCGCTTCCCCCTCACCCAAAAGAGAGTGCAAGAGAGACTTCTACTGAACATTAAATCAGGCCCATCTGTGAATTCCTGCCCTGCTTCCATCAGGAAATTTCTAGTTCTCGTACTCAAGGTGAGAACACTCCTCACTATGGGCCAGATGTACGACCCATTTTTGCATGCGCAAACGGGTTAGCGACCCATTTGCGCATGCAAAAACTAATAGGGCCATGTACAAACCCTATTTAGCGAGTCGCAATTTATTTGCGACTTGCTAAATAGGATTTGCGACTCACAATTAGGAAGGGGCGTTCCAAGGGCGTCCCTTCCTAATTGCGACTCGCTACCCTATGTAAGAATGTTTTGCGACCGCAATTGCGATTGCAAAACACTTGCAATTTACTGCCCTCTTCTAGAGGGTGCTAATGCACTCGCAAATGGGAAGGGGCCCCCAGGGGACCCCCTGCTCCTTTTCAAATGCAGGGAAAAATATTTTTTAGGGTCAGGCAGTGCTCCCAGGGACCACTACCTGCCCTTAAAAAATGAAACGAAAACGTTTCAATTTTTTTTTTTAAATGCATCCCATTTTCCTTTAAGGAAAACGGGCTGCATTTAACAAAAAACCTGCTTTATTCAAAATCAGTCCCAGACATGGAGGTCTGCTGAGCCCAGCAGGCCACCATACCTGGGAGGGCCAGCCATTCCTAATGGGGTCGCAAATTGCGAGTGCCTCATGAATATTGATGAGGCATGCAATTTGCGACCCCATTGGGAATCGCAAACAGTGTCTCTGACACTGTTGTACATGGCATTTAGCGACTCTCAAATTGCGACTCGCAAGTAAGCGCAATTTGCGATGAGCTAAATGCCCCGGTCGTACATATGGCCCCTTGTCATTACTGATAGAATGATGTCCTTTGTCAATTTGTCCTTATACCAGGGGTGGTCCCTTGTGGTTGGAAGAATGGGGTGATACCCCCTCTGCTAAAAAAAAAAAAAACATTTCAAAACCCACTGGATGTGGTAAACTATCACTAAATCACTCGATTCCCGGCTTTAGGGAAGACACAACATAGGCCTGTTGTCTGCTGTTATGGAATTCTGAGCGTATCTGGCGAGAAGCCACGTTGGTGGTCTAGACAGGCGAAAAGGGCAAGATCAACTGCAGTTAAAGCGGTGGGGGTGGGAATGCCAATCTGCTGGCCCTGGTCCTCCTGCTGCTGCTAGCCTCTGGACAAGGAAAACAAAAAACATAATGAATGGAATGCTTGAGTTACTGGTGACTGCTAGGACCGTATTCCGTCCATCATGACCTTTAATCCTCTTTCCCACGCCATCGTACTATGGTGTTTTTTGGACTCTGGTGTTTGCCTACGTAAACCAAACTGGAAGAAATCCTTTTTTTTTATCTTACAGGCCGTTTTTCTTCCTCACTTTCGGCCCTCAGAAATGACTATATCCTGCGAGGCTCCTCAAGAATCTTCTCTCAGCCTCACACTTCTTTATATGTGTATCCACCCTAACCGAGCTGAATAGATCTTTTTTGGCAATTAAATTATTTCCTATGCTCACAACATCCAAATTATTCTATCATTTTCAGACACTGAAACTAACCTTTGCCCTTGCATTTCGAGCATTTTCATGTTGGATGAAGGCAAATTGCCTTAAACTGAATGGGTACAAGGCAAAGGTTCTTTACGGTTAATACATTTCCAACTGGTCATTAACCAGATGGCCATCAGACCTAGGTGGACCCCCTCCCCTTCTCTGTGCATCAAGAATCTTAGATTTGGCCTTGAGACAAGTCTCTTTATAACTGAATAGGCCATTAAAGTCACTGCTAGCTGTTTCTCGATTCTTAGAATGCCATGCAAAACCTTGATTTGGCTGCCTACCTCTGCCAGAAAGTGTGTTATTCATGGTTTGATCACTTCCCATCTGGACCACTACGATTCTCTTTATTGTGGCATCCCAGAATATGGAATCCAGAGACTCCAATTTATACAGAATGTGGCAGCTAGACTCATTCTCAATCTCCTGGCTAGAGCTCATGTTTCTCATTACTTAAGTGACCTTTGCTGGCTCCCTATAATAAAGTGTGGCATCTTTAAAATTCTCTGCGTTGATCACAAGGCGTTCTATCCCACAGGCCCTGCCTGTCTCAACAGTAGCCTCAAACTTTACTATGCCATCCAAGCCCTATGCTCAGCCAATCTCCATTTCGCAGTTGTCCCTAGAATTCATTGAATTTGGAGATCGCTCTTATTATCTGACTACCAAAATTTGGATCCTTCTTCCTAACTTCCTGTTGGATTATAGCCATTTTAAAAACGTCTTAAAACCTGATTGTTACAACAATAATTCTTCCAATCTCTTGTACCCTCATCTTCTTATGCTGGGTGACGTTTTCAGCACCAGGACACTTTGTCAGAGTAACCACTCACACTTTACAGATTTAAGAAAAATCCATTATAATTGTGGTTTTGCCCATTATCCCTCTCGAGTCAAAGACTGGCCATATGCATATCAGTTTTGGTCCTGCTCCAATGAGAACAGTTCAGCCTGAACTGCTGGGCCTGGTCCTCTCCAGACAGGAACACAAGCAACCCCAAACCAGATTCTGCCTATTAAGCGCGCTTCACTGAGATATAGCTCAGTGAGAAAGGGACCAATGCCTGGGCGTGACCATCACATCACAGTCAATTACAGCTTAAAAATAGAATTTATTATGCTTCAAGCTAATTTCCTGGAAATCCCAAGGTCTTTACAACTCACACTATTTTTATATCTATAACTATCTTATAACCCTAGTTTTACAAGCTGGACTTTAATTTGGACCATAAATGATGTCGGAGGCTCAGCTGTGAAAGGAAGTTGGAAACTAATCTTGTCAACTATCTAAACTAAAATCGCTTCTACCGCTACCTTCCTATGTTCAACGCAAGATTAGACTCTTGAAACAGGCTGTGCTCTGGGTTCCCATAACCACTAGTGCTTAGTTACAAAGGGATAAAAATACAGTTGGTAAGAACATACATGGACTGAAGAGGTAAGGCCACATATTGAAGACCAGGAGGGCATGCAATGGCTCCCTGTGAAGTAACAGATATCAGCTAAACTGGGTTGTTAGATGTAGTATAAGTGCTATTTAATACATGGGACTCTGTAATCGCTGTATAAATGTCTGTCCCTAATGTCTTCATAATCAGCGAGTTGTGATGCACTCAATCGTCAATTATAAAGAAAAGGGACAGAACTCAACTGTTATAAGTTATTACAGTCGAGTTCTGGTGTCAAAATGCCTGCTGCCAGAAGTGGAGTTAAAGGCAGGTCAGGTCACGGAGCATAATTGTGCAGATGTTTCAAACAATGAAAAAGGAACATTGCTTCTCTTTCCTCTACTATATTTTTTAGCTTACAAGGACGAGCAGAGAGAACATATTTATTTTTTGCACTCATTAGCTAGTTAAGGAAAAGCTACAGACTTTCCGAGCTACTGCAGCTTTTATTTTTTGTTAAAAACTGACTTGTATTGAGCTGTTTCTAATAGCTGGTTGCAACAAGTATCTAACAGGTTTTTGATGTGTTTAACTTTGCACAAGAGGTTTTATTTTTATAGTTTATGTTTGCAAACCTGGTTGCTCTGTTCATATAAAAGAGCTACGCACCAGCGTTTTAAGTAGTTTGTGGGAAAGGTGATGGTGTGCCCATGATTTATATGGGATAAAGTACACCCTGGCATACATGATAAGGATATTGCAAGTCACCTCGGAGTTCCAAAATATTCTTATAATGTACGACAGAGGGTACTGCATCCTATATATCAACCTGGGACCAGATTAACTGAAAAATTGTACCAAAACATACACTTCAACCTGAGCTTTAAAGAGGAAGTCAAAACCACACACTGCCTCATTCCTCTATTAAGGAAGTCCTCAGTGACTTGCAATTTCCTTACAATGTATGGCAGGGGGTACTTTATCCCATATATCAACCTGATACCAGATTACCAGGACATTTGTACCACACCATACACTCTATCCTGAGCTTTAAAGAGCAAGCCAAAACCACAGACGGTTGATTATCCCACGTGACAAACTAAAGACAAAGAGGCCAAGTTAGGGCTGCTTCTGTGACTGGACACATTTTGTGGACGCAGTGACTCAATAGCTTAAAATGTCATCAACTTTAATGAACTTTTAAACAGTACTAAAAATATACCTTTTCTAGATCTAACATAAGGCATGAGCGAAGACACCTTTACTTAAGGTACTGTTTGCCTTATAAATGACATATTATTCATTCATTATGTAGAACATTTTGAGAAGAGAACCATATTCCAACCCTTGGCCACCCCTTGAAATGCGCTCTACAAATACAGGAATCACAAGTTGTGATATTCCAGTTGTGAGCAGCTAGGTGTGTAGTGGAAAAATGACCACTCATGTACCTCAAGGCAGAGAAAATATTGGAACTGCGTGAACTACTCACATCTGACATCATCAATCCACTTTTAATCTTCTGACACATAAAGTACACGTTAATATTATGAGCAGCGTACGCTTGATTGACAGTTGAGCGACCACTCTGGTTGGTGCTCACCAGCCAATTGGAATCCAGTCCCAACCACGTTGTGAATCAGGAAGGGGATCACTGCAGTGTTGTAAGCCCAGTCTGTCCAGCCTTCTAAGCGCCTGCTCCATCGGCTGATAGAACATGTGCTAGAAGCCTCCCCAGCTCGGCAGTGGGTTTCCCTGCAGAGGGGTTTCTCAGACTCGCATGTAAGCGCGTGCACTTCGATACCCTTCCTGTTAGTAGCCGGGCTAAGATAATCCGCCTCTTTCACACTGAGAGATGCTGCTTCCATTTTATATGACGAAAAGTGCTTACTTTGAAACTGTCCAATGAGCCATGTTCCTTCTGTGTTGTACTCTGAGGCTGCCCGCGACCCATGCAGGGGGTCCCCAAAGGAGGGCGGCCACCTTAGTGCCACGTGATGGCACAAACACAACAGGGCTAGTGTTTGGACCTCCCGGATGTCCAAGCACTACTCTGTCATTTCCGGCATGCCAGTGGGCGGGGGGGGGCAGGTATATCTACCTCCCCCGCCCAGCTGGTGATCCTTTTTCGCGCCGAGGATCACGCCGTCTTTGGAGGTCGTGCTGTCGGTCTGCTGCTGGACACGCCATCCTGGGAGGTCGTGCGGTCGGTTGCTTCGGGAAGCGAGGTGAGCGGCTTGTCACCCAAACCCCCACCGGTCCCACCACGCAAGGCCATGGCCTGCGTGGGACCCCGTCCAAGTTGTAAATTCTCTGGCCCGGCCGCCCGTAGAAGGTCCACTGGTGTCGGTACCTGCGGGTGGGGTTGTGGTGAGGGATTGGGACGGGGGCAGGGAATGGGTGGACAAACTTCTCAGCCTCATGCAACGTAGGCCAGACCGAGCAGCCGTAAACAAAGGAGCTTTACTAGCTCCTCTTACGAGTTACCATGGCACGGCCCCTTCCGGGATTAGCGCCCTGAAGGTTTCAGAGGCGATGCAGCAAGGGGCAGTAGGCAGCCCAGCGGGCCCGACCGCAAGGGGTAGAACCGCTACTGGGGGTCGGCCTCAGCTGCCATGCTAAGAGTCCGGTGCAGCTTTACCCAAGTGGCGTGGCTCCCTGCACTCAGCGATGTGCGCAAGTGGGTCGGCCGACGGCGCGCAGGCTTTCTTTCTGGAGCCCCTGGGTTCTTGCTTCCCACCATCTCCAGGTCTCTCTCTGTGCGGGCGGGAGGGGGATGTGCCACTGTTGGGCCTCAGGTGCCCATGCCGCCTCGGCCCCTCCGCCCCCTCACCAACAGGTTAGCATATCCAGGGGACAACACGGCGATAACGTGCATCGTGTGGTGATGCCGTGGTGGGGTCACAGATGCAGTAATGCAACAACGAGGTCGAGCCCTGGCAGTGCCAGGTGGCCTTCGCTCTTCCTCGCGCCAAGGTCTCCTGCTAGCGGGGGAGCCCCCCCCCAGAGACGGTTCAGACACAAACGGACAGCCCTTTCCAGAACCCTCGAAGGCTTAAAGTATATTATCATAATACAATATCACAGTTGTTCGCTTCCACCCAAAATTGGACTCTACTAGTGTTCTCCAGGTGTGAGGCTCTCGCTGTGTGTCTGGAGTGTACGCTGAACTAAGAGCAATAAGTTGATTATCTTTTCGTGACGTGGAGCAAACCTCCCAACAGTATTAAACTTAAAGGCACGTTGGAGAAGGCAAGGGGCCGGTGTGGTATTGAGTCAAGGTGTTTACGATTAACTTTTTAATGTAATGCTAAACGCTTAGGCGTGGAAGCGCTGTATTAACGGATATTATTTTACTCAGCTCGGTGCGGGCCACTTGTCGCCTTCGGACAGATAAAGGTCTACGTTTGCCTCGCCGGTATTTTCGCAGCGCTTAATTTGAGCCGGTGGCAACGGACACCGGCGCTTATGACTGTTGCCACATGGTGGCGCTGTTTGTGTAATTTGTTACACTTTCACTTCACAGGGGCATCCATTTTCCAGTCCTGTATTTCTTCAACACATCACTGAAATGTAGATCATTAATAGTTCAACTGAAGACAGCAACTCCCAGAATGCTTTGCATTGTTACATGAAGGCTCAGAACCCAGACCCGATATCCCTGGTGACATGGAGGGATCTGGTAACATTAGCTAGGTGGAGGAAAAAGGCGGACCACTCTTGAAAGAGGGAGGAGGGAATGTCCTTGTCTCCTCACTATTAAAGTGGGGGTTGGGAACTGAGAAGTCTTAAAACAGGAGTTCGTTCCGTTGTAATGTAAGTGGCCGTGGCAGACAGCTGGCAAGTGCCTGTGCGTAATGTTGTTATCCGAGATGGACACTACAGGAACAATGGCGTTCATCACGGTGGTTATGTATTAGCTCAGACACATTTCTTGAAATAAGTCTCGTTTCAATTTAATATGGTGTATTATGTTTCTCTCAAACATGCTATTGGGCCACATTTATTTTCACTGTAGTAGCACAAATAATGATATTAGGAACAATACAAATATCCTGAAATATAAATCATGCTGTCCTTACAGAACAACCAGCTACATAACACCAACTTAAAATGCTCTATTGTGCGGACAACAATAAAGAATTCTTTAAAATGTTTACACCAAAAAGGTCTATTGTGACAAGATTGTTGCTCAATTTAAAGGGTTGTCAAAACTCTAGAGCTTCTCATTCACGTGGATGTCCGTACAAATGTGTGTAGTGAAAAAAAACAGTCAAAAAGAAAAAAAAAAGTACCACTAAGGAAAGACTCAAAATTATTAATGAATGTAAAGGTATAAAATACAACCTCGGTCGCCTGTCCCTTAAATGGATTAACATTGTGATGTACAATGATGACTATTACATTCATTCATCTACAGATTATTATATTTTACATACAACTGGAAATTGAATACTGCAGAGGGAGGGACACAAACATATTTCACACCTGGCACAAAAAGTCACAGTGATACACACTTTACATATTTGAACCAGGCATTAAATTTACAGCCTCTTTTTGTTAAATCCACAATGTGAGAAAGTCAACCCTGGACTTTCAAAAGTGCTGCAATGGCCTACTTATGCTAAACTACAGCATCAAGTTTACCTGTGCTAAATTTGACCAGGTGGTTTCCGGTGCTCGGCACCGTCACTTAATTGTCAACACCGGCGCTTGTGACAGTATTTATTTATTTATATATTTATACAGCGCGCTACTACCCAAAGGCGTCTAGGCGCTTGCAGCTCAGCACATAAACCAACCAACCACCTGGTATGTTATTGGGTATAGAGCCAGGTTTTAAGTTTCTTCCTAAAGGAGAGTAGATCAGGGGAGTTTTTTTAACTCTATTGGCATCTCATTCCACCATCTGGATGTGACACATGAGAAGCTTTTACCACCCCATCTGAGAAGGCGGAACCTAGGTTCTTTCAGGAGCTTCAGAGAGGCAGACCGGAGTGTACGTGCTGGAATATGCCATTGGAAGCGATCTGTTATGTAAACAGGACCAAGGTTATGCAGAGCCTTGTAGGCGATGCAAAGCGCCTTAAACTTAATTCGCTTCGCCACAGGCAGCCAATGCAAGGTATCGAGAGCCTGTCTGGCTGATGAAAATTTGGCTAGGCCGAAGAGCAGCCGAGCTGCGGAGTTTTGGAGTACCTGCAATTTTGCCACTACCGATTTGTTTGCTCCAACCAATATCCTGTTACAGTAATCAAGTTTAGATAAGACTAAAGCTGCTACTACTGTTTTCTGTAATACCGGTGGGATAAATGGAAGAATTTTCCTTAGGATTTTCAAGGTGAAAGAGATTGACGAGGAGAGCATCTTATTCTTTGCATGATGTGAAAAGGATAAGGAGGTGTCAATAATGACTCCCAGATTTTTTGCCTTGGTGACTGGAGAAGGAGGGATCTCCAGCTCCATGGGCCACCATTCTGAGGACCAGAACGATGTGTCTCTGTCGAAGAGTAGAACTTCCGTTTTATTTGAGTTCAGTTTAAGGCAATTTTCTGCCATCCAGTCACCTACACTTCTCATGCATTCCTTGAAGTTGTGGGCTGTGTCATGATTTTTGCTCGCGATGGATACAATAATCTGGGTATCATCTGCATATGATACTAAGTCAAAGCCATGGGCTTTAATCAAGCGGGCCAGGGGTGCACCGTAGATATTAAACAGGGTAGGGCTCAAGGAAGAGCCCTGTGGCACCCCACATGGAAGCCTGAAACATTGTGATTTGAATCCTTCTACTTCGACGAACTGTTCTCGATCTAACAGAAAAGAGCTGAGGAGTGCAAGAGCTGGGCCTACTATCCCTGCCTCTTGAAGCCGTTTCAAAAGGGTGCCATGATCTACCGTATCAAATGCGGCTGACAGATCTAATAATATCAATGCTGCCGAACCTCCATTGTCAACCGCATGTCTTATTTCCTCAGTTGCCGTAATTAAGGCCATTTCAGTATTGTGCTTAATTCTAAAGCCATATTGGGTGGAATCTAAAACATGATTGATCTCAATGAAGTGTGCTAATTCTTGGTTCATGTGTTTCTCCAAGATTTTTGCTGGCAGAGGTAGGCAGGAAATAGGGCGGTAGTTCCCTGGGTCTGATTTATCCAGACTGGACTTTTTTAACAGGGGTAGAATAGATGTTTTTTTCCACCTTTTGGGAATCATCCCTGATTCAATGGTAGTGTTAAGTACCTCCAGGAGTGGGCATGCAACTGTCTCCACTATCATGTGGATTACTTTAGGAGGGCAGGGATCCAACAGGGAGCCTGATTTAGTGGCTAAAAGAAGTTTTACGATTTGATTATAGGAGATTTTTGTGAAGTTTGAAAATTGGGATGGGACAGATTCTGAATATGGGTTGAGCACTGGTGCAGCTGTAATTACGATATCTGTCCGTTCCTGTGGGCTCTGATTGTTAGCCGAGCTTAAGGCAAAGGTATTATAAATAGCAGACACTTTATCGCAAAAGGAAGACGCTAGGCAGTCGCAAAAAGCTTGGTCTATAGTACTTTGTTTGGTGTCCTGCAGGCGGCTTAATTTCAGCACCGTCTCAAATAGCTCTTTAGAGCTATTCTTTGCTCCTTCAATTTTTTTCTGAAAAGTAACTGGTTTTAGTTTTGTGAATTCATTCTTTGTATTAAGCTAGTTTTATCTTATATAGTTCTTTCTCCCTTGGATCATAGTGTTCACGCCAACACCTTTCTTGTCGACGGCAGAGCCTTCTTAATAATCTAAGTTCCTCAGAGAACCATGGTTCGGAGGGTGCAGTTCTGCTAGTTTTCCCTGCTCTCTGGGGGATGGTGGCATGTACAGCTGCGGTGATCCAATCATGATACTCTGATGCAGCTGCCTCTGAGTCATGGGAGAGACAGGGTTTATTCTGATTCAAATGTGAGGAAAAAACTGTTTTATCTATACGCTGCCATAAATATCTTTTTTTATTTCTAGCTACGTGATGCTTGGGGCTTATTGAGGGAGGCAGACTAAGGTTTAGCATCACTGCTGAGTGGTCGGACCAATGGAGTTGTAAATGATTCTTATGTTATAGGAAAGGACAGTCCGTAAAGACAGCGTCCAAAAGGTGTCCAGCTCTGTGAGTGGGTCCTTTCACAATCTGCTCTAGGCCTGCGCTTGTTGCCAGGTCTATGAGGTCCAGGGAATCGTTATTAGAACAATTATCTAGGTGAAAATTAAAATCACCTAGAATAGTGTAGTCTTGAGTATTCACCCTGTGTTCAAGGAGCTGGCCCATTGATTGCAAAAAATTAGTTCTGGGTCCTGGTGGGTGGTACACTAGTAAACCGTTGAAGGAGTATAGATGGTTGAATGTTATTTTAAATGAAAGCACCTCTGATTCTGTATCAGTGGAAATGTTTTTAAAAGAAGCTTTTAAGTGATCTCTAAAAATTATTGCCAGACCTCCTCCTTTTTTGTGCACCTGATCCTTCCTGGCTATTGTAAAACCTGGTGGGATAGCTATCACTAGGTCAGGCCCTGATGTTTCATCCGCCCACGTTTCCACAACAAAGATGAGGTCAAGGGCATGTGAGTCTGGCACAAGTTGGCGCTGTCTGTCTATTTTAGAGATGACCACAACAACAGGCAATTATTAATTCAATATACATTAAAAAATACTATTGCCTGCTGCCCAAGCCATTCTTATAGCTTTGGGGGCCTGGAATAGTCTGAATTGTCACACTTCCACAAGTGTCATGGTTAGTAGTTGTGATGTTACTATGATTGGCAGCATGGCAGGAGCAATGTGTGGTGCAAACTGAAGTGGCCTCCTGACGTGAGTCCTGGCATATATTTTTCTACAAATTAAGCACTTAACGTTTGAAATCTGTGAAGTCATTGGGCACAGCTGGGCCGCTGTTAGGTCAACGATTTTGGGCGTGTCGCGTGTCCTTTCCTGCTCGGGTCTCAAAATAGGTGGGCAGTTACATGGGCAGAGCTCCTTGCTGTAATCAGCGCATGAATGTAATAATGAAGGCACAGCATAGCACAAGACCTGCAAAATTACTTACATCCTCCAGTTACCTTCAATATACCTGCACGCCCATTTCTCACACTTCCACCACCTCCCCTAGGTGCTGCACCACAAGATGAGTGCTACCCTTCCTTACGGTTGGTTGGTCCTCTTTGTAAGATGGGGCTGGATTTGGTGTGGGCTATAAGGGGGAGAACTGTTTTTTCATGAAGCAAACAATTAAGCTGGCATGTGAGCTCGTTCTTTATGGCAATTGGAGAGTGCACTGATCATCTGTGTCTTTATTTACTTTGCATGGTATCTATGTCTGCGATAACTGGGAGTTGAACCGTGCTATGATGGTGGCATCTTGGTCGCAGGAAGATGGACCAGACAATGCAGATGAAGTATGGGCGGCAGCGGCGCCAAGTATGAGGAGAGCGCTAGGAGGAAGACTGAGGTTCCAGCATACATGGGTGAAAGGCTACCGGGTCACGCATTCTTTCGGTTGGTATTGGTAAGGCAACCGGAATTTTTATGCTAGCAGGAAGATATTTAGCAAGCCCCGCACTCAAGGATACATTTCTCGCACACATGACCCAAAAGCATGGGGGCAGGCACAGCTACGGCTCCTGGCAGCCTTTTAAACTGTTGGTTGTGAGGCAGCTGAATCTGGCATCCTTAGTACACGCAGTTGCCATCGCGGGGAAGCTGCACGGACATGGGGTTGCTCAGGGGAATGGGTTCTCCCGCGGTCAGGATCCGGTAGCAAGTGGGTAGACACAGTTCATAGGTCGACACAGAACCTACCATCGTTTAACTTGGCTAGCCTCCCCACCCCCTCCAAATAGCTGAGGGGCGCACAGTTCCCCATTTGTTGGCTATGGCTATGAAAGATCTTATGGGCACCCTTTCTAGGCTCCCGATCTGTAATTTTCCATGATTGGCCGTCAACTACGTTATGTCACCAAAATCTATTAGTTTGGTGCAGCTACATTGGCACTGAGCTTTCGGTCAGGTGCAAATTGACTCCATCAACCGAAGCCATTTAATGACTGCTAGGTAGTCTATAGATCTCCTGCGTATTCACCCCAAGGCTAGACGAAGGGATTGTACAGTTGGTACGGGATTCCCATAAGGTGGCTGGCCACCAGCCATGCCCTGGCAAGTGCTTGCAGTATGCTAGTAACCAGTAATTGATAGTGGTACCGTTAACAAGTTCCAGGAACAGCGTTTTACAGGAATACCATCTGACTCGGAAAGTGTTCTGGATGCTGTGTGAGAAGATATCGCCCCTTCGGGGGTATGCTCCTACTATTAATTGCTGTATGCATGTTGCAGGTCAGGAGGTAAGTCAGAAGTATCTGATAGATCTTCGGTAGAGCGTGGTATGTGTCAGGCAATATTTGGTACCAACCAGTAAAAGGAAAGACCACAGACGGCAGCAAATTTAGTGACCTTGTCATGTAAGTGGTCCCCTATTAACTTCCATTAGGTAAATGTCTTATCAAGGGGCAGGCTCATTAGGGACAATGCGGCACATTCACCTCAACACCAGCTAGGTATGTTTTCAAATTCGATATTAGCCCCACCCCTCTAACGTCATTTCACCCAGCCCCGTATAAGGTAATAAAACTGTACTTTCATCAGGCCTGGGCAAATGATTGTAATGCTTTTAGTTGCAGCTTTAGCCGACGGGTCTCATTGTGATTTCGGGGGTTGCTACCTCCACCACCTAGCCTTTCAGCCCCCTGAGGTCGATAATATGACTACCATTAAGTCAAGTATCAACAGACATCTGTTATTCAGAGCCGACATACCTTTCAGGTTGACGGCGCACTCAAATATGCATCATGTTTGGCACATACGTACAGGTTTCTTAGGCAAAAGCCACAGGTTCTTGCTTCAATGGGATAGTCAGAGATCTGAAGGGCCAGTTTCAGCAGCATGTGTACCATAAATTGGTCAAAACAATAACTCTGGCACTGCAAAGGCAGATAGTAGTCCCCCCACCCACCTCAAGTTCACCCAGACTCCGAATGAAAGGAGTACAATTTACTTTCAACAGGTCTGGGCAAACAAATGTAACGCATTGAGTCGCAGCTTCAGCCAGCTGATATCATTGAGAGTTTCAGGGGCGGAGGGGTTGTACCTCCAGGTAACAGGCTCCCACTTCAGGAGCAGGGAGAAGCAGATTCTGGGGCAGGTTAACATACCTCAAAGGTGTATCTGTGGGTTTAATGCATGTGTATCTCTGGGCTTATGGCTGGGTAGAGCCATTCTCACTTAGAGGCATGTCCATGCTAAACATTTGTGCTTATGACGGTTCTCATGACCAATGCGGTTTTTTGTATCTTTCCTAGGTGAAGAGACATAAGTTAGGTACTTCATCGCTTACAACGTAGCACATTAAGGCGGTGGTGTATAAGTTCAAGTGGCAACTGGGTGATTTCCATCATTAGCGCCAGCAGCTGCTCACATGTTTAGCAGTAAGCAGCCTGGGAAGTCTGTGGGGGGAAAACACCACAGATAAACTGAACAGGCAAAATTCCTGTAAGAAAGGAGGGTTTCACGGCAAGTACATAAGGACTCCCTTGCTTAAGGTCACATATTTCTAGGCTCATCGGATAGTTGAGCCTTTACACATCATAGTAGGGTGGATGCATCAATACAGCAACACAGCACCCAACTAGAGCCCGCAGTTAGAAGGGTATTGGCTGTTGTACATACTGTCTTCCTGTTCTCACCATCCAGAAGCTTTTCTATCGCTGGTCTGCATCCTGGTATACAAGAGCAGCAGCTTTGCTCTAGGCTACTCACGCTAGAGTGGAAACATCAGCAGGGCGACTCAGGAGCTAAAAAATCGCAGTCAGATGTGACGGGCTTGCAGGCAAGGCTGACATGAAGTAGAATACTGTAAAGATGAGTGTGGGCTAAGGGTCCCTGCAATTAAGCCAACACAACCTGCTGCCTCTCAGCCAGGTGGGCTGCGTTAGTTGTCATCTAAATAGTGTTGAGACAGATGGGTTGGGAGCACATATGCTGACAACCACCAGAACACATGTGCATTTTCAGTGAAGGGACAGGTAAATTGGTTCGTATGATTCACTACAGGTTATCACAATCCAAAATCAATGGCATCTGTTCGGCACACTGGTATACCTTTAGCAAAAGTAGGGTTATGGGCCACACACGAAAAAGTGGTATTCAGTCAGGTGGGGCATGAGTTTGTCATTCCTAAAAGGGTGCCGTTACCTCAACAGTTTTGAAAAAGCTGGGTTGGAGTACAAATTCGGACAACTGCCAGTACACGTCTTGCATTCACATTTAAGAAGGTGCAGGTACACCTGCTCATATATTTTCCCCCATGTCCTCAAATCCAAAAGCATTGGCAAACCTTTTTGGCACTCTGATATACCGTTGGCTTAAGCGGTCTATGGGCTACTGCTCGGATGGGGACCCCAGCATGGCGACACAGCATCTGTCCCAAAGGGGATGATGGACGGAGCGTTAGAGCAAATCAAACACTCACCCTCAGTCAACTGATCTGGGTTTAATCCATCATCATTCTTTAGCTCACTCCACCACCCCAGTTCAGACATGGCCATATGCAAATCAGTCTGACCCTGTGCCTCATGGGAACAGTCCAGCCCGAACTGCCAAGCCATGTCTTCCTTGGACCGGAAACAAGCATCCTGGGACCGGTTTCGGGTTCAAAACCCTCATCAGCCAGGCTATCTTGATTCCAGTGGCAAAGTGAGCAAGGGACCCACGTCTGGGCATACCCTGCCAACTTAGGGCGAACAAAGCGATAGCAAAGGGGATGATGGACGGAGCGTTAGAGCAAATCAAACACTCACCCCCAGTCAACTGATCTGGGTTTAATCCATCATCATTCTTTAGCTCACTCCACCACCCCAGTTCAGACATGGCCATATGCAAATCAGTCTGACCCTGTGCCTCATGGGAACAGTCCAGCCCGAACTGCCAAGCCATGTCTTCCCTGGACTGGAAACAAGCATCCTGGGACCGGTTTCGGGTTCAAAACACTCATCAGCCAGGCTATCTTGAATCCAGTGGCAAAGTGAGCAAGGGACCCACGTCTGGGCATACCCTGCCAACTTAGGGCGAACAAAGCGATACCAAAGGGGATGATGGACGGAGCGTTAGAGCAAATCAAACACTCACCCCCAGTCAACTGATCTGAGTTTAATCCATCATCATCTTTAGCTCACTCCACCACCCCAGTTCAGACATGGCCATATGCAAATCAGTCTGACCCTGTGCCTCATGGGAACAGTCCAGCCCGAACTGCCAAGCCATGTCTTCCCTGGACCGGAAACAAGCATCCTGGGACCGGTTTCGGGTTCAAAACCCTCATCAGCCAGGCTATCTTGATTCCAGTGGCAAAGTGAGCAAGGGACCCACGTCTGGGCATACCCTGCCAACTTAGGGCGAACAAAGCGATACCAAAGGGGATGATGGACAGAGCGTTAGAGCAAATCAAACACTCACCGCCAGTCAACTGATCTGGGTTTAATCCATCATCATTCTTTAGCTCACTCCACCACCCCAGTTCAGACTTGGCCATATGCAAATCAGTCTGACCCTGTGCCTCATGGGAACATTCCAGCCTGAACTGCCAAGCCATGTCTTCCCTGGACCGGAAACAAGCATCCTGGGACCGGTTTCGGGTTCAAAACCCTCATCAGCCAGGCTATCTTGATTCCAGTGGCAAAGTGAGCAAGGGACCCACGTCTGGGCATACCCTGCCAACTTAGGGCGAACAAAGCGATACCAAAGGGGATGATGGACGGAGCGTTAGAGCAAATCAAACACTCACCCCCAGTCAACTGATCTGGGTTTAATCCATCATCATTCTTTAGCTCACTCCACCACCCCAGTTCAGACATGGCCATATGCAAATCAGTCTGACCCTGTGCCTCATGGGAACAGTCCAGCCCGAACTGCCAAGCCATGTCTTCCCTGGACAGCATCTGTCACAAGACTCCACCCTGTCCCCGCCCAATGACCCTCTCCAGGGGGTCCATACTTCTCTTGGTACCGCACATGGTCTTCAGTGAACCCCAAATGTAGACTTGCCAAGCAAAGGGGGTAACCAAGGGCTAAGTCAACCCCCATATGGAACTGCACATAATGGTAAACAGTGAACGAGGGAATATACCACGCAGAAGCCTGGTCAAGAGGAGAGCAGTAGTTTTAATTTCTATGGTAATATCTCTGGCCGGCGCTGTACTCCCATACAACGGAGGTCAGCGGGTAGAGAGAAGGGTATTGTGCGGCCACAATTAATAACTGTTAACAATTATACCGATGGCCTTGGAGGTGAACTCCACCATGATTACCAGTGAAGCCTTATACCAGGGACTGGGCGGTAATGGGTAAACACATGACGCGGCAGCAGCTAACAAGAAGGCGCTTATTGGTGCAAAGGGCACCATAGGGATTTCTTCCTGAAAAGTGGTAAAAGTAGAGATCAGTTGCCGCAACCCCGGGGAAGCCATTGAACATGCCCATGGGGGTAAATAAATCTGTGAATAAAACAGAGAACAGTAGTTCCCAAGTTAAGTGAAGGCCATCAAACTTGCCTATGGAAGGGTAAATAAGCCATGCGCAAGCACACCAAGCATGAGGGCTGGGTTCAACTCTAATCCAAAATCATATATAATCTGAAGGGCTCGGCGAATTAGGCATGGTCTCTTTAGTGCTACATCGCAAGATTTCCCTGATAGGGCCAGGAAATACCTGCAGAGGCAGATGTGAATTGTCCAGCCAGAAGGACTGGTAACCATGTCAAAGGTTAATGGGGATTGTCCGGGTCTGGAGAGGCCGTTGATATTTCTGGCAGGAGGGTAAACAGCGCCATGCGCAAAAATCACGGAACAGAGGGGTTTCTGGATTTATCAGACTCTGCTCTTGCATGCCATGACCACGGGATGTTTTGATGTGGATGGGGGTCCATTTGTCTAGATTGGGCATGTGCAGATTCGTGCGGGACAAGAGAACGCGGAGGAAACTCCGGAGCGCGACGAGGACTGACATTTTCAGTCCACAAGGTGGAAAGCGACCAGTTGGCGCAGGTTCTTTTAATGATGGTGGTTGCTGGTACGTTGGACACAAGCAGCTACTAGATTGGGTGTGGATAATGGACTGAGGTGAAGATTAATTCCCCAACAGCCCTAACGAAGTTGCCAAGAGTGTATGGCAACGAAACATGTTGGTCTTTTGCAGTTAAAAGTGGCCAGTGACATGCCTGCTTTTTAAACTGAGGACGCTCACAACAACTAATAAAGGACGTGCTGTATGTGAGTGGTACCTCAATTTTAACTTGAGAATCGTTTTCTCATTGCACGGTTGGGGTTGAGAGAACACTGAGAGAGCTACAGAATTTCAGTGTTGTCTGTCACACACTTGTTTATGTTGTTTGACTTTCCACCTCTAAAGAATTTTCACACACACCTCTATTGCTTTACTTATTTTTTGTTGTGGCTAGAAAGCGACCGATGATGATAACGTGGGCTTACTGACGAGTACCATCCAGCAGCCCTGTGGGTTTGCACACGTGAGGTGCTTTCTAGCCTTTTCACACACTTTTTCTAAATTCTTTCATATTTTGAGTTGTGTATACACATTAATTTCAACCAGGGTGGATGTGTATTTAATGTGGTTATTGACGAATTTTTTTAAAGTCGAGCAGTAATGACTAACCAGTTCATGGATTGTTAACCGGAACTGTACTGGAAAGGGTTTTGAAAAATATTAACAACCCCCAGGAGTCTTGAATAAGTATGCCTCACTGCTCTCGGGGATCAGACCTAATATTGTTTATAATAGATTGGGCATGGACCTGTTTCTGTTGGACCTGGGTGATGCCCTAGAAACATCAGGGTGTAAGTAAGAATGCCTGCCTTGGTGGGGGACCCTGGGTATGATGGGTGCCACACCCAGAGCTGTGGCGGAGTTACAGGGCGATCCAGAGGCTGAATGATGCATAGGGGTACCCTCTTCAGGACCAGAAGAAGGGTGCAAATGCCAAATAGCCCCAGGAAGTCCTTACGGCAGGACCCTGGAGGAACGACGGCGCCCCGTTAGTCCTTCGGGTGGTTGTAAACCTGAGCAACCGGGGGCTTGCCTGGATACGCTCCGCCCCCTCAAGGGGCGTGAGTAAATGTGTGGACTGGTGGTCCACAGGATGTAAGGGGTAACCCCCCAAAATAGTTAGCACCGATTGGTTATGCCACGGTGCAATTTGGCTCATCAGGTGGGCAGGCAGAAGAGGGGCTGCCTGCCCTTGGATCGCCCGTAAGTTGACCCACCATGTTGGCATATTTCTTATGCAAAATAAACCTGCAGCAATGTTTTCTCCAACAACCAATGTGTCTTGTGTGTTCTTTATTCTGGTATTGCTGTGTTTGCGGGTTGGGTGTGTTGCCGATATTGGCACTATGGGTGCACTTATTGTGAATATGAGCACAAGCTCAGGTGTACTTTGAAATGTGTGGTGAATGAACTGAGTCTGGTTTATGCTCTTGTCCTCTGAGAGCAACTCCATCCGTGGGAAGAAGTGGCCTTGTTTCATTGTTCCTGGGCACTTGGCGCGTCTCCTTCTTTTCAGTGCACAGGGTATTTTGCATTGTCACCGTGTTCACCTTCACATGAATGGATTACGTATAATTTCTGATAGCAGATCTTTTCATAGGATGCGCTGAACAATGTGAATTCCTATGCTGTGTGCTCACATTGTTTATTCAGACAGCGTGCAATGTACTGCGCTCCTTCCATTTGATGCCTGGTGTCTTGTATGTTTTGATCCCCTGCATAAGTGCCTCTTTTCCCACTGATTCAGAACAGAACAGGTCTGTGCTTCCCTAGAACGCAGTGGGCTTTGGTAGTAATCTGATATGCAGTGCCGCCACACCGCCAAGATGCACTCAGCGTTATTTGTGATATTGTGCATCGAGTGCCACTCCATTTATTGGATACACTGAACGTTATTGCAATACTTCCTACTGAATACGTTTTTTTTGTTCAATGTGCTCCTTTCACTGAATGTACTGTGTTATTTTTCATGGAAGGTGATGACCAATACCTTTTGATTTTAAATACAATTATGGATTTTTATATTTACTTATAGAGACTTTCAGCTAGCCTCCTCATCCATTGATCTGTTGTTGTTTCATGCACATATTTCAGTCGCCCACTATTGCAAAGAGCATGAGGCAATGGGTCTGCCTCTTCAGTTTCAGCCGCTGGCTAAATTCACAGTGAGTGATAGCATTCAGCTCTTTCACGCAGAGCACATCCACACACAAATTAGTTCCCTTCAATACCGGGGATTGCTATGGTAATGTGTACGTTTGAGATTAATAAATTATATATTTTTTCTTTTTTTAATATTTGTAAGCGCCCGGCAGCTCCCCACAATATTCTGTTATAAAAATATGTCAAAACAAAACAAGCATGATCAAAGTCGAAAGCCTGGCAACGAACACCAGACCTACTAGTATTGTTAATGATTGCTATGATCTGTGGCGGCCGGCACGGATTGGGGTGGTGGAGGGCAGGGGGGCAATGGAGGGACGGAATGTAAAAAAATTATAATAAAAAAACGTACCTTATCACCGCGTCTCTCCGTCTCTCCTCCACGTCAGACTCGGGCTACAGGAAGCAGGAAGCACCCAGGAAACACCCACCTTATGGAAATGTGGCTGACTGCTGAGTAGGCACCCTATAGCAACACACCCATCCTGGCAGGATACAAGATCACACAAAACGACTGCCATTACAAACCAGGAGGAGAAATCACAATAATGTTCAAAGAAACCATCAGCTGTGCCACAGAGAACATGACCCCCTTCATGGAGTATCAACTTAAAACTGTGAATCTCAGCAACATTCACCCTAAACCAAACCCTCGTCTATTATCCACCTGGACCACGAGCTACCTTCACCGGCAACATAGTAACCCTTCTCTCAATTGATGGCAAAATCTACATCCTACTAGGAGACCTCAACTTCCATCTGAAAGACTAGAATGACACCAGCTCAATCGCTTTCATCAAAAGCCTAGAAGAGACACAATACATCGCTGGACCCAAACACCCACCAAGACACACCCTCGACCCCATATACACTACCTTAGTTGGCATCAAAATCACCGCACTCCTGCCTCTCATCTGGACCGAGTACACCATTGTCCACTTTCAAATCAAAATCCCTCCTCAGCCAAAACCCAACACCACCAGCCTGGCCAGATGCAGCTGGAGCAGTATCTCGGAATAAAACTGGTCCCACACCCTGCACAAGAACCAGCCCAACACCATTGGTGAACCAAACAGTGACATCAAGCAACTCGGCAAGTGGATTGCTGACTCCCTGACACCCCCTAAATACAACAACCAAAAGAGAACCCAGAAGCAGGCTAGCTGGTGCACTGAGGAGCTCTGCTCAATCAAACAACATTTTAAATAACTGGAAAGAAGATGGAAAACAGGTCGCAAAGAAACAGACTAGGGCATCTACAAAGTAACACTGAAACACTCCCAGCAGCAGATCAGAGAAACAAAGAAGAACACTCTAGCCAAGTGCATAGATAACAGCTCTAATGGCTGCAAAGAAATCTTCATAGACTTCACCACATCAGCGTCTATCACAAACAGCATCACGCCCTTGTTAGAAATTGGGTCTCTAGTTGGCAGAGGCATGCACCTTGTCTAAGTAGGAATCACAATCCTAGTTAGGGTAAGCTAGATACACACTTTAAGTTAACCTGCGCTCACCCTCTCCTAGCTTGGCACACAGCAGGCAAGCTTAATTTAAGAGGCTATGTGTAAAGTATTTGAGCAACACACACACACACACAGTAAAGCAATGAAAGCACCCCAAAAAAACTCCACAAAGGTTTAGGAAAATAGACAATATTTTTATGAGAAAATCAAGACCAAAATGACAAAAGACCAATGAGTAGAACTGGAGTTATGACTTTTTAAAGAATAAACCAAAAATAGTGCTTAGAAGTCAATAGCGCTAAAGAGTTACTTAGGTTGCGCTACACCTGGGTAAATCCAAAGTTCAGGCCAACCGGGATGGAGGGCAGACCGGCGACAGGACTCACACAGGTCCTGCTGACAAAGTACCTTGGACGGAGCAAGCAACGACTTCGAAGACTCAATGTAAGGCGTCGAGGAGGTATCGCATTGTCGTCGATCCTGTGGATGTACGACACGGGCAGTCGATGAAATCTTCTCCATTGAACCCCTTTACAATGCAGGCACTGCATCGATGTCGAGCCACGCTGTCCGTCAGTGTCGAGCAGTGCATCCATCAATTGTTCTTTTGCATTTGTCACCCTGAGTGGGACGGGTATGCCCAGAAGTGGGTCCCGTGCTCTTCATGACACTGGAGTCAAACTAGCCTGGCTGATGAAGGGTGAAACCATGAAACCGGGTCCTAGGATGCTTGTTTCCGGTCCAGGAAGAACCTGGCCTGGCAGGTTGGGCTGGACTATTCCCATGGGGAACAGGGTCAAGACTGATTTGCATATGGCTGGGTTTCAACTGGAATGGCATGGGGGCAAAAAAATGATGGATTTAGGCCCAGATCTCTATACGGGGGTGAATGCATCACATTGTTCAGCATTCTGTCCAACAATTGTTCTTCTGCATTTGTCACCCAGAGTGGGACGGGTCTGCCCAGACGTGGGTCCCGTGCTCTCCATGCCACTGGATTCAAGCTAGCCTGGCTGATGAGGGGTGAAACCCCGAAACTGGTCCTAGGATGTTTGTTTACGGTCCAGGGAGAACCTGGCCTGGCAGTTCGGGGTGGACTATTCCCATGGAAACAGGGTCAAGACTGATTTGCATATGGCTGGGTTTAAACTGGAACGGCATGGGGAGCAAAAAACAATGGCTTTAGGCCCATATCTCTGCACTGGGGTGAATGTTAGACATTGATCAGCATTCTGTGCATCACTTGTACTTTTTGCATTTGTCACCCGGAGTGGGACCGGTCTGCCCAGACGTGGGTCCCCTGCTCTCCATGCCACTGGAATCAAGCTAGCCTGGCTGATGAGGGGTGAAACCCCGAAACTGGTCCTAGGATGCTTGCTTCCGGTCCAGGGAGAACCTGGCCTGGCAGTTTGGGCTGGACTGTTCCCATGGGGAACAGGGTCAAGATTGAGTCTAAACTGGAATGGCATGAGGAGCAAACAAATGACGGATTTAGGCCAAGATCTCTATACGGGGGTGAATGCATCACATTGTTCAGCATTCTGTCCATCAATTGTTCTTCTGCATTTGTCACCCAGAGTGGGACGGGTCTGCCCAGACGTGGGTCCCCTGCTCTCCATGCCACTGGAATCAAGCTAGCCTGGCTGATGAGGGGTGAAACCCCGAAACTGGTCCTAGGATGCTTGCTTCCGGTCCAGGGAGAACCTGGCCTGGCAGTTTGGGCTGGACTGTTCCCATGGGGAACAGGGTCAAGACCGAGTCTAAACTGGAATGGCATGAGAAGCAAACAAATGACGGATTTAGGCCAAGATCTCTGTACTGGGGTGAATGCATAACATTGTTCAGCACTCTGTCCATAAATTGTTCTTTTTGCATCAAATCCACTTAGATTACAGGCCCTGGGTATATGGTATACCACTTAATAAAGGGAATTATAAGTAAACTAAATATGCCAATCAGGTATATACAGTGTCACCATGTTTAGGGGAGAAGCACATGTACTTTAGCACTGCTTAGCAGTGGTAAAGTGCTCAGAGTGCCCCCCCAGGACCTGCGCGTTTTGGATGACCTAAACTGAGGGCTTGGTGTGCAGACAGACTCTGGACACCCCCACAGGATGAGTCAACCATTAGACCAGCTAGCTCTACAGTGCCACTACCACCCCCTGTATTCTACAGTGGTGTGTGTAGTTTCTGGCAACCACTGAACATGACAACCCTGATTCCTCAGGTATCGTGGAAAACAATACGGTATCTTTCGCTCAGTCACTGCTTTTTCTCAGAATACACATAGAATGACGATTGGAACGGTTTCAATAATTATTTATTGGTCAAGCGTCAGTCTAGTATGTAACATATTCGCTGCGACAATCAAAAGACAGGAGCAGACAAATGTGATAGCTAGCACCAATATCGTAAAAAGTAGATACATTTCTACCATAGTGTTAATAAGATGAATATAAACAGATTATATAAAACAATAGCATTTGGCGTACTCCTACGATGCGTAGCCTACCTAAGTGCACCTACCTTAGATAGGTAGGTGAATCATGTGTATGTAAATGTCAGGATAGATCCTAATGGAGCCAAGAATCCCCCAGGGAAGTACTAACCCCTCACCTGATGGTTCTGAATGAAGGACCCCGTCTCTGCGTCGAGGATAGCACCCCGCAAGGGATGTCAAGGTCTCTGCCTGATGAAGGATCAGCCTGCAGAGTCTCGCGCCAGCCTGAAAGGAATTCTCCTCTCTTTCTGTAAGGGGGAGTGAGGGTCTTTTATACTAAAGTGGTCACTCCAGGGTTTCTTCTAGAATCGATATGTTTTGAAAACCTTCACTAATCCCTTGCTAATCCTTTTCTAAACAAAAACACTCCTGCATAGCTGGCTGTTGGCCATGGATGAAAAAAGAGAGGTGACCCTTATACAGAATAAATCTGCTGTGCCTGAGGACATGTTTATGTACGTGAGGTGCAGGGATTAAGATAGGGTACAGAGAGCCTGTCGTCAAAAGACAGAAGTAAGCTACTGGGCAAAAGGTCACCTGTGTAGAACCGTTATGTCGTGTGGATGGGACAAAACGTATGTAATTTGGTATGTACATGATGGGACTATCCTAAAGGACATGACACCAGCAATAAGAAACAGCAAAATGTATTGGTAAGCAGGCAAAACGTTGGGGGAAGACAACCCTAAGGATGACAGGCCCTTTAAGACTTATGCAAAAACTTATCAGAGTTATTCAGCAACAAAATTGTAACATCTACAACAAATTCGGCCTTCAACCGAACCCCGGCAACCTCATCTCCAGGGAACCCCCATAAATCCTCAGAAACACTCTGGCTACATGGAAAACTATCCCAGTGGGAGAAACAGCCAACATCATGGGAATCAACACTCCGGGGCACCAATGGATCCCTGTCCCCACCACATCTACAACATGGGCGCCTCTCCAGTCAGCGAAGTACTCACCCATCCTGAACACCTCCATCACCACTTCAATGTTCCCAGATGCCTGGAAACACACAGAGGTCAACAGACGTCTAAATAAAACTTTGCATACTGTTAGAAATGGGGGTCTCTAGCTGGCAATGGTTTGCACCTTTGTCCAAGTAGGGACCCTTCTTCCTAGTCAGGGTAAGGGGTATACACTTCTAAAATATCCCCTGCTCACCCGCTTGGTAGCTTGGCACGAGCAGACAGGCTTATCTCAGAGGCAGTGTGTAAAGCATTTGTGCGTGCATACAGTAACACAGTGAAAACACTACAAATGGACACCACACCAGTTTAGAAAAATATGCAAAACTTTATCTAAACCAACAAGACCCAAAAACGACAAATATCCAACATAAAAATAGTTACTGTGCAACATAACATTTAAATTGCAGGAATAACATGAAAACACAATTCCTCCGACTCGATAGCTCTGTTTGGGGCTACCGCGATACAGAACACAACAGAGTCTAACAATTCCAGCCAACCACGTCGGTACGGGTCAGCTAAAGCGTCGACAGACTCGGAGAGAGTGCCTTTCTTGTTGGCGCCAACGCACCGATGTGAGTCGGTCGGGGCAACCGTCGCGGTTGAGATGTGAGATGGAGGCGTTGCAGCGTGCGGTGTCATCAGGGCTCGGTGCAGGCTGCGGCTCGTTGACGGAGTCGGTGAGAACAAGGCCTGCGTTGCAGGGTGAGACGGTGCTCGATGCGGTACTGGCAGGTCATGGTGTGGCGACGGAGCCGGTTGATGTTTGAGTCAGGCAGCGACAGAGTCGGTGACGTCTGTGCAGGGGGTAGTGAAGCGGTGCGGAGTGCAGTGCCCACAGGATGCGGTGCAAACAGCGGCTCGTTGACAGAGTCGGTGAGACCAGGGTTGCGTTGCGAAGCGAGCCAGTGCTCTCTGCAGTGCCTTCAGGACACAGAGTCTGAGATGGACTTGGTGATAGAGTCGGCTGCTCTTTTCTTCTGCGGCAACTGCAACCAGCGGAACCAGAGACGGTGCCCAGAAGGATGGTGAGGTCTTTGCTGTTCATGAGACCTCTTGAACAGGGGGCAAGCTCCACTTCAAGCCCTTAGAGATACTTTTTCAAGCAGGATGCACACACAGTTCCACTCCTTGGCAGAAACAGCCACTGAAGGCCAACCCCAGACAGCACACAGCAAAGGGGCAGTACTCCTCCAGTTTCTTCAGCTCTTCTCCTTGGCAGAGGTTCCTCTTGAAGTCCCAGAAGTGATCTAACATTCTGGGGTCTGGGCCCCAATACTTATACAGCAAAATCCTTTGTTCTCTGGTGGCAGAGAAGCCCTGTGCCCAGTCAAAACCAGTTCTGTCCTCTCTGGTTAAGCTTCCTGGCAGGAGGTGGAGACAGCATTGTGTAAGGCAGACCAGGCCCATTCAGTTGAAAGAAAAATCTCCTCCCCCTACTCTAAATGCAGCCCAGGTCTATTGAGCCCAGCCCTGACTCACCCTGGAAGGGCAGGACACACCTAACCCCCTCAAGTGGCTGTCTGAACAGAATGCACATCCCCAGCCCCTGTCACTCCAAAGCCAGACAGTCAAAACACATCCTAGCAGAGGCACACTGGATGGCTAAGCAAGAAAATACCTACTTTCTAAAAGTGGTATTTTCAAACACAGAATGTAAAAAACACCCTCACTAAAAGATGCATCTTAACATTCTCAGTTCAGGCATACTAAAATTTATTTTCCTATCTTGTTCCCCTGGGCAGTTGGGCTTATAAGATGTTGCAAGCAAACTCCCCATTTTATCCTATGGGAACAGATAGCCTTACAATAGTGAAAAATGAATTTGGCAGTATTTCACTATCAGGACATGCTACACACACCAGGGCATGTCCTATCTTTCACATACACTGCACCCTGCCCACGGGGGTACCTTGGACCAACCTTAGGGGTGGCTAACATGTAAGAAAAGGGAAGGGAGGGCCTGGCAAGTGGGTACACTTGCCAAGTCGACATGGCAGTACCAGACTGAGCACAGATTCTGTAGTGGCAGATCTGAGTTACATTTACAGGCTGCTTATGTGGGTGGCACAATCAGTGCTGCAGGCCCACTAACAGCATTTGATTTACAGGCCCTGGGCACACACAGTGCATGGTACTAGGGACTGACTAGTAAATCAAATATGCCAATCATGGAATCACTAATTCATAACAACAATTTACAGGGAGTGTAGGAGAGTAGGATCTGCTTCACATGGGTACCCCCACTTTTTGCTGATGCTTCACTGTTTTTCGACATTAGTCTGGCTGGGGCCCTGCTAATCAGAACCCCAGCCTAGCTGCTTCCTCTCTAAAATGGTTTCCATGTGCCTTAGGCACATCACTGATTGGGATCTGGAGTGCCCTTATAAGTCCCTAGTATATGGTATACTATGTACCAAGGGCATAGGTACCTCAGAGGCCTGCCAGGGGCTGCAGCATGTATTATGCCACCCCTGGAAGGCCATCCAAACTGACACCACAGGTCTGCTACTGCAGCCTGGGTAAGGTGGTGCATGCACCCCTTACTGTGATATAGGTTACCTATATCACAAAATACTTACACACATATAAACCTATAAGTCACTCCTAAGGCAGGCCTTATCAATCCTAAAGGCAGAGTGCATGGTTCCTATGTGAGAGGGTGCCCCTGCATGAGCAGGGCCCCTCTGCAGCGTTCGGAGACCCTCTCTGATGCTGTTTGTAGTGCAGCCTGACCATATACTCTTAAGCGCATTATATCCTCTCGGTAAAATGCTAACTTTGGAATGGCTACACCTAAACATGTCGTGTTTGGTGTCAAACATCTTGGAATACTACCCCCGCCAATCCTGGCGGTGGGAGTAGCATTCCACCCTTCTAGAGGGAAAGACATGTTAACTCTGACTAGTCCGGTAACTTCTTTCCAGAGCCCTGGCATCACAAAATGGATGCTGCTGCCACAGACACGAGTCTGGCCTCCTGCTGCTGGACGAAACTCCGGCAGGGAGGCCTGGACAACAGGGTTCCTGTCCCAGGGAGGTGTGACCACCTCCCCAGACAGGATAATGTGTATTGGGGCTGGGCGGGAGCACTTTCGGGTGCTTTGAAGTCCTGCACTGGGGGCACATTTGGTGTCCGTGTGCATACCCCAGTTCAAACCGGATCAGGGGCTTGCAGCCCCTGCTTTGGCGCGAACTGGACAAAGGGAAAGGGGTGTAGCCACCCCTCTGCCCTGACCCACCCATAGGTGGGGCCACAGAGTAGTCCAACCCCTATTTTTAGAATAAAGGTAGGAACCCAGTCCTTAGGACTTTAGATTATACCTGGACGAAACTCTGAAACTGAATCCTGGACCTTCGACGCTCTACGACAAGATTAGAGGACTGAAGAATCTCCCTTGGGGTCAAGGAGTGACTCCCCTGCTTGGCAGGCACCAAAGAAGCATCTGTCCAGTTCGCATTTCTGAAGCTCCCGTCGGACGCCGAAGTCATCGCATCACCAGAGGTGGATTCTCAGACTTCCCCGAGGCTACCCTGAGTCCCCAGCAAAGCTGAGGCCCGTGGCTATCGTGGGTGACTTGAGACCGTGACCCCTGGACACCGAGCACATTTGCAAGTGCATCATCTTCTGGGTCTCCCAAGAAGTCATGCTTTGGGCTCCGAGTAGCCCTAGCCTCCAGCACCACCTGCACCGAAGATCACTGGCCCCCACTCCACGAGTGTCCTGTAAGCCAGCTCCACGTGCGGCATCACGAGGCTCCTTCGCAGTCGCTAGCCCGTTGGCTAGTAGCCCTTAACGAAGGCCAATCCTTTTCTAACTTGGCATCCTGGTTGCTCCAGGCCTGCCCTCACTTACCTTCGCTGGGTGAGTTCCACAGACCTTGCTGGTCTGCACCATCGACGATCTACATCTTCACCGAGACTTGCCGTTGCCAAGGCTTGTTGGGTCCAATCCGGTCGCCGACACCTCAGCACTCGACAGACATCGTGTAACAGCCCGAATCCTGCTCCTGGTTGCTGACAACGCCTCCTGGACCTCGTGGCTGAAGAGTCAAGACGACCGTCAACGCACCTGAAGCACTCGACAGCGGTGGGCATCTGTCCATCGCCTTCCTGGTCACTGGTTAGTGACCCAGACTCTGTCCCCTCTGCTTTCAGGTTCACCAGAACTCCGATCCACTCTTGGATCCACCCGGACACTTTTCTCTTGGCCGCCAGCAGCACTTTGCAGCAGATCGCCATTCGAATCGACGACGAAACCCGACCCCGAAAGGCACCTATGCACCCGGCTTCCCTGGGTGAGGTAACACGAGTACTCCGGTGCTCCCGTGGGTAGAGACTCTTCAAAGTCCTAGATCTCAAGGGGTTTTGTCCTAGTCCTCTTTTAAGTGTCCCTTTCCTCTATTTTCCCGATCCCGACTTTCTCCATAGAAGTTAACGGCGTATCGCGGTTGTGTATTTACACTGCACTGCGTCTCCCGTGGGTCCCCTGTGTCACTACCTTGGGTGGTTCCTTGTGGTCCAAGCACTTCTAGAGGCTCTAGGCCTAGTGTCTAGTTCAGTCGTGGTTCGCATACCACTTTATTGGTATATGGTTTGGTACGCCCCTAAGGCCCAAACGTGTATTTGTGCTATTACTGTGAATTAAGACCTTATAACTTATGTACTTCGAACTCTAGCCTCATAAAGAGACTAGAGGGGTGTGTTTAGTAATAAATACATATATTTTGAATATATACCTGGTGTGGTGCTCTTTCATTTGGTCACTCAAGAGATTATAGACTGGTAAAACAAGCTGCTTTACATTCCTTCAAGACTTAGCCTGAAGGCTGCTCTCCATAGCTACCACTAGGATAGCTTTCAATAAAGGTTGTCTTTAACCTATCTCCAATAAGGGGTTGTTTGGACTGGTGCAAGGTGCCCACTATAATTAGTGGACAGCATATGCCAGGCCAACTTCTCACATTGGTGTGCAGCGTGTGGGATTCCAGCTTGCTATTGTTTTACCAGATAATCTCAATTGAATTGATCAACTGAAAACCACTAAAGGTACCTAAGGTACATATAATTTAAGCTTAGAATAACAGTAAGTTCTACTGAACTTAGAGTTGTGTGTTAAGGGATAGCACAACCCTTTCTACAACTCAAGAGAGTTTAGTAGGCCACACTAGAGTAGGTAGTGCATACACCACACCACACTAGTAATGTCTTTAAGGGCAGGATCCAAAGAATCCTTGCAGGAAGCCATTGAGCTTCCACCCTCCAAGTATGATACACTCCCATTCTTGGAATTGAGAGCTTTATGTAACTTGAGAAAAATAAGGACAGGCGAAAGCCCCACCACCCAACACCTCAAGGAGTTGTTGGTGGCTTATGACCTTAGTAAGCCTGTAGGGACTGAAGGGGTAGGAGCTGAGGGTGGGGCAGGAGAAGAGGAGGATGCTAGGGGTACCAATACCCCCAGCCCCCTCTGAAACTGGCCAGGAGGGTGACAATGACCCTGACCTGGAAAACCAAATCCCTCCTGTGGATGATGATGAGGATGATCAAAATGATGCCCTCTTTGTCCCCCCAGGAAGGATTAGGAGTGTGCCCAGGAAGTCTAGATCTCCTTCTCAGGAGTCTAACCACTCTGGCACCTCTATAGGGAGCTCTGTCTCATCTCACAGGAGGGAATCCTCTCATGAGAGGAGAACCAGACTGGTACAGTATGAGGAAACTCAGCTGGAGATCAGAAAAAAGCAATTGGCTTTAGATAGGGAATCCCTAGATCTCCTTAGAGAGAGAAGAAAGTTGGGACTAGAGTCCCATGGTGGCAGCCATGTCCCTAGAGACAGGGAAAGGTCCTATGACCATAGGAACCTGAGCAAGATTGTCCCTCCCTACCAGAGTGGGGATGATATCCACAAATGGATAACTGCTTTAGAGAGGGCCTGTAAAGTACAGAAGGTCCCTCAGGAGCAGTGGGCAGCAATCTTGTGGCTCTCCTTTGCTGACAAAGGTAGAGATAAGCTCCTCACTGTTAGAGAGGAGGATGCTGATAATTACAAGGTCTTGAAGAGTGCTCTTATTGATGGGTTTGGCCTAACCACTGAACAGTACAGGTTGAAGTTCAGAGACACCCAAAAAGCACAGACTCAAGACTGGGTAGACTATGTGGATTGTTCTGCCAAGGCTCTGGAAGGCTGGTTGATGGGCAGTAAGGTGTGTGACTTCTCAGGATTGTACAATCTGATAATGAGGGAGCAGATTCTTAATAACTGTCAAAATCAGCTGTTGCATCAATACCTGGTAGACTCTGATCTGACCTCTCCCCAAGAATTGGGAAAGAAGGCAGACAAATGGGTCAGAACCAGGGTGAAGCAGAAGGTACAGAACCAAGGTGGGGAAACCAAGAAGCAAGATGCTAAGAACTCTGACAAGGGTGGGGAGAAGGGTAAAGATCAAAAGTCTTCATCAGGCCCCCAAAAATCTTCTTCTGGTGGGGATTCCCAGTCTACCAAGGGTAAAGGCCAAAGAAAACCATGGTGCAAGGTCTGTAAGCAAAAGACCCACTGGACCAGTGATTGCACCAAGTCCAAAGACTCCAGTCCAGCACCCACCAATGCCCCTAAGGCACCTGTTCCCCCTAGTACAGTTGGTGGAAGTGCTCCAGCAAAGGGTTTAGTAGGGTTCACCCTGGGAACTGAGTTGGGCTCTGACTTAGTCAGAGAACTGACTCAGGCTGTGTTAGTCTGTGATGGAGGCATGGATGTGACCTCCACTGTGAGTCCCAGTAATCTGGGCAAGTACAGACAACAGCCTTTAATCAATGGACGTGAGGCTTTGGCATTTAGGGACACAGGGGCAAGTGTCACAATGGTGACACAAGACCTTGTGCTACCTGGGCAAGTTATGCTTGGTGAGATGTACCAAGTGACCAATGCTAGCAATGTCAGAACAGACCATACTCTGCAGTTGTTAACTTCTCCTGGGGAGGGGTAACTGGCCTTAAGAAGGTTGTGGTAAGTGCAAACCTACCAGTCGAATGCTTGCTTGGCAATGACTTAGAGACTTCTGCTTGGGCAGAAGTGGAGCTCAGGACCCATGCAGAAATGCTGGGGATCCCTGCAGATGTGTTTGCTGTGACCAGGTCACAAGCCAAAATGTCTAGCACTGAACAGGCCTTGGATTCTGGAAGAATGGACCAAGTGCCTTCCAAGAGGAGGAGTAGTAGGGTTAAGGCAGTGCCTTCCCCCTTGGCTCAGGAGGAAGATCAGTCCCTTGAGGGGGATGATCTCAGCCCTGAAGAAGGAACTGTCCCAGAGGAACTTGAACCTGAACAGGTTGAGTTCTTGGGGACAGGGGGACCTTCTAGGGCAGATCTGAGCCAGGAGCAGCAGAGCTGCCCCTCCCTTGAACCCCTCAGACAGCAAGCTGCTGCTGAGGCTGCTGGGAAAGCTAGTGGTCCCCATACAGTGTATTGGGATGATGGACTCCTGTACTCAGAGAGTAGAGACCCCAAGCCTGGTGCTACCAGGAGGTTGGTAATACCTTTGAAGTTCAGGGGCTTCCTATTGACCCTAGCCCATGATATTCCCTTAGCAGGTCACCTGGGCCAGAACAAGACTTGGGACAGAATTGTCCCTCACTTTCACTGGCCCCACATGTCTGAAGACAGTAAGGAGTTTTGTCGCTCCTGTGTAACCTGCCAAGCCAGTGGCAAAGCAGGTGGCACTACAAAGGCCCCCTGATACCACTACCTGTGGTGGGGGTGCCCTTTGAACGGGTAGGGATTGACATTGTTGGTCCCATGGATCCCCAAACAGCCTCTGGGCACAGGTTTATCCTGGTGGTAGTGGATCATGCCACCAGGTACCCAGAAGCTATTCCCCTCAGGACCACTACAGCACCTGTGGTGGCAAGGGCCCTCCTGGGAATCTTCTCAAGAGTGGGCTTTCCTAAGGAGGTAGTCTCAGACAGGGGTGCTAACTTCATGTCTGGGTACTTAAAAGCAATGTGGAAGGAGTGTGGAGTGACTTATAAGTTCACCACACCCTATCACCCACAATGCAATGGTTTAGTTGAGAGATTCAACAAAACCTTGAAGGGCATGATTAAAGGGCTCCCAGAAAAGCTTAGGCGTAGATGGGACATACTCTTGCCCTGCCTTTTATTCGCATATAGGGAGGTGCCTCAGAAGAGGGTTGGTTACAGCCCTTTGAACTTCTGTTTGGCCACCCTGTGAGGGGTCCACTGTGCTTGGTGAAGGAAGGATGGGAGTTACCTCTCAAGCCCCCAAAGCAAGATATAGTGGACTATGTACTTGGTCTCCGCTCCAGGATGGCTGAGTACATGAAAAGGCAACCAAAAACCTTGAGGCTAGCCAGGAACTTCAAAAGGCCTGGCATGACCAAAAGACTGTTCTGACTGTTTACCAGCCAGGACAGAAGGTGTGGGTGTTGGAGCCAGTGGCCCCAGCAGCTCTCCAAGATAAATGGAGTGGACCCCACACTATTGTTGAGCAGAAGGGTGAGGTCACTTATTTAGTAGACCTAGGAACACCCAGGAGTCCCCACAGGGTTCTCCATGTCAACAGGTTAAAACCATATGTGGACAGGGCAGACATGGGCTTGCTCATGGCTACTGATGAAGGGCAGGAGGAAGAGAGTGACCCACTCCCTGACCTGCTCTCACAGAACCCTGACGATGGGTCAGTTGATGGTGTAGCCTTGGCAGGCAGCCTCACTACCCAGCAACAAACTGATTGCAGGCAAGTCCTCAATCAGTTTAGACATATGTTTTCACTGACACCCAGTCAGACCACCTGGTGCACTCATGAAGTGGACACTGGGGACAGTCTGCCTATTAAAAACAAGATTTATAGGCAACCTGACCATGTCAGGGACTGTATCAGGACTGAAGTCCAGAAAATGTTGGAATTGGGAGTCATTGAACCCTCAGATAGCCCTCTGGCTAGTCCAGTAGTCTTAGTACCGAAACCTCACACCAGTGGTGGAAAAAGAGAGATGAGGTTTTGTGTAGACTACAGGGGTCTCAATGCAGTCACTAGGACTGATGCCCATCCAATACCCAGGGCAGATGAGCTCATAGATACTTTGGCCTCTGCCAAATATCTCAGCACATTTGACCTAACAGCTGGCTACTGGCAGATCAGACTAGCTGATACTGCAAAGCCCAAGACAGCATTCTCAACCCCTAGTGGGCATTATCAATTTGTGGTAATGCCCTTTGGTCTGAAGAATGCACCTGCCACTTTCCAGAGGTTGGTGAATACAGTTCTCACAGGACTGGAAGCCTATAGTGCAGCTTATCTAGATGATATTGCTGTCTTTAGCTCCACCTGGGAGGATCACCTGGTCCACCTCAGGAATGTTTTACAGGCCCTGCAAAAGGCAGGCCTGACTATCAAGGCCACTAAGTGCCAGATAGGGCAGAGTCAGGTTGTGTACCTGGGCCACCTTGTGGGTGGAGGCCAGGTTCAACCTTTGCAGAGCAAGATCCAGACCATCATGGACTGGACTGCTCCCACTACCCAGACTCAGGTGAGAGCCTTCTTAGGCCTGACTGGGTACTATAGGAGATTTGTCAAGAGGTATGGATCAATAGTGACACCCTTGAATGACTTAACTTCTAAGAAAATGCCCAAAAAGGTTCAGTGGACAGTTAGCTGTCAAAAGGCATTTGATGACCTCAAGCAGGCCATGTGCACTGCTCCAATTCTGCAGAGTCCTGATTACTCCAAGAAGTTCATTGTTCAAACTGATGCATCTGAATTGGGGGTAGGGGCTGTACTGTCACAATTGAATGAAGAAGGTCAGGATCAGCCAGTAGCTTTTATTAGCAGAAGGCTGACCCCTAGAGAGAAACGTTGGTCAGCCATAGAGAGGGAGGCCTTTGCTGTGGTCTGGGCTCTGAAGAAGTTGAGGCCATACTTGTTTGGTACACACTTCCTGGTTCAGACAGACCATAAGCCCCTCTTATGGCTAAAACAAATGAAGGGTGAAAACCCCAAACTGCTTAGGTGGTCCATTTCCCTACAGGGGATGGACTTTACAGTGGAACATAGGCCTGGGAGTAACCATGCGAATGCAGATGGACTCTCTAGGTATTTCCACTTAGAACATGAAGACTTAACTGGGCAAGGTTAGTTTAATGTCCCTACGTTTGGGGGGTTGTGTAGGAGAGTAGGATCTGCTTCACATGGGTACCCCCACTTTTTGCTGATGCTTCACTGTTTTTCGACATTAGTCTGGCTGGGGCCCTGCTAATCAGAACCCCAGCCTAGCTGCTTCCTCTCTAAAATGGTTTCCATGTGCCTTAGGCACATCACTGATTGGGATCTGGAGTGCCCTTATAAGTCCCTAGTATATGGTATACTATGTACCAAGGGCATAGGTACCTCAGAGGCCTGCCAGGGGCTGCAGCATGTATTATGCCACCCCTGGAAGGCCATCCAAACTGACACCACAGGTCTGCTACTGCAGCCTGGGTAAGGTGGTGCATGCACCCCTTACTGTGATATAGGTTACCTATATCACGAAATACATACACACATATAAACCTATAAGTCACTCCTAAGGCAGGCCTTATCAATCCTAAAGGCAGAGTGCATGGTTCCTATGTGAGAGGGTGCCCCTGCATGAGCAGGGCCCCTCTGCAGCATTCGGAGACCCTCTCTGATGCTGTTTGTAGTGCAGCCTGACCATATACTCTTAAGCGCATTATATCCTCGCGGTAAAATGCTAACTTTGGAATGGCTGCACCTAAACATGTCGTGTTTGGTGTCAAACATCTTGGAATACTACCCCCCCGCCAATCCTGGCGGCGGGGGTAGCATTCCACCCTTCTAGAGGGAAAGACATGTTAACTCTGACTAGTCCGGTAACTTCTTTCCAGAGCCCTGGCATCACAAAATGGATGCTGCTGCCACAGACACGAGTCTGGCCTCCTGCTGCTGGACGAAACTCCGGCAGGGGAGGCCTGGACAATAGGGTTCCTGTCCCAGGGAGGTGTGACCACCTCCCCAGACAGGATAATGTGTATTGGGGCTGGGCGGGAGCACTTTCGGGTGCTTTGAAGTCCTGCACTGGGGGCACATTTGGTGTCCCTGTGCATACCCCAGTTCAAACCGGATCAGGGGCTTGCAGCCCCTGCTTTGGCGCGAACTGGACAAAGGGAAAGGGGTGTAGCCACCCCTCTGCCCTGACCCACCCATAGGTGGGGCCACAGAGTAGTCCAACCCCTATTTTTAGAATAAAGGTAGGAACCCAGTCCTTAGGACTTTAGATTATACCTGGACGAAACTCTGAAACTGAATCCTGGACCTTCGACGCTCTACGACAAGATTAGAGGACTGAAGAATCTCCCTTGGGGTCAAGGAGTGACTCCCCTGCTTGGCAGGCACCAAAGAAGCATCTGTCCGGTTCACATTTCTGAAGCTCCCGTCGGACGCCGAAGTCATCGCATCACCAGAGGTAGATTCTCAGACTTCCCCGAGGCTACCCTGAGTCCCCAGCAAAGCTGAGGCCCGTGGCTATCGTGGGTGACTTGAGACCGTGACCCCTGGACACCGAGCACATTTGCAAGTGCATCATCTTCTGGGTCTCCCAAGAAGTCGTGCTTTGGGCTCCGAGTAGCCCTAGCCTCCAGCACTACCTGCACCGAAGATCACTGGCCCCCACTCCACGAGTGTCCTGTAAGCCAGCTCCACGTGCGGCGTCACGAGGCTCCTTCGCGGTCGCTAGCCCGTTGGCTAGTAGCCCTTAACGAAGGCCAATCCTTTTCTAACTTAGCATCCTGGTTGCTCCAGGCCTGCCCTCACTTACCCTCGCTGGGTGAGTTCCACAGACCTTGCTGGTCTGCACCATCGACGATCTACATCTTCACCGAGACTTGCCGTTGCCAAGGCTTGTTGGGTCCAATCCGGTCGCCGACACCTCAGCACTCGACAGACATCGTGTACCAGCCGGAATCCTGCTCCTGGTCGCCGACAACGCCTCCTGGACCTTGTGGCTGAAGAGTCAAGACAACCGTCAACGCACCTGAAGCACTCGACAGCGGTGGGCATCTGTCCATCGCCTTCCTGGTCACTGGCTAGTGACCCAGACTCTGTCCCCTCTGCTTTCAGGTTCACCAGAACTCCGATCCACTCTTGGATCCACCCGGACACTTTTCTCTTGGCCGCCAGCAGCACTTTGCAGCAGATCGCCATTCGAATCGACGACGAAACCCGACCCCGAAAGGCACATATGCACCCGGCTTCCCTGGGTGAGGTAACACGAGTACTCCGGTGCTCCCGTGGGTAGAGACTCTTCAAAGTCCTAGATCTCAAGGGGTTTTGTCTTAGTCCTCTTTTAAGTGTCCCTTTCCTCTATTTTCCCGATCCCGACTTTCTCCATAGAAGTTAACGGCGTATCGCGGTTGTGTATTTACACTGCACGCGTCTCCCGAGGGTCCCCTGTGTCACTACCTTGGGTGGTTCCTTGTGGTCCAAGCACTTCTAGAGGCTCTAGGCCTAGTGTCTAGTTCAGTCGTGGTTCGCATACCACTTTATTGGTATATGGTTTGGTACGCCCCTAGGGCCCAAACGTGTATTTGTGCTATTACTGTGAATTAAGACCTTATAACTTATGTACTTCGAACTCTAGCCTCATAAAGAGACTAGAGGGGTGTGTTTAGTAATAAATACATATATTTTGAATATATACCTGGTGTGGTGCTCTTTCATTTGGTCACTCAAGAGATTATAGACTGGTAAAACAAGCTGCTTTACATTCCTTCAAGACTTAGCCTGAAGGCTGCTCTCCATAGCTACCACTAGGATAGCTTTCAATAAAGGTTGTCTTTAACCTATCTCCAATAAGGGGTTGTTTGGACTGGTGCAAGGTGCCCACTATAATTAGTGGACAGCATATGCCAGGCCAACTTCTCACAGGGAGCACTTGCACTTTGGCACTGAACAGTAGTGGCAAAGTGCCCAAAGCATCTAGACCAGCAAGAACGAAGTCCAACACACAGCAAAATAACAGGAGGCAAAGGCAAAAATACTGGGGAAACCCACACCAATGATGCCAGGTCTAACACCTGTCCCCTCCAGCTGAAATGTGGGGAGAACTACCCACCCTCTTGGGAGTTCTCTTCACTAAGGCGGAAAAATCTGGACAGACCATCAGCATTGGCGTGTTCTGTACCAGGACCGTGTTCAACCGTAAAGCCCATCCCCTGTGGGGAAAAGTACCACCTCAACAACTTTGGGTTCTCACCCCTCATCTGCATCAACCATCTGAGGTGTCTGTGGTTGGTCTGAACCTGGAAGTGAGTCCAAAACAAGTAGGGCCTCAGCTTCTTCAGCGTCCAGACCACAGCAAAAGCCTCACTCTCAATCATACTCCACCTCTATTCCCCTGGAAGTAACCTCCTACTAATGAAGGCTACGGGTTGGTCTAGGCCCTCCTCACTTAGCTGTGAGAGCACAGCCCCCACACCATGCTCTGAAGCATCTCTCTGCACCACGAATTCCTTTGAGAAGTAGGGTGCCTTGAGCACGGGTGCTGTGCACATGGCAGATTTCAGGTCATCAAAAGCTTTTTGGCAGGCGTCAGTCCGTCAGTTCAGTCACCTTCTTTTTTTTGGGGGGCTTTTGTATAGCACAAACTAGACCTGAAGATATCAGGTATCAAAGCGCTTTACATAACACCAGTTTTGTTACACAAGGACACATTCATTTTGTTAGGCATGGGGAGATTAAGTGATTTGCCCAGAATCACAGGATGTTGAGAGTCGTTGCCGAGACTCAAACCCGGTTCCCCAGCTTTGAGGTCGACCGCTCTAGTCGTAAGGCTACATCCGCTCCCCGGGCTGCTCTTACTGGGCTGCTTCCTGGAAGTCAGCTCTGTCAAGGGGCAACAATGGAGCTATAACCCTTGACGAATCTCCTGTAATACCCAGTGAGTCCTAAGAAGGCTCTCACCTCTGTCTGGGTCTTGGGGGGTTCCCAGGCCAGAATGGTATAAATCTTGGGCTGTAGGGGCACCACCTGGATGCGCCCTACCTGGTGTCCCAAGTACGCCACTGAACCC
This sequence comes from Calotriton arnoldi, assembly GCA_963921515.1. Lineage (NCBI taxonomy): Eukaryota > Metazoa > Chordata > Amphibia > Caudata > Salamandridae > Calotriton > Calotriton arnoldi. The sequence goes on along the minus strand of CAWUFW010007552.1, from coordinate 751,116 downwards.
TGCCCGATCTGGCACTTGCTTGCCTTGATCTGCCCTCTGCAGAGCCTTCAACACTTCCCAGAGGGGATGCTGATGTTCCTCCCAAGTGGCACTGAAAACAGCGATATCATCCAGGTAGGCGGCACTGAAATCCTCCAGTCCAGCCAACACCTGGTTGACCAACCTCTGAAAGGTGGCAGGGGCATTCTTCAACCCAACGGGCATCACCCAGAATTGGTAGTGCCCCTCTGGGGTTAAAAATGCTGACCTCTCCTTGGCCCCATCAGTCAAGGCAATCTGCCAGTACCCAGATGTTAAGTCAAACGTACTGAGGTACTTGGCAGCTCCCAACCGATCTATGAGCTCATCAGCTCTGGGGATGGGGTGTGCATCTGTCCTGGTGACTGAATTGAGCCCTCACAGAACTGGAGTTCTGGCCTGGTACTGGGTGCGGCAGTTTTTGGGACCAATACCACTGGGCTGGCCCAAGGGCTGTTTGAGGGCTCAATCACCCCTAGCGCTAACATCTTGGAGACCTCCTCCTTGATGCAAGCTTTGACCCTGTCAGTCACTCTGTAAATTTTGTGCTTCACAGGAGTACTATCCCCAGTGTCCACATCATGGGCACATCACTGAGTGACACCAGGGGTCAGGGAGAACAGAGCAGCAAACTGTCCCAACAGTTGGCGGCAGTCACTCTGCTGTTCAGGAGTCAGGGCGGGGGAGAGGGTTACACTGTCCACTGATCCATCATGTTCCTGCAGACAGGAGGTCAGGAAGAGGCTCAGTCTCCTCCTCCATTCCAGCATCTGTCGCCAGGAGCATGCCCACTTTGGACCTCTCCAAGTGGGGCTTCAGGAGGTTCACATGCAGGACCCGCAAAGGGTTCCTCGGAGACTGCAAGTCCATCAGATAGGTGACTTTACTCTTGTGCTCCACCACCTAAAATGGCCCAGTCCACTTATCTTGGAGCTCACAAGGCTCCACTGGGGCCATGACCCACACTTTCTGACCAGGCTGAAACTCGATCAGAGTGGCATTCTGATCATACCACCCTTTCATCTCTTCCTGGCTGGCTTCCACATTTGCCTGACCGAGTTGCCTCAAGTGCTTTGTCTGGTTCCTGAAGGACAGCATGTAGCTATATAAATCCTGGGGAGGTTTACTGGGAGATTTCTCCCAGCCTTCTTCGATCAGACTCAGGGGTCCTCTTACAGGATGCCCATACAGGAGTTCAAAGGGACTGAACCCTAAGGACTTCTGCGGTACCTCTCAGTAAGCAAACAAAAGGCATGGCAAGAGGACGTCCCACTTACGCCTCATGGGTTCACCAAGACCCATAACCATGCCCTTCATGGTCAGGTTGAATCTCTCAACCAGCCCATTACCTTGGGGGGGTAAGGAGTGGTGAACTTGTAGGTAAGACCGCACTACTGCTACAGGGACTTCATATAGTTGGATATGAAGTTGGTACCTGGTCAGACACCACCTTTCTGGGGAATCCCACATGGGAGAAAATACCCATCAACGCAGGACCCACCACGGGGGCTGTCATAGTCCGGAGAGGGATGGCTTCCGGGTACCGGGAGGCATGGTCCACCAAGACCAGGATGAACCCGTTGCCCATGGCTTTCTTGAGATCCAGAGGCCCCACTATGTCAATGCCCACCCTTTCAAAGGGGGTGCTGGTGACAGGGAAAGGTTGGAAAGGAGCCTTGCACTTCCTCCCACTCTTGTCACTTGCCTGGCAAGTCTGGCAAGACCTACAATGCGTGCCAGAGTGCTTGCGCATTTGGGGCCAGTAAAAGTGGGTGACAAGCCTTTCAAAGGTCTTGTCTTGCCCCAAATGCCCTGCCAAAGGCACATCATGAGCCAGACCCAGTAAGAAGGCTCTGAAGCACTGGAGTACCACCTGCACACGGGCTGACCCAGGCTCAGCAACCTTAGGCTCACTATACAGGAGACCATTCTCCCAGTATATCCAATGTGATACAGACTGATCACTTGCTGCCTGGTTTGCAGCCTGCTGCCACAAACCAACAAGAGAAGGGCATTTCTGCTGCTCCTGGCAGAATTTCTCCCTGGAGGGCCCCCCTTCCTGCTGCCAATGGGTCAGCTCAGGCAGGTCCCCCAGTTCAGCCACTTGCTCCCCTGTAGGCTCCAGGGCAACCCCCTCAGGGTTTGCCTCCTCCTGGACTCTGGGAACTTCGGGGGCCGGTTTCCCACACCCCCTGCCTCCTTTCTTTCTGGCAGGCACCTGGGCCACTGTTTCAGGCTCCAGGTCCTCTTGATTGCCCTTACTGGCTGCCATAAATTGAGTGGTCACACACGACCACTCAGGCAGACCCAACATCTCCAAATGAGACCTCCAGTCCACCTTCTCCCAAGGGGAACTCTCCAAATCGTTGCCTAGCAGACAGTCAACAGGCATGGCTGGCCTCACAGCTACACTCAAGGTCCCTGAGACCCCCCCCCCACTCAAAGGGAACTTGTGCCACTTTGCAGAGGCACTCAGAGTTGTCAGCTGCAACTACTGTGTAGAATGTGTTAGGGACCACCTGCTCCTCAGACACTAGCCGACAACTGACAGCTATCACACTGGCTCCAGTGTCTCAGAGCTTCCACACTATGGCCATTCATGGTCACCAACTGCTTGTATTTTTTTTTAGTGTTATCAGGCATATGAGCACTTGGGACCATCTCACTGTCTCCTAAAGAGACCAGGGTCATCTCTGCAGACCCCCAACCCTCTTGAGAACCCGACTCCTCCCCCAAGGCTACACTAGCCAACTCACAGGGCGGAGCACCTGTGGGTGCTGTAGTGGCTTTCTGGGGACACCTAGGATCCCCTATGAAGTGGCCCACCTGACCACAAGCAAAACATGTCCTGGGGCCCTTCTGAGCAGGATTTCCTCCTGGGACCCATGGCTTCTTCTCACTGGGGGGCTGGGAACCTTTCCCTTGGTTCCCTTGGGAAATACTTTGGGGCCCTTTCTGGATCTCCTTCTGTTTACCCTTGTCCCCCCACTTTTCTGCTGGGAACCCTGCCCACCCTTGGTGGGGTCTCCCACACAACCTTTTTGGACCCTGGTACTGACCCAGCAGTCCGCCTCAACAACAAGCTTCCTGGGGAAAGTCAGCCTACTGCCAATCAAGAGCTGGCATAGCTCTGGAAAACAATTATTCGACAAGTGCTCCCATGCAATTAAATCATAGAGCCCCTGAAAATCATTCACCTGGCTACCCTTCACCCATCCATCCAGTGCTCTGCAAAAATAGGAGACATACTCCACCTAAGTGCTTGACTCCAGCTTCTTACACGCCCTCAACTACTGCCTGCATAGCTCTGGGGGCAAACCATACCTCCTTTTTAAGGCTTCCTTCATGGGAGCATAAGACATCTGATCCTCAGTGGGTAAGGCTAACAACGTGTTCCTCCCTTCAGAGACAAAGCGGCTCCACAACCCCACTCCCCTGTCTCTCTCAGGGACTCTGTAGGACCTCATCGCTACCTCATAGGCCTTAAACCACTGCCCAATGTCCTCACTCTTCACAAAGTCCATAATTACCTCCTTGGGCATATACACCCTCCCTTCTCCAGGCACTGATGGTGCGCTGCCACCATGGGGATTGGACTTTATACATTTTGCTCTCAGATCCAGCACCCTCAAACCTCTCTCATGCTCTTCAAGCATCTTCTTTTCCTCCATGGCCAATCTCTGCTTTTCTAACTCCAATTTCTAACTCACCATGTCACTCTCCTTCCCCAGCCTGAGCTTAACAAGCTCCCTCTCATGCACCTTATTTGTTTCTCTGTCATCCAACTCCTCTGGAGACAGACCTCTTGAAGAGACACTTCTGCCATCTCTGGAAGGTACCCTCCCCCTTGACAGATTCAACAGCCCCTCCTGCTGCTCATCCAAATTCTCTGCCACCACCAGAGGCTCCTCATCCTGCCCACTGGCATTTCTGGATTCCAACCAGGCCCTCAGCGACTTTTAGTATTCATCCTTTCTGGTGAGGCCTTTCATAGAGATTTTGATTTTCTTGTAGATGGCTTTAAGCTGAGACACAGTGTAGGTGCCACCCTATCCTCCTCAAACTCAATATCAATGGATGCAATGGATGCTGGCTTGGTCATGATGGAAACATTGGCAGTTCTCAAGTTTCAGAAAATCCAAAGAGAAAAGTTCAGTAATAGTATGTGGTTGCGTAATGGTCTGTACTATGCTAGTAGTGTACACCAATCACTGTATGTAAGACACAAATGCAAGTCCACATCCTCAACACTGACCACCAATGTTAGAAATGAGGGTCTCTTGTTGGCAATGGTTTGCACCTTTGTCCAAGTAGGGACCCTTCTTCCTAGTCAGGGTAAGGGGGATACACTTCTAAAATAACCCCTGCTCACCCCCTTGGTAGCTTGGCACGAGCAGACATGCTTCTCTCAGAGGCAGTGCATAAAGCATTTGTGCATGCATACAGTAACACAGTGAAAACACTACAAATGGACACCACACCAGTGTAGAAAAATAAGCAAAACTTTCTATAAACCAACAAGACCAAAAACGACAAAAATCCAACATGCAATACTGTAAAAATAGTTACTGTGCAAAATAACCTTAAAATTGCAGGAATAACGTAAAAACAAAGTTCCTCCGACTCTGTAGCTCCGTTTGGGGCTACCGCGATACTGAACACGACAGAGTCTAACAATTCCAGCCAACTGCGTTGGTACGGGTTGTGAGAAGTTGGCCTGGTATATGCTGTCCACTAGTTATAGTGAGCACCTTGCACCAGTCCAATCGACCTTTATTGATGATAGGTTTAAAGACAACCTTTATTGAAAGCTATCCTAGTGGTAGCTATGGAGAGCAGCCTTCAGGCTAAGTCTTGAAGGAGTGTTAAGCTATTGTTTTACCAGTTATAACCTCATGAATGACCAAATATCAACTGCCTAGAATTGATAACAGGCTCCTTCGCCCTCAGATGATGGACGAAAGACAGAGTGCAGTGCTCAGTCCTACTAAAAATGGACAACGTAGCGGCGGTTTGTTACGTGAATCACCTCGGATCTGGCCCGGACTCTATGGGAGTACTGTTTGACCGACCAGGTATATATATAAAATATATGTATTTATTACTAAACACAACCCAATAGTCTCTTTATGAGGCTAGAGGTGAAAGTACACAAGTTACAAGTCAAATAGCACAGTAAAAAAGCACAATATACGATTAGCCCTAGGGGCGTACCAAACCATATATTAAGAAAGTGGTATAAGAACCACGACTTAAGTAGACACAAGGCCTAGCGCCTGTAGAATCGCTGGGACCCCAAGGAACCACCCAAGGTAGTGACACAGGGGACCCACGGGGGCTGTGTGCAGTGTGTAAACACAGCCGCGAGCTCCATTAAAGTCTATGGCAAAGTCGCGGTTATCGTTTTAGAGTTTAAGGACACTTAGAAATGGACTAGGACCAAACCCTCTTGGACTTAGACAGTTCTACGGTCAACACTCACGGGAGCATCGGAGTACTCAAGTTACCTCCCCCAGGGAAGCCGGGTGCATAGGTGTCAAATGGTGTTGGGTCGCGTCTCCGTTTTCAATGGCAGTCTGCAGAGAAGTGCTGCTGCCGGGAAGTGGCGAAGTGTCCGAAGAGATCCAAGCCTGGATCGGAGATGAGAAGAACCTGAAAGCAGAGGGGACAGAGTCTGGGTCACTTGCCAGTGACCAGGGGCACGATAGTCGAATGCCCACCGATGTCGGGTGCTTCAGGTGAAAGAGGTGAAGCTTGACTCTTCAGCTACGAGGACCAGGAGATGTCGACGATGACCAGGAGCTGGATTCGAGCTGTCCCATAAAGGATGTCGAGTGCTGCAGCATTGGTGTCTGGATTGAACACAACAAGCCTTAGCAAAAGCAACCCACGCAGAAAGGAGAAAGATGCTTCGGAGCAGACCAGCAAGGTCTGAGGGACTCACCACTTGGTGGGGAGTTAGGGCACGTCTGGAACAACCAGAAACGCCCAATGAAAATCAGAGTTGCCTTCACAGGGACCCACCAGTCGACAGACCAGGGATCGCGAAGGAGCCTCAAGCGGAAGTGCAAGAAGCAGGCCCATGGAACACTTGTGGAGTGTAGGCTCACAAACTTCAGTGCAAATGGTGCTTGGGGCCTGGGCTATGAGTAATCCAAAGCAGGACTTCAAGAGTCGTCGAGAAGTCAATGCACTAGCAAATGTGCACGGTGACCAGGGGTTCCGGTTCCACGCTACTCACGAGGGCTGCGGGTCTCAGCTTTGCTGGGGACTCGGGTCGGCCTCTGAGATGTCTGGAAATCCTCTTCCTGGGCTGTAAGTACTTCGGAGTCCGGCGGGAGCTTCGGAGATGCAGTCCAGCAAATGCTTTGTTGGTGCCTGCCAAGCAGGGGAGTCACTCCTTGACCCCAAGGTAGATTTCTTCAGTCCTCTAGTCTTTAGTAGAGCATCGAAGTTCCAGGATTCAGCTTCAGAGTTTCGTCCAGGGATATCTAAAGTCCTGTTGCCAGGGTTCCCTTACTTATACTAAAGAAATTGGCTGGACTAACCCTGGGGACCCACCTATGGGAGGGTTTGGAAAGAGGGGTGGGTACACCCATTTCCTTTGTCCAGTTTCGTGCCAGAGCAGGGGCTGGTAGCCCCTGCAACCGGTTTGAACTGGGGTATGCACGAGGACACCAAATGTGCCCCCAGTGCAGGACTTCCAAGCACTCAGAGAGTGCACCCACCCAGCCCCAATCCACTAAGGCCTGTCTGGGAGGTGGTCACTCCTCCCTGTGACAGGAAACCTATTGTCCAGGCCTCCCCTGCCGGAGTTTCGGTCAGCAGCAGGAGGCCAGACTCGTGTCTGTGGCTGCAGCATCCATTTTGTGCTCTTTAAGGTTTCTACCGGGTATACCAGTGGGGACATGTCTCTCCCTCTGGAAGGGTGGAATTCTACCCCCGCCGCCAGGACTGGCGGGGGGGGGGTAGGATTCCAAGGTGTTTGACACCAAACACGACATGTTTCTGTGCAGCCAGTCCAAAGTTAGCATTTTACAGCGAGGTTATAATGCACTTAAGAGTATATGGTCAGGCTGCACCACAGACAGCTCCGGGTAAGGGATTCCGAAAGCTGCAGAGGGGCTCAGCTCATGCCAGAGCACCCTCTCACATAAAACCAAGCACCCTGCCTTCAGGATTGATAAGGCCTGCCATAGGGGTGACTGATAGGTTTCTATGTGAAGTGATAGGGGAGATATAGTGAACCTATATCTCTGTAAGGGGTGCATGCACCACCTCACTCAGGCTGCAGTAGCAGTCCTGTGGTGTCATTTTGGATGGCCTTCCAGGGGTGGCACAATACATGCTTCAGCCCCTGGTAGGCCTCTGGGGGTACCTTTGCCCTGGGTACATAGTATACCATATACTAGGGACTTATAAGGGCACTCCAGAATCCAATCTGGGATGTACCTATAGTACATGGAATCAATTTAGAGAGGAAGCAGCTAGGCTGGGGTCCTGGATAGCAGGGCCCCAGCCAGACTAAAGTCGAAAAACAGTGTAGCATCAGCAAAAAAGTGGGGGTAACCATAAGAGGCAGATCCTACTCTCCTACACGGGTCAGCTAAAGCGTCGACAGACTCGGAGACAGTACCTTTCTTGTTGCGGCCAACGCGCCGATGAGAGTCGATCGGGGCAACTGTCGCGATGTGAGATGGAAGCATTGCATCGTGCAGTGTCCTCACGGCTCAGTGCAGGCAGAGGCTCGTTGACGGAGTCGGTGAGACCAAGGCTTGCATTGCAGGTAAGACGGTGATTGATGCGGTGCTGGCAGGTCACGGTGCGGCGACAGAGCCGGTTGATGTTTGAGTCGGGTAGTGACGGAGTTGGTGACGTCTGTGCAGCATGTAGCGAAGCGGTGTGGAGTGCGGTGCCCTCAGGATGCGGTACAAGCAGCGGCTCGTTGATGGAGTTGGTGAGGCCAGGGTTGCCTTGCGAAGTGAGGCGGTGCTCTCTGTGGTGCCTTCAGGACACGGAGTCTGCAACGGACTAGGGAACAGGGTTGGCTGCTCTTTTTTTCTGCGGCAACTGGAACCAGCGGAACCAGAGGCGGTGCTCAGAAGGGTGGTGAGCTCTTTGCTGTTCCTGAGACCTCTTGAACAGGGGCAAGCTCCACTTCAAGCCCTTGGAGATATTTTCTCAAGCAGGATGCACACACAGTTCCTCTCCTAGGCAGAAACAGCCACTGCAGGCCATTCACAGACAGCACACGAAGGGGCAGTACTCCTCCTCCAGTTTCTCCAGCTCTTCTCCTTGGCAGAGGTTCCTCTTGAAGTCCCAAAAATGATTTAACGTTCTGGGGTCTGGGCCCCAATATTTATACAGCAAAATCCTTTGTTCTCTGGTGGCAGAGAGGCCCTGTGCCCAATCAAAACCAGTTCTGTCCTCTCTGGTGCAGCTTTCTGGCAGGAGGTGGAGAGAGCATTGTGTAAGGCAGACCAGGACCATTCAAGTGAAAGGAAAATCTCCTTCCCCTACTCTAAATGCAGCCCAGGTTTATTCAGCCCACCCCTGACTCACCCTGGAAAGGCAGGACACACCTAACCCCCCAAGTGGCTACCTGAACAGAATGCACATCCCCAGCCCCTGTTATACTAAAGCCAGACAGTCAATACAAATCCCAGCAGAGGCACACTGGATGGCTAAGCAAGAAAATACTGACTTTCTAAAAGTGGCATTTTCAAACACAGAATGCAAAAACCACCCTCACTAAAAGATGCATCTTAACATTCTGAGTTCAAGCATATTAAACTTTATTTTCCTATCTTGTTACCCAGGGCAGTTGGGCTTATAAGATCTTATAAGCAAACTTCCCATTCAATCCTATGGGGACAAATAGCCTTCCAATAGTGAAAAACGAATTTGGCATACACTGCACCCTGCCCACAGGGGTACCTTGGGCCAACCTTAGGGGTGACTAACATGTAAGAAAAGGGAAGGGTAGGGCCTGACAAGTGGGTGAACTTGCCAAGTCGACATGGCTGTACCAAACTGTGCACAAGATGCTGCAGTGGCAGATCTGAGTTACATTTACGAGCTGCTTATGTGGGTGGCACGATCAGTGATGCAGGCCCACTAGCAGCATTTGATTTACAGGCCCTGGGAACACACAGTTCACTGTACCAGGGACAGACTAGTAAATCAAATATGCCAATCATGGAATCACTAATCCATTAGAACAATTTACAGGGAGCACTTGAACTTTGGCACTGAACAACAGTGGCAAAGTGCCTAAAGCATCTAGACCAGCAAAAACGAAGTCTAACACACAGCAAAATAACAGGAGGCAAAGGCAAAAATATAGGGGAAACCCACGCCAATGATGCCAGGTCTAACACAGACCATCTACGAAACTACTGTCGGATCATCCTAACACCAGGACATGGAGAAAGCCATTAACAAGTAATTTGTCTATTACCTCAACACACACCAACTCCTTGTCACCAGGCAATCAAGTTTCAGACCCAATTACAGCACCAGACCTCCCTCAGCGAAGCAACAGATGACAACAGGATGATCCTCGACAGAGGCGATACAGTGGACCTCATTCTGCTTGATCTCTCAGCTGCCTTCAATGCGGTCTCCCAATCCACCCTGATCAGAAGACTACATGAAATATGCATCCAAGGACAGGCTCTCAACTGGATCCGCTCCTTCCTGACAGGAAGAAAACAAAAAGTCAACATGCCACCCTACACGTCGGAATCCAAAAACCTCATTTGTAGAGTTCTCCTTGGATCATCCCTCAGCCTGACTTTGTATGAAATCTACATGACCCCAGTGGCCTACCTCATCAGATCGCGCGGCATCAACATACTTTCCTACACAGACGACACTCAACTGATACTCTCCCTGATGGACAAGTCTCCTGTGACTAAAACCAACTTCACCACCTGCATGAGCATGGTAGCCACCTGGATGAGATCAACTTTATCAAACTCAACTCAGACAAATCTGGAGTGGTTATCTTTGGAAAGAAAACCTTTGCTTGGGATTCCACCTCGTGGCTGGCAGACCTCGGCTCCAGACAAACCCCCACCGGCCACACCAGAAACTTAGCAATCATCCTAGAAGTCACAATCCTGCTATACTTAGGCAAGAACAGCTTAGTACCCAACACCATCCTTCCCTTAGTGCGGTAGCCACAGATGAACTTGAAAGAAAATCACAGCAAGACACAGGGGTAGGAGGTTAGGCAGGGGACTCCGGGGCATTGAAACCTCCAATTGTTGGACAGAGGTTAGACCTAGATATTCGAGGTTGCAATCAGTATACACTTATTGGCTCTAATAAGGTAGGTAAACTCTCCTACCTTGGATGGCTGAGGTACTAAGCCTACCAGATGAGAGGGGAGCTGAACTCTCCAGTAGGGGTGGTGAGAGGAGAAGAGATGAATTGTTGGGTTTGGAGCTGAGACTCTGCAACTTCTTTAAAATGACTTCCCAAAAAAGTTCACAGCATTAAGTCTACGATCATCGAAAGTCTCTTGTGTTGTTAAGAGAAAATTCCTTCCCTGGCTATCAAAGTCCAAGTTGCGATTTAAAAGGTTTTCCAAAATAAAGCAGCATGAATAACCCAAATCCTTTGTCTCAAAACGATTCTTTTCTTGTCTTAGAAAACTGTCCCCAAACGTTAAGAGCCATGTGTATAGCCAAAGTTTTCCTAGGTTGAGGGTGTAGAGTATCCACCAAAACTTTAGTCTATGAAAATCCACTTACCACTCTTCCTGATCTCTTTTCCTTGTAAATAAAGTTTCCAGTCTCCTATCTTACCAGTTTTCCGAAGAAATGCAGGAGTATGTACATGTGAGCAACAGTGGCGTAACACACGCCCCGCAGCCCCGAAGCTCCAGGGCGCCCCCTCAGCATAGTACTCTGGCCGACGAGTTCCCTATTGAGTCCAGAGAGGGCCCCTCCAAGTACTTTGCAAGGGGTCCCCCTCAAGTTTCGTTACGCCAGTGGTGAGCAAGAAAGAGTCCTACTGCGGTCTAGGATTCTTAATAAATGGCAGCTTCCAGCAGATGCAGTCAGCTCTTATAACCAGGCAGCCCTGGCAATGTCCGCTTTATTGAAGTTTCTTTCTCTGGTGCATTGCAGGGAGCCATGCCCGGCCACACCTAAAATAGCTGCCTTGCTGAAGTCTCTTCCTATGGAGCATGGCAGGGTAGAACTTGACCCCTGAACAAGGGCCACAAAGGTGTTAAGGCCAAAGTTCCTTCTTGTGCAACACTGCTCTTTAAATGCAGGCACACCCAACTCGTTAGTCTGCAAAGCTCCCACCTTAGCGTGAGTCTGGGGCACAAGTCAGTTGCTGAATCCTTGAGGTGGCAAACTTGTAGGGTCACTGAGTGGTGTCACAAAGAAAACGAGGGGGGCAGCGACGCTCTGGCGCTAGAGGACAAGCTTGACATGACAGCCTAGGTAAACGCATTAACCTCCACCTGTTTCCACATCTTATGGATGCTGTGAAAAATCATCGAGTGGCTACCAGAGAACACCAGGAAAACAGTCAAACAGGCCCTGATAACCAGCAGACTTGACTACATCAACACACTATGCAGGAATCACCAAACAGCTACTGAACAGGCTCCAAACCATCCAAAATGCTGCAGCAAGATTCATCCTCAACTTACCTCGCTGCACCCACATCGCTTCATACCTCAAGGGACTTTACTGGCTCCCCATACACAAACACACTCGGCTCAAACTTTTCACACACACATACAAAGCAGTCAGTAACATGTGTCTCGTCTACCTCACTGGCTTCATTCACTTCCACCAACCTTCCAGGCACCTCTGCTCAGCCGGACTCTCACTAGCACATCTACCCCGCATAAACAAAAACAGAAATGGAGGTTGCACCTGTACTTCTCCCTCAAGGCATGGAACAACCTCCCACAGCACATCAGAGCCATCTCATTGTTTCATGAGTTCCGCAAGAAGCTGAAGACCTGGATTTTTTAATAATTTCCCCTGGGAGACAGCCACCTACCCACCTGCAAAGTGCCTGGATACCCTCATGGGTGATTAGCCAGCTACACAAATAGACCTTACAAGATCTAATTCTTCTAGACGGAAGTTGACCCCTACAAAATCTGCATGACTTTAAAATGTCTTTGCATATCTCATGAAGGATGTAGGGACAATGCCTATTGGTCCTTTTGTTTTGGAAGTAGTGCTGTCCAAAGTAACAAGCATTCACATCTGAGTTACTTCAGGTATGGAATCCACCTGTGTCTGTTCGTTTCCCCATACAAATTGTCTGCCTACATGTCTAACTTTTAGGGCCCGATTACGATGTCGGACGGACCTGAGTCCGTCCGACTTTGTTTGGGAACTGAGACCGACCGACCTCCTGTTGTCAGTCCCAACCCAGCAAGTAGGATGCGACCGAACACTGTTGGGTTGCAATCCTATTCTTTACAATGGGAGCATGCATTCTGACTGGAATGCATATTCCCATTGTAAAGAGCTGAGGTGCAGTTCATCCCTGCACCCCGTGGCAGGCACCTTAATGTGCCTGCCACCGGGTGCAGGGATCAGCAGGGTGGCACCATAGGTGCCCCCTAGGCTGCCATCCGGCGGCCTTGCACCCATGGGGGCCCTGCTGGGGGCCCCCAAAGTCGGGTTCCCACAGACTTTCTGACAGGCTGTGGGAATCTGCCATTGCAATCCCTCGGGCGGAAAGAGCCGCCCTTGGGATTACAGGCCCCTTTCCGAATGGCAGACGAGCTCTCCCAGCCCGTCGTAAGCCATTCGGAAATCCTGTTTGGATTAATTTCCGACTGACTCCATCAAAATGGGTTGGTCGGAAATTAATCCAAACAGGAGATTATGATGCCGTAGGAAACGGCTCTGACTCTCGGTGGAGCCATTTCCTACTGCATCGTAATCGGGCCCTTAGTGTGTTATCTGATTGCATGTGATGTTGTGTGTTGTCTACAGACCTATGGGTAGCTGTCTACAAGTTATGTGGTTGTGCATCCTAAAAAAAAAAAGACAGATATCACGCAACCTACACCCTTACAACAAAAAACGAAGGGGCATATTAACAAGGGCCTTATCTCCCTTTTTTGGGCTTTAAAAGCCAAAAAAGCGGAGATAATATTATCGCCCTATCTACAAGGGGATGCTAACATGCATTAGCGCATGTTAGCACCCGTTTTCGCGATGCCTCGCTTTGCATCTCTAATGAGATGCAAAGTGGGCGTCACTGGGCAGTACTCCCTGTAAATCATTGCTGATGTGCACATCGCGATATTTACAAGGAGGCCCACGTATTTTAGCAGACGTTAGTTTTGGGCGAAAACCGCTGTTTTCGCCAAAAACTAACGTCTGCTAAAATCCTGACCCATGTATGTTTAACATGGGGGGTGGATTCTTGTGTTGCGACCACAGGGTCGTATCATCAAGCATATCGCCGTTTTGCAGGGAACATCGCTGGAAAACCAGCGATGTTCCCTGCAAAACGGCAATTTGCCCGCTATCGTTGGAATTTACATCGCCCTGGAGAAACGCGTTGTTAATAACGCGCTAACAGGGCGATAAATTCCAGCGATAGACGGCGATAAATACAAAAGCGCTAAGCGCGCTTTGCGTTATTTATCGCCGTCCTTGCTGATATTCCCCGAATTCACCTAAAATAGCCAAGACCAATGTATTGGCTTTGCCAACCCTTTCTGAGTTGCTTTCGGGCTTCATCACCCATCATTTCGTTTTGGAATGCATAAACTTGTGCGCTAGGCAAACCGGATGCAAATTCCATGATGGATTTAATTTTTGTTACGAACACAAAAAAACTGTTGGTTTTCCTCCGCTTTCCTTTTTGTCAACAGATCACTTTCTTAAATACAGTATTCATGTCAACCTTTAGCTCAAACAGTTAACGCAAGCTGGCCTCTTGTGCGCGAGGCGCTTTTACGAGAGGCTGTTTTGTGACTTTGATGAAGTGCTCCTTGGCAGAATCAATACTATTTCCTCTATTATGTAAAAACGAAGTGACTTTCCGCAGCCTTGGTTAATGCTGACCTCGCTGGTCAAAGTCAATCACTTATTCACAGACAGGAGAAGTTATGCGCAGGCAAGTAATGCCACTTTGTAAAACATGAGGAACGTCGATATTACTATGAACATTCATAGTTAATTTACATCTAGTAAGACACCTTCGTTCCACTAATAAAACCGAATCTGGGGGCATATTAGCAAGGCGATTATCGCCACTTTAGCAGGACTTTTTCCCGCTAAAGCGGCGATAATATTATCGCCTTATCAACAAGCTGTCGCTAACTGCTGTTAGCGACAGCTTGTAGGCGATAGCGACCGGGTTGGGTGCCGCTTTGCATGCCAGCGATATTTATTGCTAATGGCATGCAAAGTAGGCGTTCCCCACCTAACAGCGACTGGAAACAGTCGCTGAGGTCGCTAACGCCTATCAGCGAGGCAGGGGCGGTGATTAGCGAACCAGCGCTAAACACGTTTAGCGCTGGTTTGCTAACACCTGGTCCCACCCTGACTTAGCCATGTAATCCAATGAGAGGTGGATTACATGGCTAAGTCCCCCTCGCACGTTCAGCAAGCAGAACTGGGGAACAGTGTGAATATCGCCTGTTTTCAGGCGATATTCACACTGTTCTCCAAGGTTTCTATCGCTTTGGAGATTAGCATTGCTGATTGCACGCTAACTCCGCGATAGAAACCGGCGATGCCTGCCGATAATTATCCAAGCGCTAATTGCGCTTTGCGATAATTATCGCCAGGCATTGCTAATATGCCCCCAAATGTTATCCAAATAAAAAGCGCGTGCACCGCACCATTCTGGCATAAATAGTGTGAAATACAAGCGTGTTGATGTAGGAGGGGCCCTTTATCAAAGACTTCAGTGCCTGCAGATGAGCAAGTTGTAGGGACCAAGGGGCATATTATCAAGCCCATTATCGCCGCTTTAGCAGCCGTTTTCGGCCGAAAAGCGGCGATAATTTCTTCGCAGTATTAACAAGGACACGCTAACAGGCTTTAGTGCGTGTTTCCTTGTGCTAGCACCCATTTTACTAACGCCTAGCATCGCATCGCTAATGAGATGCAAAGTAGGCGTTCCTCACATAACTTCATGGGAATACATCGCTAACGCAGCATCGCGATATTAACAACGATGCTCCGGACCCGCGTAGCGACAAATAAAATCGGGCTAAGCCCCCATTAACGCTGGAATCCAACGTCTGCAAAATTCCTGACTTAGCTATATTATCCTATGGGAGGTGGATTGTCAGGATAAGTCCACCATGGCTTATCATCAAAGATTTCCCTATCGCTGCTTTTTTATCGCTGGATTTCCAGCGATATTCAGGCATTTCGCCGCTATCGCTGGATTTTTTATCGCTTTGGAGTTAAGCCTTGATGATAACGCGCTAACTCGGCGATGTAATCCAGCGATAGCCGGCGATATTTAAAATCGCGCTAAGCGCGCTTAGCGATAATTAACGCTGCCTGTTGGTAATATGCCCCCAAGTGACCTACTACTTTCGTGTTCCTCTAAAGACACTCTGGGGCATATTCTCAAGGCGATATCGCCGCGTTAGCGGCACTTTTCTGCCACTAAAGCGGCGATAATTTTATCGCCCTATTACCAAGCTGTCGCTAACAGCCGTTAGCGACAGTTTTTAGGCGAAAACGTCCGTTATAAAGATTGCTACTTCTGTTAGCAATAATTATATGCAGGAGAGGCATTCCCGTGCAAAAACGCACGCAAACACCACTACTCCATATTCACAAGGGGTTCCTTGAACTTCTGAAGACCAAAAAAACTGGCTCTAACTGCTGTTAGAGCCAGTTACTTAAGACCAGAAAATAGCTGGTCTTAAAAATGGGGATAATGCTTGGGGCCACATCTCAGCAGGTTTTGGTGCTGGACAGCGCTGCAAGCAATGTTGCAGCGCTGCCCTGCAACAAAACTATAGTGCAGGAATGCGCACTATCAATAAGATAGTGCGCATTCCTGGGCCCCAGACATGAAAAGTGTTGCAGCACTGCAACAAGACAGCGTTGCAACACTTCTCACTATGCCCTTCCTGCGACAGCATGGATGCGCTGTATTCACTGGACAGCGCTCCATGACGCAAGTAATGACAGATACATCAGGAATCCTGACGTATCTGTCTGCGCTAAAGTCACACATTGCTGCAGTCGTGTCACAACCATGACACATCTCCAGCAATGCATGGGGCCAGCCTATCCCTGTGGCACTGTGTCACCCTCAGGCCTGCCATCAGGCAGGCGGAAGGTACTGACGCAGTGTCGTTCATGAGGGGTGCCCGAATGTGGGCGCTGTTGGAGATCCATCGTTGGTGGTTGAGCGCTGCGGTGTCATCGTTTGGAAGCATTGGTGGAGTGTTGTTGCGGAGGGAGTGGACGAGACGTTCTTCGTTGGCCTTGATCCACCTGCGCGGGGGTGCGATGATGGCCATGGCATCCGGTGGGCAAGGTGAAGGCGTGATGTTACCAATGATGGCCGGTCCAGGAGAGTCCGGTGTTGTGGCTGTAGTTGAAGTACCCGCTGGCGGAGGTGACGTGCTCGACCGTGTGTCCTGCTATGTGGCTTGTTGAGCTGACTTGCTGCTTGCGTCTGATGTAGGGGACCTTCCCCAGGAGGGGGTGGTGTCCTGGTTACTGGAGTTGTGCAGGTGGAACTTGAGTTCACCGAGTAGGATGGCGTCGGTGGATGGGAGACCCTGGGGTGCCTTGAGGTCTAAAATGGTATTGGAGAATGGGGGGCCATGGCCCGGTGGGCCTGCACATGAGGGTGTCGCAGAGGATGTGCTTGGGCTTGGTCTGGATCTGGGAGTTGAGGTGGTCCATTGTCACCCTTGGGTCATTAGAGTGCGTGGTCAGTCGGAGTGTGCTTCTGTAGGTGATGACAATGCCTCCTCCTTGATGGTCGGGGTGCTCCTTGCGGGCGATACTGCAGCCGTCAGTGATGGCGATGGCGATGTCTGGTCCGGAGCAGAGGTTGGTCCTGGCAGGCGAGGTGGCATCCAGGGTTGATGGCGAGGAGGGTGCTGGCGTCGTAGCGGTGGAGTGTCCAAGAGGAAGGCTCCTTGGTGCAGAGCTTGGAGCAGTCCTACCCACCCTCCCATCCGCAAAGGAAACATAGCACGGTTACATCAGTAAGTTATCATCATGTGATCATTGTTCCTCTTCTGCACTGCTTGAAAGCAGTGGGGCGACGCTCTTCTGCCGTAGCGGATGAGCCGCCACTGGGGGTGCGTCATCTACGTGTGCTAGGCCTGGGCGACTCGACCCCCAGGCGTCCTGCGCTACGCGTCCCACCTTCTCCTTACCTGGACATTGACACCGTGGCGCAATCCGCTGCACTCTCTCCAAATATGTGACTCAGCCAGGTGGAATTTCACAAGCATGGGTACAGCAGTCGCCGCCAAGTCCGCTGGTGAACCTCCCGATGCCGTTGATGCAGCAGGGTCCCCTTAGGCGTGAAGTTGCAGCGCTCCCACCACACAAGTTCGGCGCAGCTCTGGGGCCTCACCCTCCACAGCGTCCGTCCAGCCCAACATCATCCGGCCTGTGATGCAGAGAGGCAGCACCCACCATTGGTAATCCCCTCCGTGCACCCCGGTGTAGTGGTGGACCGTAGTATGCGATGCAGACCTCCCTATGTTGGGGCGCAGGAACGCCTCTACTATTAACAGCTCCAAGGTGCGCAAGGCGGTCTTCTCACACAGGTCAGCAATGTGTCTCCATGCGAGGTCAGCAACGTGTCTCCATGCGACCTGCCAGACTTCACCACCAGGTACGGGCGATCGTCGCGCCTCAATGTCTACTGCCACGGCTCATCGACTCCACAGCTCCTCCGCATCCCACTCCAGACGCAGGTCCAGCGAGGCATCCAGGCTCCAGACGCAGGTCCAGCGAGGCATCCAGGCTCCAGACGCAGGTCCAGCGAGGCATCCAGGCTCCAGACGCAGGTCCAGCGAGGCATCCAGGCTCCAGACACAGGTCCAGCGAGACATCCAGGCTCCAGACGCAGGTCCAGCGAGGCATCCAGGCTCCAGATGCAGGTCCAGCGAGGCATCCTGGCTCTCATCCTGGATGTTGGGTGCCTTGCAGGGGTTGTTGATGTGTGCTGCACTTGGCCCAGGCTGCTCCATTCTGCATTTTTTTGGTTTTTATGCCTATTTTTTCTTGGATGTTGCCTGATAGGCTATTTTTTGCATTAGAGGCAAAAAAAACTCACGTTGGGCTGACTAACGTGAGATTTTTTGCCGCTAACGGGCCTATCGGTAGTTTTCACCCGCTAACGCCGGATATCCTATCGCCTTCGCGCTGATGTTAGCGGCAGTTTTCACTGCCGTTCCCTGATACTATCGCCATGTAGTGACGGCTTGGTAATACGCCGCTAACATGGCGGTAGTTTTCAGGCTTAGGCGGAGATAAAAAAACTGCTGCTAACTGGCCTTTGCGATAGGTATCGCCCGTCCTTGTGAATATGCCCCTCTTTCTGTTGGCGTGCTCCCGAAATATCGAAGTAATTTAACAATACCAATAGTACTAAATATCGGAGCCAGAATATTGTGAGTATAGTTATATCGCGGTAAGTACTATCATTGATAATGTAATGTATTCTTATAGAGTGCGGCATATGCCCATGAAGAAATCCTTGGCGTTAATACCTCAGTTAGTTAATTTGTATTGGAGGAAAGGAAGAGAAACGAAAGAAGAATGGACATTACTAAGCTTAGTCCTCACTATTGGTAAGTATATCATTTTTGTATTTTATGCAATATAATTGTTAAATGTGATTCCATATTTTTAAATATGTTTGGTATAATTGAAGCATGTATACTTATAATATATATTTAATTAAAAAAACAAAGGTTAAGGCTAAGTTATAGTAAGGAAAACTTTATTTATTCTTTCTATACAAACTAAACTTAAACTACACAACCATTAGAAATTCTAAAGTTAAAGTTGTACTTTAAATTTACTCACCATCAAACTACTGTAACTTGCACACCTCCGTGCACACTGTTGTCAACTCATTAGCTACAGTACATTAACTATAACGTGCGCCTTTAAGATACACTGCTTATACCCTTTCATATTAATTCGCTCATAACATGTGAAATCATGGGATTCAAATCAACACTTAGCACACATCAAATTACATAATTTGTGAGAACATTGTGTATGGTAGAGTGGCGAGTTACAGTTTATGTAGTGTGATTAGAAAGTTAACAACAGTGTGTATGGAGGTGTGCGAATTACAGTAATTTGATGGTGGTGCGTAAATTATAAATTTAAGGTAAACTGGAAACTTTTTTAAAAATATATAAACTGCTAAAACTACTTTTCCCTACCACTACATACTTGCCTAAAGTGTCTCAATCCTTCCTATGCACTTATAAACCATTAGAACACTATGGGCCTCATTTACAAGTTCATTGCGCCACCGGTGGTGGCACAGGCTGCCTGCTCATATTTACAAGGCCATGTAAAGTCACCCTGCGTGACTTTTCATGGCCTTGTAAATATGGGCCCCTTTCACGCATTACTATGCATGAAAGGGGTGTTCCATGGGTGTTGCTGTGGGTGTTCCCATGCAACATCCATGTAACCTTACACATTCCTAGATTTACAAAGTTTTGGAAAACTAGAAAGTACTTTTATTTCTCCTTTTTTTCTCCTCTTTCTATGTGTGCTGCATTCTGCAGCGTGCATAGAAAGAGGAAACTGCCATAAATTATTGTTTTTCTGAAGGAAGGTATCCCTTCCTGCGCAAAGACAATCATCTCTGCAACGCAGGCACCGTTGCAACATAACACAAAGGTGCCTGCACTGGCGCATGGCAGCCAAGGGGAAAGCACACAGATGCATCATATTGTTGTTAATACGACACAATCCTGTGCTTTTAAAATGATGCAGCTCGGCACAGCAAAATGGCTTGCGGCGCTGTGCTGCGTAATTGTTTTGTAAATGAGGCCCTATATTTCTACTTCTAACCCACAATGAAGACTGTGGACAGAGTCACAAAGGTAGCTTACCTGTAGTAAAGTTACGACTGCGGAGTCTCCGTGCTCAGGCAGAGTCTCTGCACTCAGGGCAGAATCTCCACATGTGCACTCTCTGCAGTACGCAGTACGGAGATTCCACCCCAAGTGCAGAGACTCTGCCTCGAGTGTAGAGACTCTGCAGTCGTAACTTTACTATAGATAAGTTATCTTTGTGAATCAGGTCCTAAGTGCAGGCTAAACGTCATGGATGCCTTTTACTTTTGTAAAGAGAGTCATTAGCCAAACATATACTGCTTTGTAATTGGCATGTACCGTAGTATACCACGGTGTACAGTGGTCCAATATATCACTATGGGGTCGATTCCGATTCGGGCCGGAAAAAGCACCGACCGACTCGGAGCCGGAAAAATTACCGACCGACACGTACCCGTGGCGCCCGACACGCCAAGTACGATGCAAGCCGCGATAAATCCGACCGACACGTAAGGAAACCAAGTCGACCGACCGAGCCGCACGGAAAATAGCAATCCGGCCGGAAAAACACGCGAATCCAACCGACCGACACGCACCCGGAACAAATCCGACCGAAACGTACCCGTCAACTCCAAACCGCAAAGTACGATGCAAGGCGCGAAAACCACGACCGAGTCGGACGGAGGACAAGCCGTACGACCGACACGCATACAAAACCGAGCCGAAGCAACACAATACACCGCGACCGACGCGTACGCAGCATAGAAAACTGCACAAACACAGCGTGAACGAAACGGAAAACACCGTACGAGACCAATGCAGGGTCCGACTCGGTCACAAGAACGTTTCCAACATACACAAACAACACAAAGGAAAAATCACCCAAAAAAAGGCCAAACAAGCAATTACCAAGCCAATAAATACTGGGGGGTGGGGACAGAGAACAAAGACACACCCACAACTCCACCTATATAAAGGACACAAATCACTACCATGAGCCTTTGCAAATGCCATTCCACTGCCAGCACCCAAGAGAAAGCAACCACACACCCACAGCTCATCCCTCACACAAGCCACACACCAGCAGCACACCAACAAATACGTACCTCACATACACCCAGCAAAACACACACTCACACACCCTCACCTGCACACCAACACACACATCACTCACCATCACCACCCATCACCATGCCCCCCAAGAAGAATCACAAGTTCCTAGATTGTGAATTGGAAGTCCTGGTAGACGAGATCCTCAGGGTAGAGCCACAGCTGTTTGGCACATTGGTCCAACAGACCCCCATGTCGCAGAAAACCAAGATGTGGGAGAGGATCATCAACAGGGTGAACGCACAATCACCATGTCTGCACACAAAGACCGACATCCAGAACAGGTGGTATGACGTGCGCAGGAGGGTCCGTGAGCTGCTCAAGAAAGACTACCTCATCAGCCAATACACCGGCAGTGGCCCTCCTGCCAAGCCAGTATACCTCAGGCCCTGGGAGGAGAAGGTGCGGGCCATCCTTCCGCCAGTGAGCGTATATGGACTAGAGAACATCCCAGAGCCTGGTGAGTACACAACAAATGTACACAATATACTGCCACAAAACACACACACATCACTGTCAAGGGGAGAGTCAAATCATGCACTCATAGCAATCACACAGCAACCAGAACAGAATCATCCCAAAATGTGTATGTCAGTCAGAGAAACACAACACATGCCATCAAAAAAGTCACATCCAACTGTGCCAACACATGTACAAACACAACCACAACTACAGCTAGGCAGTGGCACAAATAGAACTAACAAACACATCCACACATGTAGCCACCACAACAACACCAACACACAGTGAAGACCACTCAAAGGAAGGAATTCTGTGTATGCTGGCCAAGTCAGTGTAGCCAATAGCATCATGGGAGTCGCAGTCACACATATTGCCCGCACCAAAACTGTCCCATCAACACCACCCTGAACCATGCTCACATCACAGGGAGTGGAGAAGGACTCACAAGATGGCTGACACTGGCTACTGCTGTGGAGAGCACAAGGCCCTGCTGCCAACTGTGCACCAACAAACAGCAGGACACCACTGACTGACATCCTGAGAGACAACTTCCACTCCCTGCAATGCAAGCACGTTCCATGGTGGGATATCTGGCTGGCTGGGTGGGAAGGGGGACTTGCAGCACTGACTATAGTCACCAGCACCTCCCCTCACACCCTCCCCAACACAAACTCCACAGTACCCACCTGGTAGAATGCAATGCCCTCCATCCTAACACAAGTTCCCACAAAGCACCACCACCCTGGGTTATGTTGTGTGAAGCACAGGGACACTCTTGGGACTCTTAGCCAAACAACTGCCAGGACAACACTCCCAGCCATCCTGTCAGCACAGCCAGCCCACCCCACAGGGAAGCAGAGTCAAAAGGAAGGAAGCATGGGCATGCTGGGAAGGGGGAGGAGGCAATAGCATGATGGGAGTCGTAGTCACAGACATTGCTCAGCCTCACAACTGGCCCATCAACACCACCCTGAACCATGCTCACATCACAGGGAGTGGAGAAGGACTCACAAGATGGCTGACACTGGCTACTGCTGTGGAGAGCACAAGGCCCTGCTGCCAACTGTGCACCAACAAACAGCAGGACACCACTGACTGACATCCTGAGAGACAACTTCCACTCCCTGCAATGCAAGCACGTTCCATGGTGGGATATCTGGCTGGCTGGGTGGGAAGGGGGACTTGCAGCACTGACTATAGTCACCAGCACCTCCCCTCACACCCTCCCCAACACAAACTCCACAGTACCCACCTGGTAGAATGCAATGCCCTCCATCCTAACACAAGATCCCACAAAGCACCACCACCCTGGGTTATGTTGTGTGAAGCACAGGGACACTCTTGGGACTCTTAGCCAAACAACTGCCAGGACAACACTCCCAGCCATCCTGTCAGCACAGCCAGCCCACCCCACAGGGAAGCAGAGTCAAAAGGAAGGAAGCATGGGCATGCTGGGAAGGGGGTGGAGGCAATAGCATGATGGGAGTCGTAGTCACAGACATTGCTCAGCCTCACAACTGGCCCATCAACACCACCCTGAACCATGCTCACATCACAGGGAGTGGAGAAGGACTCACAAGATGGCTGACACTGGCTACTGCTGTGGAGAGCACAAGGCCCTGCTGCCAACTGTGCACCAACAAACAGCAGGACACCACTGACTGACATCCTGAGAGACAACTTCCACTCCCTGCAATGCAAGCACGTTCCATGGTGGGATATCTGGCTGGCTGGGTGGGAAGGGGGACTTGCAGCACTGACTATAGTCACCAGCACCTCCCCTCACACCCTCCCCAACACAAACTCCACAGTACCCACCTGGTAGAATGCAATGCCCTCCATCCTAACACAAGATCCCACAAAGCACCACCACCCTGGGTTATGTTGTGTGAAGCACAGGGACACTCTTGGGACTCTTAGCCAAACAACTGCCAGGACAACACTCCCAGCCATCCTGTCAGCACAGCCAGCCCACCCCACAGGGAAGCAGAGTCAAAAGGAAGGAAGCATGGGCATGCTGGGAAGGAGGGTGGAGGCAATAGCATGATGGGAGTCGTAGTCACAGACATTGCTCAGCCTCACAACTGGCCCATCAACACCACCCTGAACCATGCTCACATCACAGGGAGTGGAGAAGGACTCACAAGATGGCTGACACTGGCTACTGCTGTGGAGAGCACAAGGCCCTGCTGCCAACTGTGCACCAACAAACAGCAGGACACCACTGACTGACATCCTGAGAGACAACTTCCACTCCCTGCAATGCAAGCACGTTCCATGGTGGGATAACTGACTGGCTGGCTGGGTGGGAAGGAGGTCTGGCTGTCAACCAAACACAAGCAATGCAGACCATGTTCACACCCCAGAAAATACATAGAAATGCCCAAATAATGCAGGACAATGTGCCACACCAATATCAACCCCTGACTGTGACGACTTAGGACAATGCAATGTACAGGCCCGCACCCAGAGGCACAGTCACAACTGTCAGGTGTGTCAACCACTGATGCCTGCAGAAACATGACATACATTGTTTGTGTCTCCCAAAAACAGGTGATGATGGGGACACAGCAGCAGACGCTGAGGAGTCCCAGTCCCAGGCTCAAGAGGATGCCGAGCTCACTGGCGTCGTACAGCCTCTGTCCTCCTCGGACGATGAACAACCTGGCACATCCGGTGCAAGTCAACATGCAGCACCAGCAGGACCACCAGCTGCAGCACCAGCAGGACCACCAGCTGCACTCCCTGCACCCACCCCTACAACGACTGTCACCACGATTACCATCCCTGCCGACATGGACAGAATAAGGAGCAACACCAGCGCAGTGACCCTGGACCAACCTGGGGCCATGGACACCACCACCACCACCAACCCCCAAGGTGGACCAGGGTTATCTGTGCGTGCAACTGCACACACTGCACATGTCAGCAGGGGTGGTGGGAGGGGTGGGAGACAGAGGTCGCTGCTTGCAGACGTTGCTGGTGTGCATGAAGACCCACAACTGGTACGCATAGCTGATGCGTACCAGTCCAGCACCGGAGAGCTCAGCCAGGTAGTGGGGCTCCTCAGAGACATCAAACAGCAGCAGGCTGCCCATCATGCCCGCTTGGACTCCCACATGTCCCACGTGGAGTCACACATGTCACGTGTGGACTCACACATGTCCCGCGTGGAGTCCAAGTGGGATGTACTACATGAGATGACGGCGGTGCACAGGGACATTTTACAATGCCTCCGCCAGATGAACAGCAACCAGTCCACACCTCCCTGTGTGCCAACAACATCTGGTACCGAACAAACTGCAACTGCCACAGGGAGGGAGGAGGACTCTGGCGGAGAGTCCCCTGCACCGCAGCAGCCTGCACTTGAGGGCCCCCCCCCAAGAAGAGGGGTCGTCCGAGGAGGGGAAAGTGAGAGGCTGATGGCCAAGCGCAACTCCCAGGAAGCCTGAACCTGTTCTGGATTTTCGCCTTTGTGCACAGACTGTTCACCCTGTTGACGGCAACACTACTCCCACACATTGCATGGGGAGTACAAGTTGGGCCAATGTGTCAGACAACTGTGGCCCCGATACTGGGGATCCTGTCTACCTGGACTTTCAATTCACCTAGGAACTTGGGATTGCAAGATTTATGTACAGCACAACCCATCCTATGCACTATTAACACAAATGTATCACAATAAACACACTAATACACCATACTTGCCTCTGTCGTGATTCCAACGTGGGTGCTGTTATGGGGATGATGAACTGCAAAATTACACTGTGTATGCGAACTGCAACAGCAAGGACAACACAGGCATGTGAGTACAGGCAACGTGACACATATGAGGGAGACACACCACCAGGGCTACACAACACATACACACCTAGGCCATCTGACTCATTGCCTACACTGATGTTGCCAGGGAAGACGGTGCAATGCACAGACACCACACCCATTCCCAGTTGTAGTCAAGTAGCCCACAGGTGCAGTAAGCAAATGGCAGTCAAATGTGTGACCACAGACAACGCACATCACTAAGTGAAGCACAGGTTTATTACACAGTAGCAACATGCCGTAACCACTACAGATGCAAGGTAACCCCACCTGGTAGCGGGCACACAGTCAACAACTGTAGACGGAAGGAAGTCCATGGGTGTGGCGCACATCACCTGTAGGGACACAACAGCTACCAGCCTGGATGTGCAATCACGTCGTCGGTGGACACAGTTGACCAAACGAATCTGAAAGTACCCTGTGAAGGACAGAAATGACACACAGTCAAAAGCAATGCAGTACAGGACAGAACAGCAAAACCCATGCACAATACATGTTACAAGATACCCACCCAGAACCAAGTTAGCATGTCAACACTGTTGGGGAGTACAGACCACCTGTAACCACACATCGCAACACACATCCAGTCAAGTAGCCCATGGACACACTCCAACAGCGCCAGAGCCCCACCCACACATCATGCCAACTCACATCATTCACATGACACCTCAGGATACTCACATTCAGCTAAAGAAGTTGGTGATGAGCTGTGTGCGGACATCACCATCACCATCATCATCATCATCGTCACTGGCATCGTGGTCCAGGCCAGGATCCTCCACAGGTGGCGGATGTTGGTCATCGTCATCCTGGATGAGAGGCAACTCCTTCCGCACTGCCAGGTTGTGTAGCATGCAGCAGACGATGATAATCTTGCACACTTTCGCAGGGGCATATGGGAGGGACCCTCCGGTCTTGTCCAGGCAGCGGAAGCGGCTCTTCAGGAGACCAAAGGTCCGCTCAATCACTCTCCTGGTCCGACCATGTGCCTCATTGTAGCGCATCTGGGCAGGTGTCACAGGGTTCCTGAGGGGTGTCAGCAACCACAGCATGTTGGGGTATCCCGAGTCACCTACGGACAGACAAGTGCACATCAGCTGACTTGGAAAAGTGGGCGGAATACTACAGATCAGATCACACACAATGGCACAAAGTCAGTACACACCGACAAGCCAGGCACGCTGGTTCTGCATCTGTGCCATCATCCTGGGGATGCGACTACTCCCTCATCACAAAGGCATCGTGTGCTGAACCAGGGAAACGGGCACACACGTGTGTGATGGTCATGTCTGCAAGACACACCACCAGTGCATTGACCGAGTGGTAGTGCTTGCGGTTCCTGTAGGCCTGCTCCTGGGCCTGTGGTGGTACCAAAGCCACATGTGTCCCATCAATGGAGCCAATGACATGCGGCATCCTCCCCAGGGCATAAAAGTCACTCTTCACGTCAGTGAGTCGTCGCAGTCTAATGAAATAGATGTACCGGTTCAGGAAGAGCAACATTGCCGCCAAAACATCGCGGAGCACACGGCTGAACATGGTCTGTGACATCCCACCAGCAGACGCCACAGTATGTTGGAAGGTACCGGTGGCAAAGAAGTGTAGGGCTGCCATCACCTTCACCTTGGGGGTCAGCGCTGTAGGATACGGCCGGCCAGGCTGCAAATGTGGGGACAACTGCACTGCCAAATCCTCAATCAGCTGCCTGGTGAAGCGGTACCGTCGGATGCTGTCCCGTTCCACCATCGTTGCCAGGTCTGGGAATGGCCGATGGACAGCAGGAGCCCTGCAGTGCAGAGGAGAAGTAAGCAAGATCGTCAGTCACCCCACATATGCGGCATTGAACACACTCAAGATCCCAACATACATCATCATGAGGCACAACTACATGAAGTGTGCAGTACCGGAAGGACATGTATGGTACATACATGGCCAACATCTGTCAACACGGTCCTACAGGTGGCATCAATTTGTCCCAGGTTGGCCCATTGGATATCATGATGCCGTGTCACAGTCACCCCCCACAGTGACATGTGAGGACAGATGTGCCCCAGGCACCACA
Source organism: Calotriton arnoldi (assembly GCA_963921515.1). NCBI lineage: Eukaryota > Metazoa > Chordata > Amphibia > Caudata > Salamandridae > Calotriton > Calotriton arnoldi. The sequence continues at coordinate 723,607 of CAWUFW010007552.1, read as the reverse complement.
GCTCAACGACAGGTACATTCCCAGGGACCCTGTAATGCCACATGGACACTGGCATCACCTGGAGTATCATGTGTACACCACAGCAAAACAAACATGACCCCCACAGGTAGTGGCCCCACTTGCCATGGCAGGACAGACATGGACGTCTGTGACACACACGCACAACATCAGAGTCCATGCACACACAACGTGGATGTGGAGACTGTCTCCCATTGTGCACATGAAATCAGAGACATTGTAAACACTACATGCACAAAGACTGTGGAGGGCCATCACTATTGTGCCACTGGGACACCCTGGCTCAAACATACCGTCCCACATGGGACTCACGGGGTATGTGACATGACATACACAAACACCACTGTGAAATGTGACCATGACACATGCACAGATATGAACAGTTGCACATCACAGTGGTCACGTACACGTAACACCCAGGATCCTGTCCCCATGAACACGTGCACAGCCTGGGGGTGGCTGCCCACAGGTGACACCCACAAGACAACATGTACACCAACATACACACAATAGGAAATGCAGCCTTACATGCCTTATGATAAGGTTTGGACAGGCTGTCGTGATGTAGGTGTGCCCCTCACTCCCTGGGAGCTATCTGTGGCTGGCATATGTCCATCTGAGACAGGTATGCTGACCTATGCCAGTCACATGTACAGTGATGCGTTGTACCGCAATGGACCGATCGGTGCCTCCGGCCGGCCCATTGCCTTCAATGTGTGCGGGTACGCGTTGTACCCCTGTGCGCGTTGAACCGCAATGGACCGATCAGTGCGCACCCATTGACAATGGGCTTGCCTGGCAACGGACGCGTTTTCGAATTTCGAACGAGTCGGTTGCTGGGAATTCAGTTGGTCACCCACAACAATGTTGCAAAATCATGTATGTCATGAAGTTGAAGTTTTGAAGGATTCTGTGGGCGTGTTTTGGTGCTGCTATTCCATGGATTGGCCAGATTCAGAAGATGCAAACGACTTGGACCTATCACTTTGGACACAAGGGACAGTATCTGCCTCTCCAGCACATATATATTGCTGGCTGTTCCCCTGAGAGCCCACTTGCCTGCACTACATGCTCCAGGACGACATCTGCCACTGCACTGCTGCTGTCTCTGCCCCTCTGGACCCTGCAATGGCACGTACTGTGGAGAGAGCCCCAGCCTTCAGCCTTGAGGAGAACCAGGCCCTGCTGGACAGCCTACTTCCACAGTACAGCAAGCTGTATGGGACACCAGGGGAGCAGGTGAGTGTCCTATGCACTGCCTTTCTGAATGTGCATTTTGTCTGACTAGCAAGGCTGAGAGTCTGCACGCCACTGGCTAGCAGGCTCACTGAGTAGTTGTCACCCCCCATAGTGTGTAGTGACTTGCACTGGACAGGTATGGTGCAGTGACAGTGCTTCTGAACAGGGTTTTACTCCCCATGCAATGATACCATGTAGTGACTTCTGGAAAACTGTCCATGGGCAGCCGTGCACTGCCTGTGTACACCATGTGCCCCTGTGATTGCGACATGTATATGCAACTGTGTCATGCACGGATATGTTGCATGTGTAGTAATGGCCTTATCACTTTGTCATCCTGACAGGCTTCTGCCCATCGGAAGCATGAGATATGGAAGGACATCGTCCGGGCTGTCCGGTCCGTGGGGGTCTACAAGCGCCGGATCCGCAACTGCCAAAAGAGGTGGCAGGACCTTCGGGGCTGGACCCGGAGGATTGCACGGGTCCAGCTGAAGCTGTCGCCTCCTCGCAGGAGGGGCGGAACACGGACCCTGACCCCCCACATGCTCAGGATCCTGGCGGTGGTCTTTCCAGACCTGGATGGGCAGCTGAAGGCCAGAGAGCAGCAAGGAGGGGGTGAGTCAAAGACTGCACTGTGTACTCTGTCTAACATGCTATGTGCCCTCCTCGGGCCTGGTTAAACTGCCACAGTACAGCAGTCATGTTGTCCAGGAGCCATGTCCCTCTATTGTGCACTGCCCACTCCTCATCTGATACCCAGGTGTGGCCCTTACATGCAGGGAATTCTGTCACTTAGGACTGTGTCCTTGCAGTTTGCTTGACTCAAGGTGGGAGACAGCATCTGTTTCCCTGACTCTGTGGTGGGCATCATGGGTGGGTCCATTGCTTACACAATGCCTGTATTCTGACATGTATTCAGCGTGTTACTTTGATCTGTGGTCCAATTGCTGAGCTGATCCACCACATGTGGCTGTGGTATCTGGCACACACCCATGCTGCGGGTGGGAACAATGTTTGGGCCCCAGGAGTATGTATATGACGTGTGTCACACATACTTAGCCAACTGCCTACAGTCCAGGGCTCATCCCTCATTCATGTGGGGCTGGACAGTCATGCCTACTCCAGGCCATACAATACACTCTGTACTCCCACTCCCGTGTATCAGCTGACACATTGTGCGCAGTGATTTGACCCCTCAGGTGTCTGCCTCTGTGTCAGTGTGCTGTGGATTAGTCGCCAGGACTGCTGTGGAGTTTCTTGGTAGGGGCTCAGCATGCCACTGGAGATGTGACCATAGGAGACGATACTTGTGTGACACATAGGTGTCTGATCAGCTGCCCATGCAGACTGGGGCATGTGAATGTGAAGTTCAGGCAGCTGTTCCCCATGCACAGCAGAGTGTGAGGGGCTCAGGTTCAGAGGGTAGTGTCACAGGTCTACCATATGTCCAATAGGTATGACCTGGACAGATGAGGGTTAAGAGGATGTGTTGTGGGGGGATGTACATGTGCACTTGTGCAGCTCCAGGACTTGCATTCCCCATGACCTACTATTGTGACACAGTGCAGAGTGTTGTTGTCTGGCTGCAAAGTCATACATCACTGAGACAGTGATGTATGACTTTGCAGTCATGCCTCCGCCATGGCATGTGTCTACTGATTGGTGAGCCTGCAGGGGAGTGACATGTGCTACATGCACACCATAGTGGCGCTGGCTATCAGGACATGGGTGCATCATGGTGTCTGTCGCTGGTATGCATCACATGCATTTCCTATTTGACTCTGGGCATCCCTTTCATCCGGAAACCTGTACTGACTCACTGGCAAGAGTTGTGATGTGTGCATGTCCACATGCCACACCGTGTCCTCTGCACTGTCCAACTACTGTGTACTTGGTGCATGTGTCAACACTGGGGTGTTGCAATCCAACAGACACCAGACAGATGGGTGCAAGGCCATGTGGGATGTGAGTGCCATGCTTGGCATCAGACTGACAATTGACTTCTCCTGTTCAATTAGGGCACTTTTAGCAATGTACAACTGATGATGCCAGGGCTTGCTCTGTGATGTGCTGTGCTCACAGTGGTGTGTGCGTTATGTGCAGGTGACTGATGTCTGTCTGTATCCCCATTGTTTGCAGATACATCCACGGCCACGGAAGGGGACAGCTCCACGGACCAGGAGGAGCCAGAGAGCCAGACTGGGTCAGCAGCCGAGGAGTGGTCGGAGGGACCCAGTGGCACGGAGGGCGAGGGAGCCACACCGAGGAGTCCTCAGCAGCATCCACCTCAGCTGAGGACCAGAGCAACTCGGAGGATGACTCCCTTGTGGAGGCGGGTGTCAGCAGCCACCACACCCCAGCTAGTGTTGCTGTCCCCGCCACCACCAGCACCACCACCGCCCTCCCATCGGCTCCCATTCCCCAGGTCCGTGGAGGCTCCCATGTCCGGGAGCGTGTTTCCTTTGGGCCAGGCACCGCACCCCTGCCCCTGTGTCCCCTGCTGCCCTGAGTGAGGAGTCTGTGTACCTCCTTCGCCAGCTCCATGTAGGGCAGACAGCCATGCTGAGTGTCCTCCATGCGCACACCGCGCTGTTGACTCAGCTGGTGTCGTTCATGGAGGGCATCTCATCGGGCATGTCTGACCTACAGAGGGGCAATAGGTCCATGGACTCCTCCCTGACGGCAGCAGTGTCCCTCCTCAAACGGTCCCTCACCCCTCCTGCCTCTGCTCCATCCACACTCCCCAGCACCTTACCCGTCCCAAGCACACACACACCGGCACAGGCACACACCAGCACACACACATCCAGCACACTGACACACACACCAATGACAAAACGCACACGCACGCACATTCAGGGGACTGAAGCCAGACTCACAGGGGATGGGGCCCTGGAACACACACACGCATCCACATGCACTGCGCAGTCCTCAGTTCCCTCTCCCTCCAAAGCACCCTCCCTTGCCTCACATGCAACCCCAAAGTCACAGCAGCTCTTCCTCTGTGACCTCGGCCTCTTCCCCACTGATGAAGCTGCTCCAGCATCCCGGGGGAAGAGGAAGCCCACCCACATGGAGCAGAGTGCCCCTCGCCCCCGGACACCCTCCCCCAGGCGCAGACGGACTGAGGCCCCCACCCGCAAGTCCCCCCGGAGTGGTAAGAGCAAGACCCCGCCACCGCCCTGCAGCTCAGGCACAAGGTCTCCGTCCTCCATCCCTCAGGCCCCCACTGCACAGGTGCCCCCACCACACCCTGCCCCAGGTTCCCCCACCCACAGATATACCATCCCCAAGAGGATCAGGCCTTCTCCCCCTGCCACTTGCTCTCCCAGCACCACACCCCCGCTGCGCTTGTCTGTGCCACTGATGTGGTGAGGGTGTCCTCCCCCTCTGTCCAACCCACCTTGCCTGTTCCCCATTCTCCTCCCCTGGAGGTAGGCACTGCAGTGGAGTCCACTACCGCCCTGTCTGACTTGGGCACTGCAGTGGCGGACCTGTCCACCCCATCTGCAGGGTCCACTGCAGTTGTGCCGGCACCCACGACATCTGAGTCATGCCCCCCAGTTGTGCCGGCACACACCATGTCAGACACCTCCACTGCAGTTGTCAGTGGCTCTCCAGCACCCACCACCCCTTCCCTGACTCCCCCTGGTGAGCCCTGATCCTGTCCCTGCGGTGCCTGGCCTGCCCTCCCGGTTGCCCCTCCTAGTGGATTGTCCCTGGTTTTGTGCAGGCATGCGTAGGGTGACATCTGCCAGTGTCACCCTGTTTGAACTTTGACAATGGACTGGCCATTGGCCTTTGCTCTATTTTTTCTGGACGTCGTTTTCAAACAACACATATGCTGAATAAAGCAACTTTCTTTTCTCTAGTGCTCATGCTTCAGATGTACATGTTGTTGGTGCTGCTAACCATGCCCTTGCTGCAGTGATGGTGATATCTGGTCTCATGATTATGAAGTGTTACTGTGCAGGAACCCATGTGGTCCAGGGGGAATGTGTCCTATCATGTGGTGTATCCATGTCATCAATAGCAGCATCTGAGGGTGTCATGTGTTCAGTATTTGGCAATGGGTTTCCTACTTACATTGGCAATTTCATATCTGTGGCTTCCACCCCTGCACATCTGTTGTGCCTGCCATCGTTGCATTTCTCTACTTCCCTGACCGTGTTGCCATCTCCAGTGGACATGCAGGTTTGGGCATCAATGGGGAAGGACTCATCCGTGTAGTCAGTGCAACATTGCTATACAAGTGTGTTGGATCTGTGCTGATGATTCCGTTGGCACATCCATGACCAGGCTGATGTGATGGGAGCCCTCATTTGGTGCTAATTGTTGATTGTGTGACCAAGTGCTCAGCTGACATGATGGGGCCCTACTGAGGCAACATATGGCACAGCTTTCCTCACACAGGAGTGGAGTCCCCTCATGGCAGTGTGTACACGTGTGACATTGCCTGCGCCCAAGGTGTGTGTTGTATGTGCATGTCTGTGTGTTCACTTCCATTCATCTGCGCATTCTGTGATCCCTAGTGTTGTACCTGTTTGTGATGCTTGCTGACTTGAGCTATGTTCCCCCAAAGTCTTCTCCCTGTGTTCTCTGTGATGTGGGTGCATGGCACATTACTGGTCATCAGGGTGTCACCCATAGGTGTGTTTTCGGTCAGGGCTGACTTTGTGTGCAGACGCAGATGGGTCACAGTCAGGTTTCCCTTGGCACTTGTTGTTTGCCCCTGTCATGTGATTTCCAGTTCGTGTTATCTTTCAGTGATTGTGACACGTTGTGTGTGTGACTGCTGGCACTCCTCAGGGTCCGGGCTGCAATGTTGGTTGTTGTCTATGTGTGTTCTTTGTGGGTGACCTTGGCTTCTTCATTGGTGTGTGACTGTGGCTGGGATCCCATTGGTCGGTGTGGTATCGCCGTCATGTCCATGTACAGCGTAGTGTGCAGTGTGTCAGACATTCAGGAGTCTTGTTGAGTGTCCATGTGTGATGTGTTTCTGCACCTTGGTTCCCACCCACCACCCTGGAATAGTCATGGGTGCATGTGCAATGTCACCAGTGCATGTGTACTTCACTGCTGCACATTGTCAGAGGTCGAGGGGTGTGGTCTTGAGTGTGTGCAGATGGGAGTTGTTGCCCAGCTAGTCCCCTGCCTCCATGTTGGCCTTGGCTTACTGGCCATGCTGATTGATTTGTGCTTGTGTAGGTGTGATGGTAGTTTGTTGCTCAGGACACCTGACTGTGGTTCACAGTGTGAACGACATTTAGCTTTGTCATCACAGTGGGATTTTTATTCAGCCCAGGGTCACCACATTGTGGGGGCCCTGGGGGTGGTGCTGTGGTGTGTCTGTGTCATGCTGTGTCAGTTGTTGTTCCTACGTGCCTGTGTGACATGTGTGTTTTGTGCTCCCTCTCACCTGACAATGCCTGCTTGCCCACATAGGGGATTTGGATCCATGAGTTACCTTAGTGTGGCAGTGTATGCACATCTGTATGATTGGTATTCAGCTCTCCTCATGTGTTGTGTGGTTGCTTGGGGACACTGGCACCCCCACCCCTCACCTGCTGTGTATGATGACAGTGTTGGTCTGCCTGTTTGTGTTTGTGCATCTGCACCACTGCATTGGCATATCTTGGGTGTGCCATTGGCTGTATGTTGTTTGGTGTGTTTCCCCTGCTGTCCCTGGGACTCCTAGGTCATCGGTCAGCACAGTGATCATGGTTTGTGTGTCCCATTGCTGCCATGGTATGGTATCTGTTCACCTCACATCTGCTGTCTCCACAGGATATCTGCATTTGTGTGCCCATTGGTGCAAATATGTGGTTCTGCATTCTGATGGTCACTTCTGTCATTGTGTCATTGATGACTGTTGACGGTCTCAGCCCCCATGGGTGTTGTTTGTCTGCACATGGCCAAAGGAATGTTTCATTTGCACTGCAGTATTTGGCTCCCCCAATTTATGTTGCAATGGGACACATACACTACTTTGCCACAGATGAGTTTTTGGTTCTGTGACCAGGAATGATCCATGCAGTTTGGCAGTTGCAGCTCTTTCTTTGTCAACAATTACCTTTTGGTCACTGTGATGATGAGGGTGTAGACCCCATTGCCACAATGGTCAAAATGTGCTTCAGCTATGGACCCCACACTTGCCTTTTGGTCACTGTGATGATGGGGGTTTAGACCCCATTGCCACAATGGTCAAAATGTGCTTCAGCTACGGACCCCACACTTGCCTTTTGGTCACTGTGATGATGGGGGTTTAGACCCCATTGCCACAATGGTCAAAATGTGCTTCAGCTATGGACCCCACACTTGCCTTTTGGTCACTGTGATGATGGGGGTTTAGACCCCATTGCCACAATGGTCAAAATGTGCTTCGGCTATGGACCCCACACTTACCTTTTGGTCACTGTGATGATGGGGGTTTAGGCCCCATTGCCACAATGGTCATGGGCTGCTTGCATTTTGGGCGCCACACACATATATGTGTGGCACATGTGCTAGGGGGTCACATTGTATGTTCAAAGTCATGTTCGGTGTTGTAGGCATTTGACACAGCCTACACACGCTTGTCACGGTGGTGGGGGGATGTCTTAATCTTGCATTCCCTAGGTTGTGGTGTGCTTGTTGTGTCATGCATTGTCCATCCTATGAGTGGGGGTGGTAGTAGTGGTAGGCATCCAGCCCCCCTGGGTGAGGGTGGTAGTAGTGGTAGGCATCCAGCCCCCTGGCTAAGGGTGGTAGTAGTGGTAGGCATCCTGCACCCCTGGGTGAGGGTGGTAGTAGTGGTGGGCATCCTGCCCCCTGGGTGAGGGTGGTAGTAGTGGTGGGCATCCTGCCCCCTGGGTGAGGGTGGTAGTAGTGGTAGGCATCCAGCCCCCTGGCTAAGGGTGGTAGTAGTGGTAGGCATCCTGCCCCCTGGGTGAGGGTGGTAGTAGTGGTAGGCATCCAGCCCCCCTGGCTAAGGGTGGTAGTAGTGGTAGGCATCCTGCCCCCTGGGTGAGGGTGGTAGTAGTGGTGGGCATCCTGCCCCCTGGGTGAGGGTGGTAGTAGTGGTGGGCATCCTGCCCCCCTGGGTGAGGGTGGTAGTAGTGGTAGGCATCCAGCCCCCCTGGCTAAGGGTGGTAGTAGTGGTAGGCATCCTGCCCCCTGGGTGAGGGTGGTAGTAGTGGTAGGCATCCAGCCCCCCTGGCTAAGGGTGGTAGTAGTGGTAGGCATCCTGCACCCCCTGGGTGAGGGTGGTAGTAGTGGTGGGCATCCTGCCCCCTGGGTGAGGGTGGTAGTAGTGGTGGGCATCCTGCCCCCTGGGTGAGGGTGGAAGTAGTGGTAGGCATCCAGCCCCCTGGCTAAGGGTGGTAGTAGTGGTAGGCATCCTGCCCCCTGGGTGAGGGTGGTAGTAGTGGTAGGCATCCAGCCCCCTGGCTAAGGGTGGTAGTAGTGGTAGGCATCCTGCACCCCTGGGTGAGGGTGGTAGTAGTGGTGGGCATCCTGCCCCCCTGGGTGAGGGTGGTAGTAGTGGTGGGCATCCTGCCCCCTGGGTGAGGGTGGTAGTAGTGGTAGGCATCCAGCCCCCCTGGCTAAGGGTGGTAGTAGTGGTAGGCATCCTGCCCCCCTGGGTGAGGGTGGTAGTAGTGGTAGGCATCCAGCCCCCCTGGCTAAGGGTGGTAGTAGTGGTAGGCATCCTGCCCCCTGGGTGAGGGTGGTAGTAGTGGTGGGCATCCTGCCCCCTGGGTGAGGGTGGTAGTAGTGGTGGGCATCCTGCCCCCTGGGTGAGGGTGGTAGTAGTGGTAGGCATCCAGCCCCCTGGCTAAGGGTGGTAGTAGTGGTAGGCATCCTGCCCCCTGGGTGAGGGTGGTAGTAGTGGTAGGCATCCAGCCCCCTGGCTAAGGGTGGTAGTAGTGGTAGGCATCCTGCACCCCCTGGGTGAGGGTGGTAGTAGTGGTGGGCATCCTGCCCCCTGGGTGAGGGTGGTAGTAGTGGTGGGCATCCTGCCCCCTGGGTGAGGGTGGTAGTAGTGGTAGGCATCCAGCCCCCCTGGCTAAGGGTGGTAGTAGTGGTAGGCATCCTGCCCCCTGGGTGAGGGTGGTAGTAGTGGTAGGCATCCAGCCCCCCTGGCTAAGGGTGGTAGTAGTGGTAGGCATCCTGCACCCCTGGGTGAGGGTGGTAGTAGTGGTGGGCATCCTGCCCCCTGGGTGAGGGTGGTAGTAGTGGTGGGCATCCTGCCCCCTGGGTGAGGGTGGTAGTAGTGGTAGGCATCCAGCCCCCCTGGCTAAGGGTGGTAGTAGTGGTAGGCATCCTGCCCCCCTGGGTGAGGGTGGTAGTAGTGGTAGGCATCCTGCCCCCCTGGGTGAGGGTGGTAGTAGTGGTGGGCATCCTGCCCCCTGGCTAAGGGTGGTAGTAGTGGTAGGCATCCTGCCCCCCTGGGTGAGGGTGGTAGTAGTGGTAGGCATCCTGCCCCCCTGGGTGAGGGTGGTAGTAGTGGTGGGCATCCTGCCCCCCTGGCTAAGGGTGGTAGTAGTGGTAGGCATCCTGCCCCCCTGGGTGAGGGTGGTAGTAGTGGTGGGCATCCTGCCCCCCTGGGTGAGGGTGGTAGTAGTGGTAGGCATCCTGCCCCCCTGGGTGAGGGTGGTAGTAGTGGTAGGCATCCTGCCCCCTGGGTGAGGGTGGTAGTAGTGGTGGGCATCCTGCCCCCCTGGGTGAGGGTGGTAGTAGTGGTGGGCATCCTGCCCCCTGGGTGAGGGTGGTAGTAGTGGTAGGCATCCAGCCCCCCTGGCTAAGGGTGGTAGTAGTGGTGGGCATCCTGCCCCCTGGCTAAGGGTGGTAGTAGTGGTAGGCATCCTGCCCCCCTGGGTGAGGGTGGTAGTAGTGGTGGGCATCCTGCCCCCTGGGTGAGGGTGGTAGTAGTGGTAGGCATCCTGCCACCCCTGGGTGAGGGTGGTTGTGGTGGTGGGCATCATGCCACCCCTGGCTAAGGGTGGTAGTAGTGGTAGGCATCATGCACCCCCTGGGTGTGGGTGGTAGTAGTGGTAGGCATCCAGCCCCCCTGGGTAGGGGTGGTGGTGCGCATTCAGGCCCCTGTGTGCATATGTGGCATTGGTGATGGGCATCCCGCCCCTATGGTGCTGCTGTTGCTGGTGTAAGTATATTCAGAATCCCCGTGTATGTGTGTGATGTGTCGTGTACGTGTTGTATGTGTTTTGTGGTTGGTGTCTGGCTTACCTTCTGCGCCGTACGCGTCCGTGCCTGTTCCGGTAGTAGATGTAGAATATTGGTATGATCGGGACGAAGGGATTCATGGTTGGTTCGTGTCGTTCGTCCTTCTCGTTGCTTCGCGTCGTCCTCGTCGCTTCGCTTCGTCCTCGTCGCTTCGCGTCGTCCTCGTCGGTGCCGTGTTCGTCTCGTAGCCGTGGATCGTGTTGTGGCGCGATTCGGAGCTTATGTGCGCCTCTCCCGGATGCTTTAACGTGCCGTGCGTAGCGACGGGTTCGGCGCGTACGGGAAGCGCATCGTACTTGTCCGGCCGGACGGGGCTGCATTTTCCTTCCGTGCGACTCGATTCGGCGTTTCCGGATTCGCCTCGGTCGGCGAACAGGACCTGGTTTGGGTGAGTACGGCTCGGCCGGAATTTTTGCTGTTGTGCGCATTGTACTTGCTCGTTCGGTGTGCTGTACGGATCGGTCGGGAAACTGGCTTTCGCATGGCTTTTTTCCCGACCGAATGGTATTGGGTGCGCCTCCGACCGAGATCGGAATCGGCCCCTATGTGTTTGTGTATCATAACTAAAACTGGCTGAATGTTTTTTCGTGAAATGTCAAAAAGGATCCTTTCTAGGCCAAAATCCCTATCCTGGCAAATCTCATGAAAACCCGTTCAGCTGCTAAATCTGCACAAAAAGTCTATGAAAATGGCATTAGTGGAAAAACATGTTTTGGGATCTCCCTTTTTTCTTTGCACCCCTTAACTAAATCACTGCAAAACTTCGCATCATCAACCAATGTCGAAAAAGGAATAGTTTTGTGGAGATTCGTCAAATAGTGGCATAGTTATTAGCAGTCAAACATGTAAAGAATTTTTATCTCTGGAAATCCTAGCTATACCTACCGAATGGCTACCGCCACTCTGTAATTAATATATATATACTCCCATCCTCACCATGCACAGGCTTGTCATCAATTACGTCATTTCAGATGTTGCAGCAATGTTATCAATGATGTCATAGATCATGTAATGAGTCATGTAATAAGTGGGATAATTAACAGTGTATGACGCGGGGTGAGTAGTAGTTCATTTAAGACACTTGTTATAGTTACTTGAGATAGCTATAACTGGTGAATTTCTGTGTTTTTTTTAGTTTAAATCATTATGTTGTCAATTAAATATTCACCTAACTATAACGTTACTTTAACCTTTGTTTTTTTCAGTGAATTTCTAAGGTTTTTTAATTGTAAAGTAAGATATAATTACAATGCCTTACTAAAACATCACTTAAACCTTTTATTTTTTTCATTCAATTTTTTTTAACATGAAGTAATATTTTATTACCATACGTCACGCCAAGCTTATGCTGTGCATGGCCTTTGGCCATTTGCAGCATGGGCTTGGGCTGGCCATGGCCTCCAGCCATGCCCTGAGTCCAATCCCTCACAGACAATCAACCCCATGCATGCTTGGTCTTCGGAGTTTTCAGTGTGGGGTTGGGCGCAGGGCCTGGTTGCAGACCAGTCTCTGCACCCAACCTCCTGCAGGTGTCCTACCCCCGCTGCACGTGGCTTTCAGCTTTGCGCAGCGTGGGATTTGGCGCAAAGCCTGGCCACACTCAGGCAGACTTACTGACTCTGTAAAGAGTTACAACACCAAAATATAAAAAGTGGGCCTATTGTCTTTATCCAGGGGTCTTTGTCCAAAAATCGCAAATACATTTAATCAAATGTATATTTCCATAATTCATTCAATGCAATGTCTTTTAACAATGATTATAATAAGAATGTTTAATAAAGTTTTTATTAAAAATAAAAAAGTACATTTCTGTGAGTCTTTCTTTTAACATACTTTTTATGATTGCATCTTGTGTGCTGAAAAATGTTAAAAGAAAGACTCAAAGACATGTTTTTTGTTTTCAAAAATAAAACAAACATGCCTCTGAATCTATCTTTTATTATTTTTCAGCCCACAAAACTCAATCATAAAAACAACTAGAAAAGTGCCTTGAGGTCCAACTGAAGAGCACAGAGATCCAGGTAGGAGTGTGATTGAAACATATGGTAAGTTCTCCTGGGGTCATGGATTTAATGACCCAGTAGACTTCTTTAAATGATTGGTGGTGCCCATGCCCTTTCTAGGGCCATCACCAAGATAATAAATTATGTAATTAGCCCTTTCAGGAAAATATCGGGCGCTCTTTCAAGGAGCATTGAATAATAAATGAGTTGGTCCTGCTGCTCATTTATTATTCACTTTATTTTGAAACAAATATTCTGATGGGTATCCCAGTGCCCACGAGAGTCACCACAGTATAAATTCTATTTAGGGGATGTGGGAGAGTCCCGGGTCTCCCATGGCCCCAGCTGGCTCCCCAGCCAGCACACACCATGTGTGCTGGCAGAAACAAGAGACCTAGGACACCTGCAGTCCCAGTCAGCTCCTCTTGAGAAAGCCAGCCCTTTTAAAAAAGTTTAGGTGTGTGCCTTGTTGCCCACCCAGGGCACCAACAGGTACATTACTGTTGGGGGGCTGGGGGAGCCCCAGGGTTCCCACAACACCAGTCAGCTCACCTTGCTGGATACCACCCACTTTTTAAAGAGGTGGTAGGTGCCCTGGTGCCCACTTGGGAAACCTAAACTGAAGTGTTCATTGGGAACTGCAGGGGAGCCCCAAGGCCCCTTAAGCCCTAGCTGACTCCCCAGTCAGCACCATACTGGGTGCTAGGGGGAGCTAGCACTTTCTCTATGGTCTCGCCCAGGCAGGAGTACCATTTTCTAACTGCTCCCACTGGGGCAGGAGAAAACTTGACTTCACTGCCCGGGAGAGTGCAGGCAGGGTATGCCAGCACTCTCCTAGGCAGGGAAATACACTGTGCTGGGGGTGGACTCCCATAGAGACTGTAAAGTATTCGGCCCCGGGGGTGGGGCCTCTCAGGGCCGATACCAACAGAGAGGGAGGTGTGTAGCCCCCCTCCCCTTTTAAAATGAATTCAACCCCAGGAGTTGGGGCCCTCCAGGCCAGAGCAGCCTCGGGGAGTGGGGCCGAGCACCCCCCGTTTAATTATATTTTGGCTTTGGGAGATAGGGTTCCTGGGGCTTGCACAAGCTCAGGGAGTGGGCCACATGCCCCCCTCTCCTTCATTTGTATATCAGCCCCAGGGGACAGGGTCCCCATGGCTTCAACAAGGCTCGGTGCTCACCCCCTCCCCAAATTACAAAATATATTGACTCCCCCCCTCCCCAAATTACAATATATGTTGACCCCTGGGCCCTGGCCCGTTCCGGGGTCATATTAATTTTTTTTAAACTGTCTTTAACCATTTTTTTATGCAATCCCACAGGAGCACTGTGGGATTGCAGCAAAAGCATCATTTAAAAAAAGAATTGACCCCAGGGTGGTCCCAGAAAGGGGCAGGTCATTTGTGTTCTTCTCCCTTATATTATTTTTCTTTAACATTTTCAGGACAGGGGACTAAGACCCCAGTTTCCTGTAATGGCTGGTGCAATAGTTGTGTTCATGTTGCAGACAGCTGGCTTCCATGGCTCAAGCAGAAGCGAGAAGGTACAAGTGGACAAAAGGCTCCTCAGACAATCAGAACACTCCTTAATAACTCTCTTAAGTCCGGCATTGTTCCCAACACCTTCAAGAGTGCCGAAATTCTCCCAATTCTGAAAAAGCCTAACCTGGATCCTTCGGTCCTCAGTAATTATCGTCCCATCTCGTTGCTGCCCTATCTGGGCAAAGTCTTAGAGGCCCACGTCACCAGCTGTCTTAGCTCCTTCATCGAACAGTCGCGCTTCCTGGACTCCCATCAGGCAGGCTTCAGACCAGCCCACTCTACTGAGGCAGTTATCCTTGCAGTTATGGACGAGCTTAGAAGGGGCGCAGACAAGGGATACACTCAAGCTCTGGTACTCCTTGACTTATCCGCCGCGTTTGACACGGTCGATCATGATCTCCTGATCGACCGTGTCAGCAATGCCAGGATTCAGGGGCTAGCGTTGAAGTGGATATCTTCCTTCCTCAGCAATAGACATCAAGCTGTCCGCCTCGGCAAGTTCTTTTCCAAAAAGAGTGCTTTGATCTGTGGGGTTCCACAGGGGTCTTCGTTGTCGCCCCTTCTTTTTAATTTGTATATTGCACCCCTGATTCGAGCTCTTCGCGAAAGAATGGTCAATATTTTTAATTATGCTGATGATCTTCAACTGGTTTTTGACATTCACTCTTCTACCTCTTCAGTGTCTAACTTCCAGGCCACTCTGAGTTTTATTTGTAACTGGATGAACTGCAATCAATTAAAGTTGAATCCGGATAAAACAGAACTCATCTTAACTGCTGGACTGGCTAACCCGTGGAACTCCAACTTCTGGCCTTTCTCTTTGGGCAGTCCTCCTCTCCCTGTAGCTTCTGTTAAGAGCTTGGGGATTGTGATTAGCAGCGACCTGACGATGAAAGCACAGATAAGCTCGGTGGTCTCCGCCTGCTTCTTTCATCTGTTCAGAATCCGTAAGATTGCCAGATTTCTAACCACTGAGGCTCTAATTTTGGTTACCCTTGCTCTGGTAATCTCGCGGATCGATTACGCTAACTCTTTATATGCAGGCATCCCAGCCTACCAACTCCACCGCCTGCAGCTGGTGCAGAACCACGCCGCCAGACTAATCGCTCGCCAGTCCAGTCGATGCCATGTTAAACCTCTGATGAAGAGCCTACACTGGCTCCTGGTAGGTAAACGCTGTATTTTTAAGATGGGATGCACCATCTTTAAGGCCCTTGCCGGTAATGGCCCTGCTTTCATTTCTTCCAAATTGCAGCGGTACGCCCCTCTTCGAGAACTTCGTTCCTCCACTCTTAATTTGTTGACTGTTGTACCGTTCAAGCGTAAAAAGCATGGCGGACTTAGATTTGCGGTCTTAGCCCCTCAACTATGGAACTCACTGCCTATTGAAGTAAGATCTGTGACCCTGTACTCCCAGTTCAGGCAAAAGCTCAAGACCTGGCTGTTCTCTCAAGCTTATCAGTAATACTACCTCCTCACCTCTGCACCGTCCTCTTTGCCCTGAGCGCCATGAAACCGTTTTCGGTGTACGTGCGCTTAACAAGTACTTTTAACATAACATAACATAACATAACATAACATAAATCTCAAGAATTCTTCAAACCCAACTGTCCAGATATGCAAATATTTCTGAACCTTAATTTCTCAACAACAACTGAATGGATTTACACCAAACAAAAAGCACACTTTCTGGACCAAAATAATGCTTCCTGCCAAATTTGGTATATTTCCGTTCAGCGGTTTTGGCAGTACTACGTTCCAAAAATTTGTATGGAAAATTCATGGGGAAATTTGGTTTTGGGATTCCACCCCTCCTTTTTCTAGGCTCCTGCTCGAGACTTTCCAGAAAAGTATGTATATCTATATATATATATATACGTCATGTGATCAAGGGCCTTCGGGGCTGAAACGCGTAATGGCCTCTGTTTGTTCATGGAGAAATAAAGAATTATACCAGCAGAGAAGTCGTGGTCCGTCTCCACTCCTTGGGGGATCTCATCAAGCGTTGGGTGGAGTGCTTCCGATATATATATATATATATTTATCGGAGCGATCGAAACGCGTCATGGCGGACACTTGTCTGTTTGCACTATGAGGTGATATCATGAATAAAATCATTCCTGCGAAAAAGCATTGTTCGAGTGGAGGCATTTTTGTGGTCCATACGTGGAAGGAACCCCTTCAGCGAAGAAGGTGGGACAGGATTGCTCAAATTTGGATATATATATATAATTATATATATATATATATATATATATATATATATATATATATATATATATATATATATATGTTTAACCAAACGCCCAAAAGCATTTAAGGATGCACTCACACCAAATGTAAACCAACTGGTTTATTATCACAAGGGAAACAGCACCGCATTCCAGTGCCTTTCACCCGAAGCTTTTGGGCGTTTGGTTAAACACATTTCTACACGGCTGCCTCTACCGTGAAGGGCTACACCATCTCAAGACCTGGAGAGGCTGCTGGTTGGAACTGATCTACACCTGATATGCAGCACACTAAATGTGAGAAATACAAACCAGCGCTGTTTTCTGGAACCTACAAAAGGAAAATAAATTGCTGAAAAAATATGAACAAGTAAAAGGAACCCACTGGAGGGTATGATTTGCTCAATGGACCACAAGTCCCATCATGCAGTAAGGAAAATCACGCCTGAGCGTGACCCACGAGGGGATTGCATGTAGTTAATTAATTAACTTGAGCTCTCCGTCGAACATTCATACTGAAAGCTGCCCATGATTATGAGGCTGGAGCCTCGAAACGCGTCGGGTGAAAGACACTGGAATGCTGTGCTGTTTCCCTTGTGATAATAAACCGGTTGGTTTACATTTGGTGTGAGTGCGTCCTTAAAAGCTTTTAGGCGTTTGGTTAATCACATTTCTACACGGCTGCCTGTGCCGTGAAGGGCTGCACCATCTCAAGACCTGGAGAGGCTGCTGGTTGGAACTGATCTACACCTGTTATGCAGCACACCAAATGTGAGAAATACAAACCAGAGCTGTTTTCTGGAACCTACAAAGGGAAAATAAATTGCTGAAAAAATATGAACAAGTAAACGGAACCCACTGGAGGGTATGATTTGCTCAATGGACCACAAGTCCCATCATGCAGTAAGGAAAATCACGCACTGAACGTGACCCACGAGGGGATGGCATGTAGTTAATTAATTAACTTGAGCTCTCCGTAGAATATTCATACTGAAAGCTGCCCATGATTAAGAGGCTGGAGCCTCGAAACGCGTCGGGTGAAAGACACTGGACTGCGGTGCTGTTTCCCTTGTGATAATAAACCGTTTGGTTTACATTTGGTGTGAGTGCGTCCTTAAAAGCTTTTGGGCGTTTGGTTAAACACATTTCTACACGGCTGCGTGTGCCGTGAAGGGCTGCACCATCTCAAGACCTGGAGAGGCTGCTGGTTGGAACTGATCTACTCCTGATATGCAGCACACCAAATGTGAGAAATACAAACCAGCGCTGTTTTCTGGAACCTACAAAGGGAAAATAAATTGCTGAAAAAATATGAACAAGTAAACGGAACCCACTGGAGGGTATGATTTGCTCAATGGACCACAAGTCCCATCATGCAGTAAGGAAAATCACACACTGAGCGTGACCCACGAGGGGATGGCATGTAGTTAATTAATTAACGTGAGCTCTCCGTCAAACATTCATACTGAAAGCTGCCCATGATTAAGAGGCTGGAGCCTCGAAATGCGTCGGGTGAAAGACACTGGAATGCGGTGCTGTTTCCCTTGTGATAATAAACCGGTTGGTTTACATTTGGTGTGAGTGCGTCCTTAAAAGCTTTTGGGCGTTTGGTTAAAGACATTTCTACACGGCTGCCTGTGCCGTGAAGGGTTGCACCATCTCAAGACCTGGAGAGGCTGCTGGTTGGAACTGATCTACACCTGATATGCAGCACACCAAATGTGAGAAATACAAACCAGCGCTGTTTTCTGGAACCTACAAAGGGAAAATAAATTGCTGAAAAAATATGAACAAGTAAACGGAACCCACTGGAGGGTATGATTTGCTAATTGGACTACAAGTCCCATCATGCAGTAAGGAAAATCACGCACTGAGCGTGACCCACGAGGGGATGGCATGTAGTTAATTAATTAACTTGAGCTCTCCGTCGAACATTCATACTGAAAGCTGGCCATGATTAAGAGGCTGGAGCCTCGAAATGCGACGGGTGAAAGACACTGGAATGCGGTGCTGTTTCCCTTGTGATAATAAACCGGCTGGTTTACATTTGGTGTGAGTGCGTCCTTAAAAGCTTTTGGGCGTTTGGTTAAAGACATTTCTACACGGCTGCCTGTGCCGTGAAGGGTTGCACCATCTCAAGACCTGGAGAGGCTGCTGGTTGGAACTGATCTACACCTGATATGCAGCACACCAAATGTGAGAAATACAAACCAGCGCTGTTTTCTGGAACCTACAAAGGGAAAATAAATTGCTGAAAAAATATGAACAAGTAAACGGAACCCACTGGAGGGTATGATTTGCTCAATGGACCACAAGTCCCATCATGCAGTAAGGAAAATCACGCATTGAGCGTGACCCAAGAGGGGATGGCATGTAGTTAATTAATTAACTTGAGCTCTCCGTCGAACATGCATACTGAAAGCTGCCCATGATTAAGAGGCTGGAGCCTCGAAACGCGTCGGGTGAAAGACACTGAAATGCGGTGCTGTTTCCCTTGTGATAATAAACCGGTTGGTTTACATTTGTGGTTAGTGCGTCCTTAAAAGCTTTTGGGCGTTTGGTTAAACACATTTCTACACGGCTGCCTGTGCCGTGAAGGGCTGCACCATCTCAAGACCTGGAGAGGCTGCTGGTTGGAACTGATCTACACCTGATATGCAGCACACCAAATGTGAGAAATAGAAACCAGTGCTGTTTTCTGGAACCTACAAAGGGAAATAAATTGCTGAGAAAATATGAACAAGTAACGGAACCTACTGGAGGGTATGATTTGCTCATTGGACCACAAGTCCCATCATGCAGTAAGAAAAATCACGCACTGAGCGTGACCCACGAGGGGATAGCATGTAGTTAATTAATTAACTTGAGCTCTCCGTCGAACATTCATACTGAAAGCTGCCCATGATTAAGAGGCTGGAGCCTCGAAACGCGTCGGGTGAAAGACACCGAAATGCGGTGTTGTTTCCCTTGTGATAATAAACCGGTTGGTTTACATTTGGTGTGAGTGCATCCTTAAAAGCTTTTGGGCATTTGGCTAAACACATTTCTACACGGCTGCCTGTGCCGTGAAGGGCTGCACCATCTCAAGACCTGGAGAGGCTGCTGGTTGGAACTGATCTACACCTGATATGCAGCACACCAAATGTGAGAAATACAAACCAGCGCTGTTTTCTGGAACCTACAATGGTAAAAAAAATTGCTGAAAAAATATGAACAAGTAAACGGAACCCACTGGAGGGTATGATTTGCTCAATGGACCACAAGTCCCATCATGCAGTAAGGAAAATCACACACTGAGCGTGACCCACGAGGGGATGGCATGTAGTTAATTAATTAACTTGAGCTCTCCGTCGAACATTCATACTGAAAGCTGCCCATGATTAAGAGGCTGGATCCTCGAAACGCATCAGGTGAAAGACAGTGGAATGCGGTGCTGTTTCCCTTGTGATAATAAACCGGTTGGTTTACATTTGGTGTGAGTGCGTCCTTAAAAACCTTTGGGCGTTTGGTTAAACACATTTCTACACGACTGCCTGTGCCGTGAAGGGCTGCACCATCTCCAGACCTGGAGAGGCTGCTGGTTGGAACTGATCTACACCTGATATGCAGCACACCAAATGTGAGAAATACAAACCAGCGCTGTTTTCTGGAACCTACAAAGGGAAAATAAATTGCTGAAAAAATATGAACAAGTAAACGGAACCCACTGGAGGGTATGATTTGCTAATTGGACTACAAGTCCCATCATGCAGTAAGGAAAATCACGCACTGAGCGTGACCCACGAGGGGATGGCATGTAGTTAATTAATTAACTTGAGCTCTCCGTCGAACATTCATACTGAAAGCTGGCCATGATTAAGAGGCTGGAGCCTCGAAATGCGACGGGTGAAAGACACTGGAATGCGGTGCTGTTTCCCTTGTGATAATAAACCGGCTGGTTTACATTTGGTGTGAGTGCGTCCTTAAAAGCTTTTGGGCGTTTGGTTAAAGACATTTCTACACGGCTGCCTGTGCCGTGAAGGGTTGCACCATCTCAAGACCTGGAGAGGCTGCTGGTTGGAACTGATCTACACCTGATATGCAGCACACCAAATGTGAGAAATACAAACCAGCGCTGTTTTCTGGAACCTACAAAGGGAAAATAAATTGCTGAAAAAATATGAACAAGTAAACGGAACCCACTGGAGGGTATGATTTGCTCAATGGACCACAAGTCCCATCATGCAGTAAGGAAAATCACGCATTGAGCGTGACCCAAGAGGGGATGGCATGTAGTTAATTAATTAACTTGAGCTCTCCGTCGAACATGCATACTGAAAGCTGCCAATGATTAAGAGGCTGGAGCCTCGAAACGCGTCGGGTGAAAGACACTGAAATGCGGTGCTGTTTCCCTTGTGATAATAAACCGGTTGGTTTACATTTGGTGTTAGTGCGTCCTTAAAAGCTTTTGGGCGTTTGGTTAAACACATTTCTACACGGCTGCCTGTGCCGTGAACGGCTGCACCATCTCAAGACCTGGAGAGGCTGCTGGTTGGAACTGATCTACACCTGATATGCAGCACACCAAATGTGAGAAATAGAAACCAGTGCTGTTTTCTGGAACCTACAAAGGGAAATAAATTGCTGAGAAAATATGAACAAGTAACGGAACCTACTGGAGGGTATGATTTGCTCATTGGACCACAAGTCCCATCATGCAGTAAGAAAAATCACGCACTGAGCGTGACCCACGAGGGATAGCATGTAGTTAATTAATTAACTTGAGCTCTCCGTCGAACATTCATACTGAAAGCTGCCCATGATTAAGAGGCTGGAGCCTCGAAACGCGTCGGGTGAAAGACACCGAAATGCGGTGTTGTTTCCCTTGTGATAATAAACCGGTTGGTTTACATTTGGTGTGAGTGCATCCTTAAAAGCTTTTGGGCATTTGGCTAAACACATTTCTACACGGCTGCCTGTGCCGTGAAGGGCTGCACCATCTCAAGACCTGGAGAGGCTGCTGGTTGGAACTGATCTACACCTGATATGCAGCACACCAAATGTGAGAAATACAAACCAGCGCTGTTTTCTGGAACCTACAATGGGAAAATAAATTGCTGAAAAAATATGAACAAGTAAACGGAACCCACTGGAGGGTATGATTTGCTCAATGGACCACAAGTCCCATCATGCAGTAAGGAAAATCACACACTGAGCGTGACCCACGAGGGGATGGCATGTAGTTAATTAATTAACTTGAGCTCTCCGTCGAACATTCATACTGAAAGCTGCCCATGATTAAGAGGCTGGATCCTCGAAACGCATCAGGTGAAAGACAGTGGAATGCGGTGCTGTTTCCTTGTGATAATAAACCGGTTGGTTTACATTTGGTGTGAGTGCGTCCTTAAAAACCTTTGGGCGTTTGGTTAAACACATTTCTACACGACTGCCTGTGCCGTGAAGGGCTGCACCATCTCCAGACCTGGAGAGGCTGCTGGTTGGAACTGATCTACACCTGATATGCAGCACACCAAATGTGAGAAATACAAACCAGCACGATTTTCTGGAACCTACAAAGGGAAAATAAATTGCTGAAAATATATGAACAAGTCAACGGAACCCACTGGAAGGTATGATTTGCTCAATGGACCACAAGTCCCATCATGCAGTAAGGAAAATCACGCACTGAACGTGACCCACGAGGGGATGGCATGTAGTTAATTAATTAACTTGAGCTCTCCGTAGAATATTCATACTGAAAGCTGCCCATGATTAAGAGGCTGGAGCCTCGAAACGCGTCGGGTGAAAGACACTGGACTGCGGTGCTGTTTCCCTTGTGATAATAAACCGTTTGGTTTACATTTGGTGTGAGTGCGTCCTTAAAAGCTTTTGGGCGTTTGGTTAAACACATTTCTACACGGCTGCGTGTGCCGTGAAGGGCTGCACCATCTCAAGACCTGGAGAGGCTGCTGGTTGGAACTGATCTACTCCTGATATGCAGCACACCAAATGTGAGAAATACAAACCAGCGCTGTTTTCTGGAACCTACAAAGGGAAAATAAATTGCTGAAAAAATATGAACAAGTAAACGGAACCCACTGGAGGGTATGATTTGCTCAATGGACCACAAGTCCCAACATGCAGTAAGGAAAATCACGCACTGAGCGTGACCCACGAGGGGATGGCATGTAGTTAATTAATTAACGTGAGCTCTCCGTCAAACATTCATACTGAAAGCTGCCCATGATTAAGAGGCTGGAGCCTCGAAATGCGTTGGGTGAAAGACACTGGAATGCGGTGCTGTTTCCCTTGTGATAATAAACCGGTTGGTTTACATTTGGTGTGAGTGCGTCCTTAAAAGCTTTTGGGCGTTAGGTTAAAGACATTTCTACACGGCTGCCTGTGCCGTGAAGGGTTGCACCATCTCAAGACCTGGAGAGGCTGCTGGTTGGAACTGATCTACACCTGATATGCAGCACACCAAATGTGAGAAATACAAACCAGCGCTGTTTTCTGGAACCTACAAAGGGAAAATAAATTGCTGAAAAAATATGAACAAGTAAACAGAACCCACTGGAGGGTATGATTTGCTAATTGGACTACAAGTCCCATCATGCAGTAAGGAAAATCACGCACTGAGCGTGACCCACGAGGGGATGGCATGTAGTTAATTAATTAACTTGAGCTCTCCGTCGAACATTCATACTGAAAGCTGGCCATGATTAAGAGGCTGGAGCCTCGAAATGCGTCGGGTGAAAGACACTGAAATGCGGTGCTGTTTCCCTTGTGATAATAAACCGGTTGGTTTACATTTGGTGTGAGTGCGTCCTTAAAAGCTTTTAGGCGTTTGGTTAATCACATTTCTACACGGCTGCCTGTGCCGTGAAGGGCTGCACCATCTCAAGACCTGGAGAGGCTGCTGGTTGGAACTGATCTACACCTGTTATGCAGCACACCAAATGTGAGAAATACAAACCAGAGCTGTTTTCTGGAACCTACAAAGGGAAAATAAATTGCTGAAAAAATATGAACAAGTAAACGGAACCCACTGGAGGGTCTGATTTGCTCAATGGACCACAAGTCCCATCATGCAGTAAGGAAAATCACACACTGAGCGTGACCCACGAGGGGATGGCATGTAGTTAATTAATTAACTTGAGCTCTCCGTCGAACATTCATACTGAAAGCTGCCCATGATTAAGAGGCTGGAGCCTCGAAACGCGTCAGGTGAAAGACACTGGAATGCGGTGCTTTTTCCCTTGTGATAATAAACCGGTTGGTTTACATTTGGTTTGAGTGCGTCCTTAAAAGCTTTTGGGCATTTGGTCAAACACATTTCTACACGGCTGCCTGTGCCGTGAAGGGCTGCACCATCTCAAGACCTGGATAGGCTCCTGGTTGGAACTAATCTACACCTGATATGCAGCACACCAAATGTGCGAAATACAAACCAGCGCTGTTTTCTGGAACCTACAAAGGGAAAATAAATTGCTGAGAAAATATGAACAAGTAAACGGAACCTACTGGAGGGTATGATTTGCTCAATGGACCACAAGCACCCACCATGCAGTAAGGAAAATCACGCACTGAGCGTGACCCACGAGGGGATGGCATGTAGTTAATTAATTAACTTGAGCTCTCCGTCGAACATTCATATTGAAAGCTGCCCATGATTAAGAGGCTGGAGCCTCGAAACGCGTCGGGTGAAAGACACTGGAATGCGGTGTTGTTTCCCTTGTGTTAATAAACCGGTTGGTTTACATTTGGTTTGAGTGCGACCTTAAAAGCTTTTGGGCGTTTGGTTAAACACATTTCTACATGGCTGCCTGTGCCGTGAAGGGCTTCACCATCTCAAGACCTGGAGAGGCTGCTGGTTGGAACTGATTTACACCTGATATGCAGCACACCAAATGTGAGAAATACAAACCAGCGCTGTTTTCTGGAACCTACATAGGGAAAATAAATTGCTGAGAAAATATGAACAAGTAACGGAACCTACTGGAGGGTATGATTTGCTCATTGGACCACAAGTCCCATCATGCAGTAAGAAAAATCACGCACTGAGCGTGACCCACGAGGGGATGGCATGTAGTTAATTAATTAACTTGAGCTCTCCGTCGAACATTCATACTGAAAGCTGCCCATGATTAAGAGGCTGGAGCCTCGAAACGCGTCGGGTGAAAGACACTGGAATGCGGTGCTGTTTCCCTTGGGATAATAAACCGGTTGGTTTACATTTGGTTTGAGTGCGTCCTTAAAAGCTTTTGGGCATTTGGTTAAACACAGTTCTACATGGCTGCCTGTGCCGTGAAGGGCTGCACCATCTCAAGATCTGGAGAGGCTGCTGGTTGGAACTGATCTACACCTGATATGCAGCACACCAAATGTGAGAAATACAAACCAGTGCTGTTTTCTGGAACCTACAAGGGGAAAATAATTTGCTGAGAAAATATGAACAAGTAAACGGAACCTACTGGAGTGTATGATTTGCTCATTGGACCACAAGTCCCGTCATGCAGTAAGAAAAATCACGCACTGAGCGTGACCCACGAGGGGATGGCATGTAGTTAATTAATTAACTTGAGCTCTCCGTCGAACATTGATATTGAAAGCTACCCATGATTAAGAGGCTGGAGCCTCGAAACGCGCCGTGTGAAAGACACTGGAATGCGGTGCTGTTTCCCTTGTGATAATAAACCGGTTGGTTTACATTTGGTGTGAGTGCGTCCTTAAAAGCTTTTGGGCGTTTGGTTAAACATATATATATATATATGTGTACAAATCCTTCAGTCAGACAACAGAAGGCAAAGTCGCACTCAGGATATTTTTCAAAAGCAAAAGTTTATTGACTGACGCATTTCAACCTCACAGTCTTTATATATATTTACTGAAAAAACCATAAGTTTCAGGCATGTTATAGTTAGAAATTAGCATTTAAAAAACCATAGAAATTCAATGAAAAACCACAGGTTTCAGGGATGTTATAGTTAGAAATTAGCATTTAAAAAACTATAGAAATTCAATGAAAAAACCACAGGTTTCAGGGATGTTATAGTTAGTTGGATATTTCAGTCATACAAAACCAGAGAAATTCGGCCGTTATAGATAGTTGAGCTAAGTATAACTCGCACCCCCGCAATGCATTGCTGATGACATCACATATTACATCACTCATGACTTGGTCAGTGACATTACTGATGACATCACTGATGACATTTCAAATGACATCACTGATGACATCACTGAGTGATATAATATGTGATTTCATCAGCAGTGCATTGCGGGGGCGCGAGTTATACTTAGCTCAACTAACTATAACGTCCGAATTTCTCTGGTATTGTACAACTGAAATGTCCACCTAACTATAACGTCCCTGAATCCTGTGGTTTTTTCATTACATTTTTATGGTTTTTTAAATGCTAATTTCTAACTATAACGTCCCTGAAACCTATGGTTTTACAGTGAATTTCAAAGGTTTTTAAATGCTAATTTCAAACTATAACGTCCCTGAAACCTATGGTTTTTTCCGTGAATTTCAAAGGATTTTTAAATGCTAATTTCTACCTATAACGTGCCTGAAACCTATGGTTTTTTCAGTGAATTTCAAAGGTTTTATAAATGCTAATTTCTAATTATAATGTTAAAAAAATACTTTGTCTAAAATTATAAACTTTTATAAAAATAATTTGATATTTCTGCTTTCAAAAATATGGTTTTATCTTTTTTAAAAAGAAAAGTGGATTTGCGTACCGATCTTGTACCAGTCACGGTGGTTGCCCGAATCCAAGAATTTTGCCACCATATTGGTTAAGTCGTGTACGATGCGCGTTCGGTAAGCGATGGGTGAGCGGTTGTCGGCCCCGCGTAACGTCACGTACGTATTTCCGGGGGTCACGCCGGGTGCGCGAATCCATCGCAAATCTTTACGTTTTAAAAGACACACTTGTGCCGCTGATGCTACTTGTGTAGCCTGCTCACAGCCAAAACTCAGGTGGTTGGCACACTATTTGGTGGGCCGCGCTGCGCTGCTCCCGCCAGTGCGACAGACAAGTGGCAACTCTCTACCCACCAGCGACGTATTGGAGAGCTTGAATGCAAGACTCGAGGGGCGGATTGCCGACAGCTCGCTGCCAGCTTTTGCCCCGAGCTTTCAAGCGGCCACCGAGACCAGTGGAGAACACTTTGCCTGGACCCTCAAAATGGCAGTCGACATTGAGCTACTCAGGCAACTTCGCGTCTTACGCTAGTGGTAAGACCACCGACCCTCAGTCCCTCACCTGCCAGCAGATAACCCCCCTGATCGCCGACCACTTACCACGTCCCTCTCGGCATAGCCTGAGGACTGTCCTGGGTCTATACTACCTCACTCTGCCTGACCCTAAAATGGCTGCTACCTACGAAGCTTGATCCCACTTAACAAGAAGCCTATACTGATGTTGCTCAACTTGCCTGGCCTCATTTTCTACCGTAACAGCTACGCCAGGTTGTTATACACAGGGCTGCCACCGCTTAGCATGAGGACCATCCTTGTTCTATACTACCTCACTCTGCCTGTCCCTAAGATGGCCGCTACCTACGAAGCTTGATTCCACAAAATAAGTAGCCTAAACTGATTTTGCTAAACTCGCCTGGCCACAAATTTTACCGTAACAGTCACTCCAGGTTATTACACACAAGTCTGCCACCGCATAGCCTGAGGACCGTCCTTGCTCTATACTACCTCACTCTGCCTGACCCTAGATGACCGCTACCTATGAGGCCTGATCCCTCAGAATAAGAAGCCTATACTGATTTTGCTCATCTCACCTGGCCACAACAGTTACGCCAGGTTATTATCCCCGAGTAGGGATCAGCACGGAGGGATCACTCCCGCAACCTCCCTCAGCGCCTCATCAACCCTCAAAATTCAAGCTCCTCTTCAACGCTAAAATTCCCCCACCTCTCTCCAGCATGGCAGGGCCCTGCCTAACCGCTACGGGGGACAGCTCTTACACCGTGGTCTATCCTACTAATCTCTCCAAAACCGCCACTAAATCCTTCAAACACTCCATCCCGAGACCCTGATCTCAGACCTGCGATTTAGCGCAGACAAGGGCACAGTCATTAATGACCTCATCTTCTACTCCAGGAAAACATCCCTATGGCGCAAAGCCATCTCGACCCTCCTTAACGTGCACGAAGCCAGGAACATTCCTTACGGCAATAAACTCACGATCGCACCTTCCGCTAACCTGCGGGCTGACCTCACCATCACTTTATACAAAAACGGCATCATCCTGATCCAAGCTCCACCCAAAGACCTCAATAAATTCGTGGATCTCTTCTCCCTCCTCAAAAATTATGTGCACGACCCTCCTCCGTCCACGCTCCCCCCGCTCCCTCCCTCGCCCAACCCGCCAAGGGTGCCTAGCCTGTCACGAACCACCCTCCCTAGGGCTCATGACACAGGTCATCCCAGCCTCACCACCATGCCACCAGCGCATGCAAACCGATGCATGCCCAAACCTCTGACCCCCTGCTTTCAAGTTCCTCCCTCTCTCATGGCTATTGAAACTCCCTCTAGGGCTCTCGACTCTAGCTGACCTAGCCCTTCCACCATGCTACCAGCTCATGCCAACAGAAGCATCCTCAAACCTCCAACCTCCCATCTGCAAAATCTCCCCTCCCTTTGGGATATGGAAACTCCTGCTAGGGTTCATGACACTGGTCGACCTAGCCCCACTACCAGGCCACCAGCACAGTCCCTCAGAATCGCTCCCATACCTTCGGCCCCCTGCCCGCAAGAGCCTCCCACTCATAGTGATATTGATACTCTCCACCGCAGAGCTGCCGAACTAACCCTGAGCATCCACAACTGCATTCTGGATCTAAAGAACCTCCTGCACCTTACCGAATTTTCCTTTTTGAATCCCAAGCTCTCGCTGTACTCTACTCCCTCCCCTTCCTCCGTGCCCCTCCTTCACCCATTACCACTATCCCTGAGACACCTGCGTCCTCGCAAGCAGCCTTGCCACCTCTCTGAGGAGGAAACTCTGGCCCTCCTCCGTACCTACAAACCTGCCCCCGTTACGCCTAGCCCTCTAGACCTCACGGATGAAGAAGTTGTAGACCTCCTCATTAGCTATGAATCTGCCCTGATAACCCCATGCCCCGCAGATCTGAATGACAAACACCCTATCCGCACGGTTGCAACCAACCCTATCAGATCAGCTACCCTCCATGACAGAGGAGTGATCAATACCAACCTAGCACCAGTACCCATCTCCGCCCCTACTCACAACACACATTCCGACCCCCTACTATCCGGCCTCCTAATTAACTGCCACTCAGCAGTAAAGCATGCCTCTGATATCGCCGATCTCATACTGAGCCATAAATCGGACTTAGCGATCTTGACGGAATCCTGGCTCAATGTTTCTTCATCGCCCTGCCTAGACCTCTTAGTCCCGCCCAATTACATCATCGTAAGGCTGGACAGACAATCCAACAAAAAAGGGGGAGGCATTGTCTGCATCTACCGCTCCAACCTCCTCGTTGTCAAACTTCTGGCTGATCCTACAGACTCCTGTGAATACCTTGCACTTTCTATATGCAACAACACCACCCAACTGTGCAGACTGCACATCTTTTACCACCCCCCAGGCATGAATGACACCTTCACTGACCACCTTATGGAAATTATCACAGCCAAGGCTTCTCCAAACTCCAATGACATTTTCCTTGGCGCCTTCAACTTACACTGGAACGACCCCAAGGACCCCAGGTCAACGCCATCAGAGACTTCTTGACTGACCATGCCCTTACCCAAGCCTGCTCACTCTCAACCCACTTGAAAGGCGCCATTCTAGACTGGATCATCTCTAAGGAATCAGCAGTCAAGCTTATCTCTATAGCCCCATGCGATTGGTCTGACCACCACGCTATCACCTTCCTTCTGCCTGGCACCCACAAGATTTGGTCACCTCAACCCGTGACTCCCAAACGCTGGGTTAGAGACACCAAGAACCTTGATCACGGGAAACTGGCTGCCCGCTGTGAGACTGACCTCCCCCCCCTCATGCCACCACGGTCAAGAACCTCACTGATCATTATTCCACAACCATACCCAACATTCTCGATGACCTTGCACTGCTAAAACTAAAAAGAACCCAGATCAAAGACAGGAACCCCTGGTTCAACGGATCCCTCAACAATGAGAGGAGATCCCTCCGGCAGACTGAACGCAACTGGAAACAGCACCCGTCAGCAGCCCATCTAAAACTTCTCCACCAGTCCAGAAATGCATACAATAGGAAAAATCCGCAACTCAAAAAAAGAATTCTTTAGAACAGAACTAGAGAACGCCAAGAATAGACCGCGCAAGCTATTCGAACTGGTCAAACACCAATCTAACAAACTGGCTAAAACCTCCAAAGAAACCCCTAAAGCGCTAATAACATGCGAGGAATTTTCCTCCTTCTTCTGTGACAAAATCTCTGCCCTAGGAATCGAACTTAAATCGGCAACGTACTCCCAAACCACACTGGCTCTACCTCTTCTCTCCGCGCTGCCCTCCCAGACTTCACCCAAAAACCTAGCGCACTGGTCCAACTTCAAAGTTTACGACGAACATTCTGTCTCAAAAATTCTATCTTCCTTAAACCCGAACAATCATTACAAAGATCCTCTCCCCTCTAACTGCCTAGCCGCCGCCTCTCAAGGCATCATCCCCTCTTGGACTGCAATAATCAACGCATCCCTCCTACAGGGAATGATACCTGACTCTCTTAAAGCCGGCCAAGTCGTCCCTATCTTAAAAAAACCTACGCTGGATCCTGCATCCCCTGACAACTATAGACCTATATCCAACATCCCACTCCTAGCGAAAGTTCTTGAGAAATTTGTGCAACAGCAGTTGAGCCAACACATCATCAACTTCCACCTACTAGATGCCTTCCAATCCGGTTTCAGACCTGGGCACAGCACTGAAACCACCCTCCTCCACATCAAGGATGATGCCCTACAAGCCCTTGACCAAGGCAAAACATGTCTCCTAATCCTCCTTGACTTATCCTCGGCCTTCGATACGGTTAACCACGAAACACTCCTTGAACGCCTCAAACTCAGGATGGGATTGGATGGCACCATTCTCGAATGGTTTAGGTCCTTCCTCCAGAATCGCTCACAAAGAATCCTAATCAACAGTAACTTATTCGCTCCCACCCCGATCACGGTTGGAGTCCTCCAAGGATCAACCTTGTCCCCAACCCTCTTCAATCTTTACCTTGAACCGCTCGCAGAGGTGCTACGTACCGCTAATATTACCTACCACATGTATGCCGACGACACACAGATCTACATTAAAATCTCTTCTCCTGAGGACATTCTTTCCCTGAATGAGGCCTTGAAGCTGACTGTGCATTGGCTCACCTCTAACCAGCTCAAACTTAACGCTAAAAAAACAGAATTTCTCCTCATCTCCCCAACCAAAACCAACCCTGACATTCAAGAATGGATCAAGGCTATCACAGCGTTAAAAACTGCCCCCCTACCATTGTAGACTCTGCTAAATCCCTTGGAATAACCCTTGAGTGTAGCTTGAATATGCGTGGCCATATCAACTCGATGGCCAAAACCGCCAGATTCCACCTAAGAAACCTGAAACCCTTCCTCGACACTCCCGACCTAAAAATGGCAATCCAGGCGCTAGTCATCTCCAGACTAGAATATGGATGCTCCACCCTCGCAGGTCTACCCAAGAGGTCTTTTAGCCCCACTGAAAGCCTGCCTCAACGCCGCTGCCAGACTCCTAACAGGTTCAAAGAAATTCGACCACATCTCTCCCCACTTGAAAGCTCTAAAATGGCTTCCTCTCGAGGCCAGAATCCAACTTAAGCTGGCTTGCATCACTCACAAGGCTCTTTACTCCAATTCCCCGGCATTTCTTGCCCAGAAACTCGTGATTTCCGGAGGAGCCAGAAATTCCCGGTCTGCCAGAGACCTCTTGCTCCAACCGGCACGCTTTCGGAAAAAAAAAACCGTACAATCGGGCCTTCTCTGTGGCCGCTCCAAGAATTTGGAACTCACTCCCGCCCGCCATCAGAAGACTTCCCTCTCTGGCACGCTTCAAAAAAGAGGCCAAAACTTTCCTAATGGGCAAATTCCTCCCCTAATGCTGGCATTACATTCACCTCAGTGACCTTGTTCCACCCACTATTACGGCATTATCCATGGTCCTTCCGGATGATACCTACCTGACACTGAGACTGTTTTTTTTTTTTTAATGTATCTACCAGTTTTATCCTACAGGTATCCTGGGTTTGAAGCCTCCTGTTTTTCTTTTTGTATAATGTATCCTCCTGTTTTTATCCCAACTGCATCCACCCCTCCTAAGACCTTTGTTTTACCACATGTCAATCTTGTAAAGCGCTCTGATACCCTCACGGGTCTGGTTCGCGCTCTATAAAACTCTAAATAAATAAATAAATATGTATCTAACTTTATTATATATATTATACCAAGAGATTAGTTAATATAACTGTAAATATCATATATTTGGAATTGTAATAAAGATATATTTCTGTTTAACATATTTTTCAAGATTCGCGCCGGGTGCGCGCCCGTTGCGTGAATCCCATGTGATTTTAAAAGAAACAATTTCATTGGTTTAAAAGCTTTCTATTCTAGAACTTAAAGGACTCTACCCATTTGTTCATTCTTCCAGGAGCATCTTTTGAAGAAACACCTCTTGTGTTATCTGTCCCTCTTTGTTTGATATTTTTGGTGTTTTTTCCCAAGAAAGGAAATGGCATCTCAAAATGCACCAGTGGATATTCCTGCAGATGAAGAGGAGCTGGAAGAACCAATAAAGAAAAGAAAGGAGAGTATAGTATGGGCTTTCTTCTCTATCCCAGAAGGAGAGAAGAAAGTAAATGCTCGAAAAGTGACCTGTACGGTGTGCCACAAAATATTATCTCGTGGATCAGAAAAGAAGTATTCGTGTGGGACATCGTCTATGCTCAAACACCTTCAGACCATGCACCCAAACCGTCTTGCACGGGAACAACATCGGCGCCAAATGCAAGAGTCCCAACAAGATGAAGAGGTCGCAGGACCTACTACTTCTGCGGGATCCACTGCATCCACAGAAATTATTCCAGAGTTTGCAGGACTGGAGCAGCACTGCATAAAGTGTAAGAAACTGCTTTGTGCAGGTGAACAATCTGTTGCAGCTGTTGTTGTTGCTGCGAAGTGTCATCATTGTTAATTTTGGTTTTTTTGCAATGAGTTTCTAATTGCAAAACGTTTTGAAAAGTTTTTTTAGATCATTTCCTTGGTTTTTTCAATCTTTTGTTTAAAAAAAACACCACATTTTTTTATAAAAGAGTTAAAAAAACACACACAAATTTAAAAAGAAGAAAAAAAAGGTTATTTTTAGAACCGCCTAATTGGTTAAGAATAGACAAGCTTGTATGTATTTTATGAATGAGTGCAAGGGTAATGTCTGAGTCGTTGTATCAGTGAATAAGTAGTGTCTGAGTGAATGAATGAGTGCAGCAGTATTACCTGAGTCATTGGATGAGTGCACAGATAGTGTTTGAGGGAATGAATGAGTGCAGAAGTAGTGCCTTAGTGATTGCATAACTGCATGGGTAGTGCCTGGCTTATTGCATGAGTGCATGGGTAATGCCTAGGTGATTGCATGAATGCAGCGGTAATGTCTGGGTGAATGGAGGAGTGCATGGGAACTGCCTGAGTGATTGTAGGACTGCATAGGTAATGTCTGGGTAATTTCATAAGTGCAGAGGTAATGGCTAGGTGATTGGAGGAGTGCATGGGCACTGCCTGAATGATTGAAGGAATGCATGGGTAATGCTTGGGTGATTGTATGAATGCAAGGGTAATGCTTGGGTGATTGTATGAATGCAAGGGTAATGCTTGGGTGATTGGAGGAGTGCAAGGGTAGTGCCTGTGCGATTGCATGTGTGCAATGGTAATGTTTGGGTGATTGAAGGAGAACATGGGTAACGCCTGGGTGCATAGAGGAGTGCATAGTTAATGTTAGGGGGACTGTATGAGTGCAGGGGTAATATCTGGGTGATTGGAGGACTGCATGGGTAATGACTGGGTGCATGGTAGAGTGCATGGATGGTGCCTGGGTGCATGTAGGAGTGCATGAGTAGTGCTTGGGTGATTGTATAAGAGTTGCATAAGTGACTGAGTGCATATATGAGTGCATGGGTAATGCCTGGGTGATTGCATAAGTGCAGGAGTAATCTCTGGCTGATTGGAGGAGTGCATGTGCACTACCTGAGTGATTGAAGGAGTGCGTGGATAATGCCTAGGTGGTTGCATGAATGCAGTGGTAATGTGTGGGTGAATGGAGGAGTGCATGGGAACTGCCTGAGTGATTGAAGGAGTGCATACGTAATGTCTGGGTAAATGCATAGGTGCAGGGGTAATGTCTGGATGATTGGAGGAGTGCGTGGGCAGTGCCTGAATGATTGAAGGAGTGCATGGGTAATGCCTGGGTGATTGCATGAATGCAAGGGTAATGCCTGGGTGATTGGAGGAGTGCATGGGTAATGCCTGGGTGCATGGAAGAGTGCATGGATGATGCCTGGGTGCATGTAGGACTAAATGGGCAGTTCTCGGGTGATTGGAGGAGTGCATGAGTAGTGCTTGGGTGATTGCATAAGAGCTGCAGAAGTGCCTGAGTGCATGTATGAGTGCATGGGAACTGCCTAAGTGATTGAAGGAGTGCATATGTAATGTCTGGGTAATTGCATTAGTGCAGGGGTAATGTCTGGATGATTGGAGGAGTGCATGGGCACTGCCTGAATGATTGAAGGAGTGCATGGGTAATGCCTGGGTGATTGCATGAATGCAAGGGTAATGCCTGGGTGAATGGAGGAGTGCATGGGCAGTGCCTGAGTGAATAGCTGAGTGAATAGGTAATGTCTTGATGATTTTATAACTGCATGGGTAGTGGCTGGGTAATTGGAGGAGTATATGGATAGTGCCTGGATGAGTGAAGGTGTGCAAGGGTAGTGCCTGGGTTATTTCATGAGTGTATAAGTAGTGCCTGAGTGATTGCATGACTGCAGGGGTAGTGTTTGAGTAATTGAAGAAGTGCATGGGTAATGCTTGTGTGATTGTATGAGTGCAGGGGTAATGTCTGTGTGATTGAAGGAGTGCATGGGTAATGCTTGGGTGATTGGAGGAGTGCATGGGTAGTGCTTGGGTTATTGCATGAGTGCATAGGTAGTGCCTGGGTGAGTGCATGAGTGTATAGGTAGTGCCTGGATGATTGGAAGACTGCATGGGCACTGCCTGAGAGATTGAAGGAGTGCATGGGTAATGCGTGGGTGATTGCATGAATGGAGGGATAATGTCTGGGTGAATGGCCGAGTGCATGGGTAGTGTCTGAGAGATTAGACGAGTGCATAGGTAGTGCTTCGGTGATTTTATAAGTGCATGGGTAGTGGCTGGCCGATTGGAGGAGTGCATGGATAGTGCCTGGATGACTGAAGGAGTGCAAGGGTAGTGCCTGGGTGATTGCATGAGTGCATAGGTAGTGCCTGGATGATTGGAAGACTGCATGGGCACTGCCTGAGAGATTGAAGGAGTGCATGGGTAATGCGTGGGTGATTGCAGGAATGGAGGGGTAATGTCTGGGTGAATGGAGGAGTGCATGGGTAGTGTCTGAGTGATTAGACGAGTGCATAGGTAGTGCTTCGGTGATTTTATAAGTGCATGGGTAGTGGCTGGCCGATTAGAGGAGTGCATGGATAGTGTCTGTGTCATTGCATGAGTGCAGGGGTAATGTCTGGGTCATTGAAAGAGTGGATAGGTAATGCCTAAGTGATTGTATGAGTGCATGGCTAATGTGTAGTTAATTGAAGGAGTGCATGAGAAATGTCTGACTGATTGCAAGAGTGAAAAGGTAATGTCTATGTTGTTGCATGACTGAACTCGTAATGTGTGGGTGATTGCAAAGTGTATAAGTAGTGTCTGGGTGATTTTTTAAGTGCATGAGTACTTGCTGAATAATTGGAGGAGTGCATGGGTAATGCCTGTATGATTGCTTGAGTGCATAGGTACTGCCTGGATGATTTTATAAATGCACAGGTACTGCCTGAGTGATTGAAGGAGTGCATGGGTAATGCCTGGGTGATTGTATGAGTGCAGGGGTAATATCAGGCTTATTGGAAAAGTACATGTGTAATGCCTAAGTGATTGCATGAGTGCAGAGGAATGTCTGTGGCATTGCAGGAGTGCATGGCTTATACCCAAGTGATTGCATGAGTACAAGCGTAATGTCTTGGGGATTAGAGGAATGCATAGTTAATACCTTGGTAATTGCATGAGTTTAGGGGTAATGTCTTGCTGATTGCAAGAGTGTAGAGGTAGGGCCTGGTTGATTGGAGGAGTACATAGGTAGTGCTGAGTGATTTTAAAACTTGTAGCGTTCTGGTTGGATGATTGGAGGAGTACAAGAGTAGTACCTGGGTGATTGGAGGACTGTAGAAATAGAGCTTTGGTGATTTTAAAAGTGTATCTGTACTGCCTGAATGAATAGAGCATTGTATAGACAGTGCCTGGATGATTGAAAGAGTGCAAGGGTAGTGTCT
This sequence comes from Calotriton arnoldi, assembly GCA_963921515.1. Lineage (NCBI taxonomy): Eukaryota > Metazoa > Chordata > Amphibia > Caudata > Salamandridae > Calotriton > Calotriton arnoldi. The sequence continues at coordinate 687,761 of CAWUFW010007552.1, read as the reverse complement.
CTAGGTGATTGCATCAGTGAAGGGATAATGTTTAGGAGATTGGAGTATAAGTACTACCTGGGTGACTGGAAGAGTGTACAGATAATGTGTAGCTGATTGCATGAGTATACAGATAGTACCTGGGTGATTTGAAAAGTACATAGGTAGTGTCTGGGTGATCTTATAACTGTATGAATACAGGCTTCATGTTATTATGCTTATTACATTATTTCATCTTACCTTCTTTATTAAAGTAGATATCAAACTCATTCAAACTATTTTACAGTAGTTTTATTGTAAACTTAATTTAAAATCTTTTCAAGCTTTAGTATTACTTTCTGTAAAAAAAAAGAAGAAAAACTGCTATTGCTTATAATGTTATAGTTTTAAGAACACAACATGATTTTAGAATTACATAACATATTCAGTTTCCCTTTTTGCTGTTCTCAGATTCTATTGAATTTTACCATTCACAGTGATTTCAATGTAGATCATCATATAACAGCAGGGGGAAAAAAACAATCAATGAGATTATAAAAATCAAACAAATCTGCATTCAAAATATTTACAACAATTTCAACTATCTGTTCACCTATCTACAGTTTCTAAATTATATTTTTCCACTACAATAAATCATTTATTTCTCTGAAGTACATTTCTGAAATATACATTTTCATTTACCTCACATATAATATAAAGATCAAATATATAAACTATTTCTTTCAAACACAATTTTGCAAATGCAATAATAATTAGCAAAAAACAATAATCCAAACAGTAATTTTTCACATTTTCCCAATAGGCAGAATAATGTTTCCAAATCAATTTCCATTGAAAATATCCAAAATAAACTCATTTATTTGTGTTTACATCTTCCCAATAGGCCGAATGATGTTTTCAAAACTTTGGCATCAAAAATATCAGATATGAATCTGGTAATTCGAAAGGCAACCTACATTTAAATTGCAAATGGGCATCATTGCAATGTGTCCATCCTTTATTGAACTTTAAATACACAGTATAGTGTCCCGATGTTGTAGTAGGTGCATCATGGAATATAATAGCCACTGCTTTAAAAGTTCTTCCTGAAATTGACACTTGACTTGCCACAAAAGTTTTAATTTTTGTTTCCAATTTTCTTCCATTTGCTCTACAACGTTGAAGCATTAAGATGACATATTTTCCAAATCTTTCTATATATAACGTTGACAACATTTCTGATTTACAATGAGAGCATTTCATATTTTGATTAGCTGTTTTTACTAATTTGTTAAAAGATACTGATTTGCAATCTGGTATCGTCAAGTATATGAATCGTTCAGTGTCTATTCCAGTGGTGAAAGAAAATGAACACTCTTCACATTTATGATCCCATCTGTAACTTAGTCCAAATAAATTTTCACTTTCTATTCCTTCATCTTCCAATACACCAAGCATAAACATAAGGAATTCTTGTGCATCTTGTTGTATATTGAGTGTAAATTGTGAAGAACCAGTACATATATCCAAAAGATGCCGAATGCCAGAAGCAGTATGGATTTTACTTCTATCAGTTACCAACTTTTGAAAAACATTATGGGGCTTATTTACAAGCCCCTTGCGCCACCCGTACGTCACTTTTCCCATGTTAAAAATGACGCAAAAGTGGCACAAGGGGCTTGTAAATAAGCCCCCAAGTTGTAAAGAACAGATATTTTTACTCGATTTTCCATAATTTGAAGATGAAGATCTTCCAGATAAAACACAACATTCACAATTACAGTAGCATAGCAGTTGATACCTGAACTATTTTCTAACTGGTATCCTACAGCATCATCAACAGTGTCCATTTTCATTTTCTTTGTAGCTTCATCATTCTTTTCAATTGTTTTCTTTTTTTCAACCTCACTAGAATGTTTGTCATATTTTCGTTTTGCACACACTATACGCTATTCATATACGGGATATTCACCTAAGTTAGGAGCATACAGTCTTCTTAACCGAGTATACTCTCTTACACAATTTGCATCAGCACTAACCTTTTTCTCATCAAAATCAATTAAATACAAACCAGATAATGTTCTTACTCGAGACAATGCAACGTATGCCATGCCTTCTTTAAACACTGTACTTCCAATATTTACCAAAGCACTGTCTACACGTAAACCTTGAGATTTATGAATGGTTACTGCATATGCTAAAGAAAGAGGAAACTGTTTTCTACGAACATACAAGTCTTTTACAAGCAAAAAAACGAACAGCACAACGTCCAATCTGTTTTACCTCTTCAATCTGATCAAATTTAATCTTCAAAAATTCAATTCCATCTCTGTTCTGATAATTAACAAAATCAATAACCTTTCCCATTGCTCCATTTACTAAAGCTTTTTCTACATCCAAATTACGTCGTAAAATTACCCGACAGTTTTTACATACATATAAAGTCTTTTCTAAACCAGCAGTCTTAGACACTGACTTTTCCAAAGAATCCAACTTTGTCTGTAATTTCTCTGAGAGAAGAATAGTAACTCCTTCGTGTTCCATTTTTTCAATGGCTTCCATTTTCACTATTGGTTGTTTTTCCAGTTTCAAAAGTTCATGATTGAATGTAGAACACTCTTGCAGTGTTGACATTAGACAAACTATAGACTTTTTTTCTCCAATTTTTTTGTACATTAGTTCAGGTCCAATGTTTTCATTTGGAAACAAATTCGTTAGTAGCTGACTTTGTAAAACTTCTTTTCCATGTTGTGTCAAAACTCCAATTCTTATATCTTGAAGACCTTTGGCGAAACAAGCAACTCTATCTTTACATGCTAAAATGCATATAGTCATCGCACAAAAGTAAAAATGAAAATATAGCAAGCAGTGAGAGAGGTGATGATTTTGGGGTCCTCCCTAACCTAGGGAGAGAACCAAGCAGCTGCATTGAACACAAAGAGCACATCATGCTGAACGATTCAGTGGTGGTCCCATCCTCCTAGGACCACCCCAAGCACAGTTATGGGCAAAAATACAATCCCAACCAAAGGCCCTGCAAAGCATTATGGGACAAGATTCTAGAGTGCAGTGAATATTATAGTATCCAATATCAAAACATTCCTCAAGGGGCAGGCTCTCCCGGCTCAGCTGAGAGCTAATAATATAATATTCACTGCACTCTAGAATCTCGCCCCATAATGCTTTGCTCTGCCTTTGGTTGGCATTGTATTTTTGCCCATAACTTTGCTTGGGGTGGTCCTAGGAGGATGGGACCACCACCGAATCGTTCAGCATGATATGCTCCTTGTGTTCAAGGCATCTGCTTGGTCCTCCCTCTAGGTTAGGGGGGACCCCAAAATCATCACCTCTCTCATTGCCTGATATTTTTCAAAGCTCACTGTTGTGAATTGTTTTTTTTTTTTTTTAACAGAGTTTTATATAGCGCGAACTTGACCCGAATCGGGTATCAGAGCTCTTTACATAGCACCAGTTGCTTTACATGAGGACACATTCATTTTTGTTAGGCACGGGGAGATTAAGTTATTTGCCCAGAATCACAGGATGTTCAGCGTCATTGCCGAGACTCAAACCCAGTTCCCCAGATTCGAGGTCGACCGCACTAGCCGTTAGGCGAACTCCTCTCCCTTAGGCCAACTCCTCTTATATGCTTTTTAGCATGTAAAGGTAAAGTTGTTTTATCAAAGGGTTGTGGGTGCAGTAGCTAACTCCGCTACGTGACAGAGTCGGAGTTTTTGCATGAATTCCGTGTTTTCAATGTAATGCGTAGCTAGCAAATCTCCGCAACCTCTGCTAGTGGAGCGGAGTTCATTGCCCACGGTAATTAATAAGTTCTTTATATTCAAAATGAAACCAAATGTTTACATTTCCAATACTTCCCAAAGATTTCCTAGTATCTTCATGGACAAGAGTTTTAAAAACTGGTTGTTCTTTCACAAGAGCCACTTGTAGTAGATCACCAAATGCAATTACATGTTTTCCTCCAAATAAAACATCAAAATCTGTTTTTAAAATCTTTTGCATTCTTAAATGTACAAAGGCAAGCATTAAGTTTGAGACCATACTCACCTCATCTATGATTAGAAGTTTCATTTTCTATAGTACTCTTGAGACTTCATAACAAGCTTCGCCAGATAGTTTATGATATTCCAACTTATTTTCATGTTCTACTGGTAGCATGAGTAAACAAAGTAATGTAATCCCTTTAATGTTGTGTGCTGCTAACCCAGTTGGAGCTGTTACAACACAAGATAAATGTGATTCAGTGGTTTTCTGTAGATAGCTGGTCAAATTTTAATTAAGAAACTTTTCCCTGTTCCAGCTTGACCACAGATATACATTGGAATTGGTTTAAATGATGTGCAGTTGCACTCTTTTTTTTCATGAAGTAAACCATGCTGTATCGGTTGTGTCACTTGCTGATATATTTCTTTTTGTTCAAAATTTAGTTGGTCTTCCAAGTTTCCCAACTCAATTATATCCTGTTGTGCTTGTTGCATTGGCATTTCTACTTCATTCATGGCTATTGCTGCTTCATTTTCAAGAATTGGTTGGCCTTATGGATCTTGACTTAGTGGAGCAGAACTGTGACTATCTTGAGAACTGTCTCTATCTATTTCAGCTGCAATAGTAGTTTCTTGTTCAATCTCTTCATTTAACATTTGTAGATAATTTGGAAAAATTGTGCATTGAATACTATCTTAACATGCATTAAAAGAATCTTCATAGCAGTCAAAACTCCAAGTAATTCCATTTCAGTACGCCAAAGCTTGAAGAGTTGCAAAAGTGATAAATAGAAAAAGTCCATTTTATCTGGAGTTTCGCAACTGAGTTTTCTGTGATTAATAAGATTTCCTTTGGCATGTTTTACCAAACATCCATTACATCCAATTACTGCATATTTTTCTTCATTTATATTTTCTGTAACATTTCTCTTAAAACTATAATGTTGTAGTACTTCATAGGGACATATGTTTTCCAGATGTGCACTTCTTTTGGGATAGTACGTATCCAACATATTTGTTTTAACAATATCTGTACTCTCAGGTTCATTCAATGCTCGATTTTGTGTTTCAGCAAGACCTAGACTTACCTAATGATTCCTCTTGGCTTTGAATATAAATTTGCAGAGGTTAACCGATCCGAACATTCGTAGGATCCAATCTCTCGATGGGAAAGCATCTTCAAACTAAAGCTGTACAATTTGTTACTAAGAGTCTTCTCTTGTGAAATTTCTTCCCACATTTCTTTCAACTCCGTCTTTTCAGATTTGGTTATATATGATGTAACATAACGAGCAACAGCAATCGAATTATCTGCAACATATTGGATATCCATGTTTGCATTCCACATTGACAAAATCACTGGATTGTAGTCATTTAATTTACTTTGAATCTTCACTTCTTTTTATGTTGTAAGTATTCTTTGGAGCACTTTTGTGCCGCTAACGCATTTTTTTTTTATTGCCCTATTACCAAGATGTCGCTAACAAGCGTTAGCGACAGCTTTCCGGCGATAGCTACCGTTTTTGCTATCGCCATGCATGGCAGCGATAGTTTCCGATAGTTATAGTCGCTAACACATCATCGCACTATTAGCAATGATGTCCCAGACCCGCGAAGCGATAAAAAAAGTCTCGCTAAGGCCCCTTAGCTGCAGGGAAATAAGACCTGAAAAAAACAGGTCTAAAAATTGCAAAAATGGAGATAAATGGAGGCATATAAGGGAGACTAGCCCAGACCCACACCTGAAGACCCACAGACGCCATGGAGGTACTAATCATTCAGCTTGGAGTCCCACGAAGGCAACAACCACCACCGCCACTGCCACCTCCCCCAGGACCACCACCGAGGCTGCGCCAAAGACGACAGCAGGCCCTGCGCAGACGTACCAGCCTCGCAGACCTGACACCAGAGGATGTCATTGCCCACTACAGGCTCAAAAGGACATCCATCCAACACATCCTGAACGGATAGCCCACAGGCTGACGCCACAAACACAGCGGAGAACCAACATCCCCCCGCAGATAAAGCTGCTGGCTGTGCTGCATATGTTGGCCTCTGGGACCTTTCAACCAACAACGGCCAGAGTTGGAGGAGTCTCACAGGCTGCCTTTTCAATCTTCCTCCCAACTGTCTTGGATGGCATACTCAGCCTGATACCCCAGCACCTCCACTTCCCCAACACTGTGCAGGAACAGATTGAGACCAAGCAAGGATTCTATGCCATAGCCGGATTCCCACAGGTGTTGGGCGCAATTGACTGCACACATGTCCTGTTTGTGCCCCTGCGGACAGTGCACACATATACCGCAACAGAAAGCACACCCATTCCATGAATGTGCAGGCAATAGTCGACCACCGGGGACTGTTCAACAATGTCATAGCCAAGTTTCCAGGGAGTGTGCATAATTCCTACATCTTCCGACAGTCCATCATAAACCAGCGCTTCCAGGATGGTGCATATGGAAAGGCAGTGCTAGTAGGTAAGTACTAACGTGACCCACCACATGCCTCAACTTCACAGAGATGCAAATCAGAAGTGTGAGAATATACATGTCTAAATCACACATACATGTGAATCAACATGCCCACATACCAGACACAACAACACCAAGAACTGTGGGAACTGTGCTAGATATGTAGACAAACCATCCTCAAATGCTAAGCCCCTGGGCCACCCATAAGCAAATGTGGTGAGAGGTGGGAACCATGTATGTGCGATGGAGGCACACGATCCATAATGAAAGTAGGAACACAAGGCCCAGTGTGTAGGTGTTGTGCTGGACAGTCAGGAGTAAGCCGACCGCAGACGTGCCCATGTTGGCATATAGCGTGTCACTGTAGCCCCGCCTGATGGCAATGACTGTGTGGGTCACTGTCATACCCGACAATGGGGGGATCCATCTGAATGTTGCATGGAGGATGCATAGGCTGGCGAAGCAGCTGCAGGCCACTGCGTACACCTGTAGGTACATGGAGATGGAGGAGTCAAATATGGTGCCTAGGTACCTAGATGTGGGGTGGGGGCATTTGAAGGCGTTGGACCACCAGGTGATGCCACATGCTGATTGTACTGTTACGAGGATGAGGACTCATGTTTCCCCTGCTTATAGCATGCCCCAGCTGTTGATCATCCATGTTGCAACTCACAGCAATCCTACCTGGAAGAGCAGTTTGGTGTGTGGGCGTATTGTTGATGGTGAATATGAGCATTCTGTACGTGTTGGTGGTGCTGTTTACTGGTATCCCAAAGCTTGCACCAGCTCCACTCCATGTGTCAGCAGATGCATCTTCCAACTCAGAGGTTGGTGCAGACTGAGTTGGCATTCATTGCCTGCCGTATGTTGCAGTTGCATAGTGGGACAAGGGTGCATGCGCAGTTGGAGATACATGTTTGGAAAATGTGGACCTGCGCCATTGTTGACGACTGCAGTGTTGTGGTTGTTGCAGTTGATGGAGGTGTGTAGCACCTCCTCGGTGAATGATCTACACCAACTTTGTGGGGGCCTGCATGTGGTCAACGGTGGCTTGGGGTACATCAACAAGGTGGTGCATGTGTAAGTGGTCAACACATGTGCGTTTAGTGGGGCGATGAACTGGACCAAGTCTACACATGCAAAGAAGCCGTCAAAGTTGTGCCCTGCCTTGTGGATCAGTGTGGTGAAGATCTGGGACAGTCTGATGTCAGCTAACATTTCCCAGAGTCAAATGAATCTTGAGTAGCCGTGGCATGTGAGTTGGAGGCTACACTCCCGAATGAGTACGTTGTCCACGGAGTAGACAATGTTGCGTCTGATGATGCTGATGGTGTGGGTGAAGCGTTCCTGCCTGCAATGGGCCCTGCATGCGAGGGGGCTGCTGACTGTTGATATGTGGCCGCTCAGGACAGGAAACAGCATGTGTTGTGCATTGGGGCAGGTCTGGCAGCAGCGACAGCAGCACAACTGAACGTGAACCATGTCTGGTGTGGCCCATTGCCATTTCAACGTTCACATGGCATAGACTGTGAGGAGGGGGGCTGAGTGCCATCGCTAGATGGTAGAAGAGCCAGTCATGCAGCCACGCAGCGCACACAATTGATGAGGCGTGGGGGAGGGAGTATCAACAGTGAGTCAAATTAATTTGCAGTGATGCTTGTAATCAGTCAGAAGCAACACATGGCTAACATGAAATCCAACAAAACACAAATGACACACCACAAAACCATCTACACCAACAACACAGCCGGCCCAACCAATAATGTAAACATCTTGCTTACACATGTTACAGGTGACCAAGGATATGCACTATGCCCGTGGATGATGACACCCCTCCGAAACCCCACCACCCAGGCACAGAGGCAGTATAATGCTGCCCACAGATGCACCCGGTCCATTGTGGAGCGCACATTTGGCGTGCTAAAGTCACATTTCCGTTGCCTGGACATCACAGTTGGCAGACTGCTGTACAGCCCTGAAATGGTTAACAAAATCGGTAAACAGACATAATATCGAAACAAAAATATCGAATGGACACAATATCGAGTCTAAAATATAGAATGGACATAATATCGAATGGACATAATATAGTCGTTAAAAATATCGAAATTAAGGTAAGTAATATCGATAGTCAAAATATCGAAGTACATAATATAGGCATTAAAAAATATCGAATTTTTAATAATATCGAATTTTTTCTAAGTGTATTGTATGTTAGTATATGTGTTAAAAGTGTATATTAGTTGTTGTAATGTATGTTTAATTTTTTAAAAGCAATGAATTTTATGTTATTTAATTTTTGCGTAATTTAATTCCGTAGCGGGTAGTGGGTTTATAGGGGAATAGGGTGGGAAGTAATTTAATTAAAATTAAGTACATATTAATAAATATTAATTGGTATTGATAATTAATTTATTGTTAATTAATTATTAATTGGTAATTAAATTTTATTAATTGGATTTTTTTAATTGATTAAATGGTAATTATGTTAATTCAATTAATTAAATAGTTGTAGCGGGATGTGGGTTTATAGGGGAATAGGGTGGGAAGTAATTTAATTGAAATTAAGTACATATTAATAAATATTAATTGGTATTGATAATTAATTTATTGTTAATTAATTATTAATTGGTAATTAAATTTTATTAATTGGTAAAAATGTTTTAATTAATTAAATGGTAATTATGTTAATTCTATTAATTAAATAGTTGTAGCGGGATGTGGGTTTATAGGGGAATAGGGTGGGAAGTAATTTAATTGAAATTAAGTACATATTAATAAATATTAATTGGTATTGATAATTAATTTATTGTTAATTAATTATTAATTGGTAATTACATTTTGATAATTGGTAAAAAAAAAAAAATCATTAATTGGTAATTAGTGTTATTAATAATATTTATTAGTATTGATAATTAATTATTTTTTAGTAAAATATTAAAATATTACTTTCCCTACTGTTGCACTCCCTGGAGTGGGAATAGTAATTATTACCCCTACGCTATCCAACGCTTTCCCTACTGTTGCACTCACTGGAGTGGGAATAGTAATTTTTACCCCTACGCTAGCCAACTCTTTCCCTACTGTTGCACTCTCTGGAGTTGGAATAGTAATTATTACCCCTACGCTATCCAACGCTTTCCCTACTGTTGCACTCACTGGAGTGGGAATAGTAATTTTTACCCCTACGCTATCCAACTCTTTCCCTACTGTTGCACTCTCTGGAGTGGGAATAGTAATTATTACCCCTACGCTATCCAACGCTTTCCCTACTGTTGCACTCTCTGGAGTTGGAATAGTAATTATTACCCCTACGCTATCCAACGCTTTCCCTACTGTTGCACTCATTGTAGTGGGAATAGTAATTTTTACCCCTACGCTATCCAACTCTTTCCCTACTGTTGCACTCTCTGGAGTGGGAATAGTAATTATTACCCCTACGCTATCCAACGCTTTCCCTACTGTTGCACTCACTGGAGTGGGAATAGTAATTTTTACCCCTACGCTATCCAACTCTTTCCCTACTGTTGCACTCTCTGGAGTGGGAATAGTAATTATTACCACTACGCTATCCAACGCTTTCCCTACTGTTGCACTCTCTGGAGTGGGAATAGTAATTTTTACTCCTACGCTATCCAATGCTTTCCCTACTGTTGCACTGTCTGGAGTGGGAATAGTAATTTTTACCGTCCCGCTATCCAACGCTTTCCCTACTGTTGCACTGACTGAAGTGGTAATAGTAAATTTTAACTTCCCGCTATCCTACGCTAAAAATATTGAATATTTTTTATAAATATTACGTTAAAATATATATGTATTAAAAAATTAAAATGTATGTTTATTTTTTTTAAGTTACATTAATTATTTATTAATTTTAAAGTTATTTAAGTATTTTTAAGTATGTTTTAGTTAATTATATATATTATTTCATTAATTTTACATTACTTTTCATACATTTAAAAAATTCGATATTTTGACTGACTATATTTTTTACAACTATATTTTGGAGTCGATATTTTTGTACTTACCTGTTTGTAGATAGGAGTCGATATTTTGGCATTCGATATTTTTACTTCGATATTGTTGTAGGTCGATATTCTTGTTATCGATATTCTGTCAGTGATCCAACAAAATCATCCTTGCATGTTGTGTTGCACAATATATGTGTGCGCACCAATGCTCCATGGATTCAAGTGCCTGCTGCACCGGACGATGACCAGGATGATGATGAAGATGAGGCAGGTGGCACACACCCCACAGTAAATGCAGCAGGAACTGCCCGAAGGGACAGAATAATAAACAATTTCTTCAACTGAGCACGTCACATTGTGACAGTCCCCCTCCAATGTACCTCATAGCAAAATGACTGCAATCACAGTGTGTGCCAATAAAAAAACATACACACATACCCTGTCTGCATGTTACTGTCCAGCATGGGTACATCACTCTGAAAAGGGTACGTTGCACAGTACGTGCAAAGAAAATAACAAAACTACATTCATGCTGGGAATGTCTCCTCAGTACAGAGATACTTTTCAGTGTGTTAAATGTGTAAGACTAGAGTCTTCATGGTGCAAATTGGACTACACAATCCAAAATTGTTGCGTGTCCTTTGTGCAAATCAGTCAATATAGGTTGTCGTCTGTGAATAAATGGACAATTGTAGTCTGTTGTCAGCGGTCAATAATTCATTGGAGTGTGTACGTTGTGTAAAACAATGAAACTGTGGGCATGCAATGGGGTAAGAGATGCAAATTCGAGCGTGCAATGGGGTAAAATCTGAAAATCGTGCGTGCAATGGGCTAAAATATGAAAAATGGGCGTGCAATGGTGCAAAATATGAAAATAGGGCGTGCAATGTGGCAAAATATGAAAATAGGGCATGCAATGGGGTAAAATATGGAAATAGGGCGTGCAATGGGGTAAAATATGAAAAATGGGCGTGCAATGGGGTAAAAAATGAAAAATGGGCGTGCAATGGGGCAAAATATGAAAATAGGGCGTGCAATGGGGCAAAATATGAAAAATGGGCGTGCAATGGGGTAAAATATGAAAATAGGGCGTGCAATGGGGCAAAATATGAAAATAGGGCGTGCAATGGGGCAAAATATGAAAATAGGGCGTGCAATGGGTAAAAAATGCTTTCCTGTGTGTCAGAAGCAATTAGCTTGGAAGCCACGACCACCTCCAGATCAACAAGCCCCACAACAAGTATGTGGACCACTAACTTGACGCAGCAGACGGACCACCAGCACCCCTGAGACAACAACCAGAACGCCATCTCCAAATGGACACCAGGCACGGTTGAAGACACCTCCTCCACTAGGAAAGGCATCCACTCGGGGGCCCACACAGACCCCTGGCCCCCACATATCTACCACAGAGCCACATCTGCCATCGCACACAAACCACTATGCAACATCAACATCACCTTCAACACATGCACGTACACAGACAACTTGAAGCGTGCCGAAAGTCATGCCCCTACACCTTGTGATCCCCACGGGTGAATGGCACACTTAAAAAATCCATGATTGATTGATGGTTCTGTTGTTAGATATGCAGTTATGGTGTGACCTGTGTTGAATGTTGCAAGTTAGAGTGTCATGTGTTGTGAAACATCATTTACATGTTGTCATTTGAGTGCCAACCAACCTCAACATGTTGTTACAGGGCTCTGACATTAAATTTGCAACAAGACTGTACATCAGTGTAATGATTTGCCCTTAGCGTGCAGATCTGGCCGCTAACACGAAAAAGCGATATTTTTTTCATCCGCCCGATGTTAAAATACATCGTGCGACACTTTTTGCCATTATAAAGTTTACTCATGTGACTATTTGCGTGCAATTTTCGCCACTAACTCAAAAACGGGACGCAAAGAGACAGGAAGTGATGTCTGCATGCTTCCTGTCTACTGGAGTAGTGTTCTGCACTTTCAGTTTCTCTTTTGAGCACATTGCTGGTGATTGTGGAGGGTGCTGGAGGTTTTTGGTGGTGTGTGCTGCAGTTTAGTGATTTTGAGGAGTGTTGCTGTGTCCTGTGTCCTGTGTATAGTGTCTGTGAAGTGTTGTGTACTCATTAATTGTGTTTTACTGTCTCCTGTCCTCAATTTTGTCGGGTGTCTGTCTTGGGGTAGTGCATTTAAATTGTTGTTGGGGACATTTTAGGGGCCTCTTTTTTTTCTGGCTGTGGGCTCACAGGTGTGTAGGGAGATGCCGGGTGTGGGCAGGGAGGGAAGGATGTCCGAGGGGACATTGGGGAGGTTCCTGTGGCTCATAAAATTCCACCTGCCACTGATGTTGGAGAGGGGAGGCCATATCCTGCAAGGGTACAATGTGTCTGTGCGGAAGATCAGGTGGGAGCAGGTGCATATGTCACGGTTCTTTGGAGTGGACCACAACGTGCACCAGTGGAAGCACCGATGGCAGGACATGCTTGCACTTGAGGCAGACCTCTTGGACTACGTGGGAGTCATGACAGGCCTACAGGGTGGTAAGCACAAACTCCACATTTATTTCTGTGGACTGTAAGGAATGAAAATTACGACGTGTGTGACACTGCTGACAAAGTGAGAAATGGTTGATGATTTAGGTGTGAGACGCAAAGCGTCTGCCCTTATTGTTGGCACATCCAAGACACAACGCAGCATCACATTGACAAGCATATGTTGCAAGTCTGTGCCACCCACTGCGCTGGACCAACACTTAGCACTGTACTGCCATAGCTGGCAAACCTGCGCAAAATGTGCTTTCAGGCAGACGATTGTGTGTGTACGGAATGGGTGACTGTACATTAACTAACCATGGAATTGGCCATGTGAGCTGTTTGCTGGCCAAAAGGTAGTGACAAAATGATGTCCTCATGATGTGTGTTACGTCAGCTGCTCTGCCCTGTGAACATAGTTGCTGTGTGAAAGACTTTGGTTTAGGAACAAATGGTCTAAGGGAAGTGGACATCCCCAGATTGTCATACACCAACCACCTCTGTGTGACTGCTTTGTGCAATCTGCAGCTACTCAATTGTACAAAGTGCATGTAGAACATCAGGATGCATGTAGTAATGTTGCCTTGTGGATGACTCACACTACGATTATGGGCATGTCAGCTAGCATTACAGTCTTGTCTGTCCAAAATCAGCTGTCACAGGTCTGGTGTGAATGGCAGTCAAAGTTGACCCAATCATGTAGTCAACATGAAACGCCACACCACAGTTACGTAGCATTTGCTGTCATGGTGATGATTGGTATGAGGTATACGACACATATGAATTGAAGTCTAATACCTACACATATTTCTTTCCTGGTCTCACAGACGTTCGACCGCCAATGACACAGGGGGACATTGACAGCTTCGAGGACCCACACGCCACAGGTGAGTTGGAACGTAATTGACTAGCATGTTGCATTGGCATGTATGTCTGGGTCACATGATCACCGTTGCAGTATGAAGTATGGCTGCGTATCACGTCTAACTTGCCTACAGTGTGATGATGTATAGTGGAAGTCAGCAGTGTGCACTAATCGGCAAGTGACTCTGGACAAATGCATTGGTCTCACAGTTGTGACTTGGCCCATCCCCAGTCAGTGACACACATTGTAAGTGAGGTGCATATCATCAAGCCCATATCGCAAAGTCAACGTTACTGTCATCAAAGTTATGTTGTCAATAGGGGCCTAGCATCATAATCTGAGCAGCGTTGAAACATTTCACGTTTATTGACGCTTACTCGTCAATGAGGTACACTGTCACGCTGTGGTGAGTGTGAACAGGACGTGCATTGGGGGTTGTGTTCGGCATTCCACACCAACACCCATTGTATCAGAGTCTGCCCCTGATGTCCAAGTGTGGCATTCATAGTTGGCAGCGCACAACTTACCAACAGTTACATCCCGGTTGTATTCTGGCCATATGAGCAGGAATGCTTTTGGATCATCATGTTAGCTTTATACATGTGTGCTGCCTTGTATAGCACACATGGAAAAAGCAAAATGCCATGTTTTGACATGTACAGGAAGGTGTCCATACCTGTACATGAACAAACTGTAGACAAACAAGCCCTTTTCTAAGTTCCATGTGTGCTGCACGACGCTGCACACATGATATTTACGAAATGGCATTTTTGGATTGTTTATGTGGCGGGAGTGAGTCCTCCCTACACATGAACAAACATCCCTGCTCGCAGACACACTTGCACTCTGGTGCAAGATTGCCTGTGTTGGCACAGTCGTGATGAACTGCACACATGTGCTGGGGGACACACATGCCTGCACATGGGCTTTGTACCTATCATGCAGCCCTGTGTCACTGGAGAGGATGAGGGTGGTACTACACACAGGGGGGTAATGCTTTCCTCCTCCGATTGCTTGTACTTGTCACCCTCTGCCCGTATATGTAATGGCAAATTCTTTTGGCAGTGTCAGCCAGATTTCTTAGTGACAGTGCATGTACCATGCCATGCACTGTCATGTCAGTCTTCCCAGCATGTAGTCACTGATCCATGCTTCAACATGTCATTGTCCAGGTCACTTGCTGACTTCACATAGTTACGCCGTAGTGTATGCTCCCATGTTGAAGTGAACTTGTATTACAGATGTGTATGGAGGATATTGAAATTGGCTAAGGGACTCTAATTTGACTTTGTGTATGTTTTACAGACATCATGACGCCTGGCCATATACATGCCTTCCAGGTGCGGAAGGACCGTTACCGACATGTGAAGAAGGTTGCGAAGGGGTACCGCAACATGTCCAAGAGGTACCATGAGGAACGTAAGAAGGGCACATGTAAGGCGGTGATTGAGCATGCCCTGGATGTCACACAGCCCCCCCCCAGGCCCCTCAGGCGTCAGTGGTGTGTCCCAGCCGGGACATGTGGCACATCCCCCTACGGCACCTCCCCACCCCAAGGCACTGTCCCACCTGCAACTGGGGATCAAGTGGTGACGTTCACATTGCGGGACAGGAGGCTGCTTCAGGACATTGTGGTTTCGCTGGCAGAGCTCAGGCGTGAATTGTCTGATGTCAACAGACGAGTGGCGGACATACACCAACACTTGGGACTGCCATGATGGGTGGACCTGTTGGACACCATCCCCCTCTTCTCCCTTCCCCCAATGTTTGACATCTTTTATTATGTAGTGTTAGGTTAGTTATTTATTTGCTAGGTAGTGTAGTTTTAGTGTAGATTTTAGTTAGTGTTAGCTTGTTAGGTAGGTATAAGATTTTAATTAGTCATCCGTATTTGGGGATAAGTTTCCTTTTCCTTTGGGTGGGGGTTGATGTGTTTTTTCTTCATTAAAAAATATAAAAATAAAAATTACAAAAAAATATATCTTTGTGTAGGTTACATGTTTAGTTAGTTTATGTATAGCTTAGATGTCTTTGTCCTGTCTCGTGGTGTGCCTTAAGGGTGGGAGGGGGGTTGATGTCTATGATGTGTTGTTGCATGTCTAGGATTAGTTAGGGTAGATAGTTAAGGTAAGTAAGATTGTTTTATAGTTAGTCTAGATTTTAGTAGTAGTTGTAGTGATTAGTGTTAGTTTAGGTCACTTGCAAATCTATACTGTTCTAATAAAAATTTGATACTTTGGATTTCTGCTTGCACTTATGTCAGGGATGAGGTTGTGGAGTGTGTCTCATTCCATTGTATGCAACTTTTGCCATCACTGGACTATCTATTTGAATCGCTAAGTCTGCTCATGACATGTAAGTTTGCAGGATGTATTGTGTCAGGATACCTTAGATGTGAGCACACTGGACTTGCATTGATGACAGGGTGTCAATTTGGATTGACGCCCTAGTCTAGGGACAGTCGTCTGTGACGTTCTACATCTTCTGTGTGACTCACGGATTTGGACAGCACATTGTTGCCCATTTTGCACATAACCTAGTAAGATGGCAGTGAATACAGTTAGCTACTGTTATCCATCATGGAGATGGATGCATGCGCCATGTTTCACAGATTCCGTCACACACCACCATGTCAGATGCTCCTGCTGCAGAGTCCATCTACATTAGACAGACCTAACCATACTTGCTGCATAGTACCAGTGTGTCCGCTTCCTTTGCAAGATATGTACCGGTTCATATACGCTCACTATCCAGATCATGCATGATTTGTTAGAAATCTGTGTGCATTTTGCACAGGACATGGAACAGCAGTGTTCCTGATTTACCAAAGTAATCTGAGAGTAAGTGATGACTTCACATTTTACGTTACTCACAAATGTATTTTGGGAGTAGTGCATTTTGCTTTACAGAGTTGACATCTCCTAAATGCCTTTCGTGACTCACTGGACAAGTCAAGTTTATATTTAGTCACAGCTAACGTTTGGGGGGTGGCACACTGTTCTGCTGCACACAAGGGGGAAATGTTGCATTGCTGCCTGTAGTGACAGTGTCATGAAGATTTGTCCCAGCTGTTACTTCTGACATTGGCTCATGTTGATGACGCCCTTGAAATGTTGTCCGTGCATCTGACTATATGCTGAGTGCAGTGCCACACACACCCCTACACACATTGCCCGATACGCTCGCAGTGGTCACAGCATGAGAGGGAGCATATCTTAGGTTACATCGTTTGTCGACAGGGAGGGGCTGACTGATGGCTTGCACTTTGGGCTGAGCCCCTATTTGCCAATCTACTTCACTGAGGCAAACATTGTGGTTCCGTATGTGTATGGTGGACATGTGCCCTTCTGTGTCTTCATCAATGTGGATATGCTGTCCAGTATTTTGGGATGTGACATGCAATGTGCACCATCACAACAGGCTTTGTCCACCACGTAGTGTGTGAGTAGATATGCCAAGAGATATTTGTTTACAAGTGTTAAGGAGGACACAACTCGTGGCCTGCAACAGACTAGGACATTTTAGCACATATGCCTTTTCATGAAAGTATGTGGGGCTAGGTTGGTGTATTGCTAGATGGTTGTTTTGGAGCAATGGGGGCACCGCTAGTTCACACATACACCGCCATCTCACTGCCTATCTGTATCAGGTGAAACAGGTACATTGCTCGTATTTCACTTGGTGTACCTTCTGGGTGAATCAGTGTCCTAACACTTTTTACATACTCCTATACTTGATTGGTCGAGAACCACACACATCTGTGTGAGTTAAATACATTTATTGACATTCAGAGGATGAACACTGGACCAGTGCTTGGCCATACATGCCCACATTGCATGGATGCCCGTTGGAGGGCCAGACAGAGTCATTTGGTGGTAACAGGTCCAAGGGAAGAGGCATAGTTCAGTCTGCAGGCTGATTGCAGTGGCATTGGCAAGAAAGAAGTGATATGGCAGTCCATGTGGAGGTCCAAGGTGATTGTCGGGGGACAGTGGAAGACAGTGCAAGAAGATTTTCGGTGGCATGATACTAAGCCCGGCACCAAGGATGAAACTGGCCTTTTGGCGCAGATGGATGCTACTGCTTCCTCCTTTGCAAATATGCACTTTCATCCTCCTCTTCGTCCTCTGATGTGTCATGTGCCTCACATGTGGGTGGTGATATGGTGGGTGCAGCACTGTGAGGCACTGACACATCAGGTGGCAGAGCTGAGGATGTGGAGGCAGCAACAGCATTCATCTGCGCCAGACCTTGTGGCAGCAATGAAGTGATGAGCAGGTGCAGGGCATGATAGATCCCAGCAACCTCGCGCTGGTGTGCGGCCCTGGCAGCCATATCTTGTGCCTGCATCCGCTCCATGCTCTCCATTATCTGACAGATGTTGGTCAAATCCTGGCTGACATTGCTGGAGCCACTCTGAGCAGACAGTTGTTGTTGTCTCAGAATCATGACTCCAGCAATGTCAGCCATGGACCGTTGGAGGGCATCGAGCGGGCTGTGGGTGTCCGTGATCTTCTGCATGTGGTCCCAGATGGGACTCCGACACCCACGTATGGCCTCAAGTTTGTCTGCCAGGCGCTCGAACCCCACCCGCACCTGTTCCGCCATCTCCCGCTGGACATCTAGCACACGGCGTTGGAAGGCCAGGTGTGGGTCCTCGAGGTCCGGGGAGGCAGGTGTGGTGGGAGGTGCTAGCTGCTGGTTGGTTTGTGCAGGGGGTGGGGTTGCCGCAATGCTGCTGGGTTGCGCTGCTCCTGGAGGTGGGGTGCTGAAGGAGTCTAGCAGGTGTTGCAGTGCTTCCTGATCGGTGGTGGGGTATTCCTCCTCGTCATCAGTGAAGGTTGGGCCAGTCTGCCGTCCAGGAGGTGCAGTCTCTCCTTCTGCAATGTTATAGGGGAGATACAGTTTAACAGTGTTTGTCTTGTACAATCATGCATTGGATGAGTTTACAAGCAGACAGCAGGACAGTGTCCATTCATACTGTTTTTGAGGAGATGCCTATTTGTTGCAGGATAGTGATGCTTTTAAGGAAATAGCGGCTGTGATGTTGTAATTGTATATTGTCATCTCACAGTTTCCAGCTATGAAAAATGTTATGGTACAATATCTACACACAAGCGTCACAAGTTGTATCCTCTGTTCATTTGTGTGAGTAATGCAATTTGGCCCACATAGTAGTCAATGTTGATGGGCTCAGATTTGTCTGTGAGGGCACTGCATTGTTGCTGGTGGCACCTGCAGCTTTGGTTTAGTTGCCCATTATACCTTTCAGATAGTGAGCCTTTGAGTTCTGTGCATTTACAATGCTGTGCTGAGGCAAACTGGGTGGGATATGGGTCTTGGTCAGAGTTGTGAGAGTTGTGCATTGTTTGACTTCAAATGTCTTGTTTACGTCAGGGGTTGTATGTACACGAGGATGTGTCAGGGTGTGACTTGCTTGTTTAAGGATGTTGTCCACACTCAGCCACCTCAGTGAGGTGGCCTGAACCATGTTCATGGGTTGGGCCTGCAGGCATGCTATTCATTATGCACTGTCACTTGTCTTGTCAATGTGGCTCACGGACACGCAGCATTGCAGGGTTCTGCACATGTGCATGTTTTTTGTGCAAGTATGGTTATGTGTGAGTAGGGCACCCTTTAGGCACATTGGCAATGAGATCTTACTTGATGTTTCAACATGTGCTGCACTATGTAGTACACATAGACATCCATGTTGCTTTGTCTATTGTGATTTGTCTGGTGTGCATGTCGTCCTTCATTTTTTTTATTGCATGCATTGCTGAGTGCCCTCCGTTTGGCTGACCCGTTGTGAGTATGGTTCGGCGTGAGTTTCGATTGTTGTTGCTGTCTGAACCGACAGGGGCATGTCACCAAGGAAGTGGCAGGGAGAGGCGTTAGCCATCTTGTTTTCACGGCTCTCACCACCACTTTTGTAACGCCAGGCTCAAACATGTTATCAAGGATATGGTGCAGCCTGGCGTTTCCCCCTGCAATGGAAGTGAATTACACAGCTTAGCGCCAGCGTAGGCTCCCTTGCACCATAGTGCAAGGGTGTCTGCGAGCAGGGAGGTTTGTTTATGTGTAGGAAGTAGTTGCTTCCTGCACATGGAGAAAGCTAAGATGGCATTTTCTAACTTTCATGTGTGCTGCTTCGTGCAGCACACATGGAAGTTACAAAATGGAATTTTTAAGTACAGTTTGTTCATGTACAGGAAGGGACACTTTCCTGTACATGAACATACCATGGAATTTGGCTTTTCACATGTGGTCTGCACAAGGCAGCACACATGACACAAGCAAAGACAAGGTGATTAAATGCATTTCTCCTAGTTTTGCAACCTTAGACCCAGGATTTCTCTGGTGTTCAGATCAGCACTGCCACCTATTCTTGCCTAACTTGATAATGGATGGCAGCGTCGACTTCAATGGGTGTTGTGGTGGGACGCCCACCACAACACCCACTGCATGCCCCCTTTCATACAAATTTTAGCATGTAAGGGGCCCTATTCTCAAGGCAGCGTAAAGCCACTTAACGTGGCTTTAAGCCACATTGAGTGACTTAACGCTGCCTTGATCATGGTGCGCTGACCCTATCACCACCCCAACATCAGAAATGAGTGACGTTGTGGTGGCGATAGGGGCTTGGTAATATGCCCCATAGTGTCAACACCCATTACCCTCAAAGTTGTCCCCACGTGTGGTGTGTAAGTGGTCAGTTTTCTGATGTATGTGCATTTCATGATACCTATTTACGGTGTTTAGGCCTGGTCACCGCCACCCTCACAAGAGATGCATATGTGCAGGTGATGTGTGTTTGTGTATGTGCCAAGCAGCTGATGCCATGGATGATACCTGCTGTCCTCGTTCTGTCGTTCTGGGTTGGCATGTGGGTGATGACTACCTGACTGCGTATTTGTTCACTGACACAGTTGAATTACCAAACCGTTAATTTGAATTGCACATGATGGTGTGATGGGCAACTCACATCAGGATTGATGTGGAATGCTGTATTCTTTGTGGCAGATGTGTACACTTGGGGGGGTGGGAGTGCAATTTGGCATAGGGGTTGAAGGTGGCATTTAGCCGGTTGACATGTTTCTTTGAAATTAGCTATCCTTGCTTGTTGTCCTACTTTGGCAGTGAGACAGCTTTACAGGCACATTGTGGGTCAGAGAGTATGTCACACAGACAAGGCATGCAGTACATATTGGTGTGATACATTCCTGTTCTGCATTGTTCACGTATTGTGTAGTTGTTGGCACGTCCCCCTGCTCATTGTATTCCATCGCCCTTTTAGTGAAGTGTGCTGTTTGTGTGCATTTTTGGAGGTGCAACCTTTATCCAGCAGCCTACATGGTCAATTCGTTGTGACATTGCATGTGTGTGTGGTATGCAGACTCACTAGATGTTTCCCCACTTGGTGTACACCATACTGCATCTCATGAACAGGCAAGGGGGCACATTGCAATTGCATAGTGATGCAGGTGATGTCAGATTTTCCCCCTTGCCACATCACCACGCACATGCATATTGCCTGCACATGGTCACATCTCACTCTGGGGCCAAAATGCGGATGCACTGTGCATGTGACTGGCCATGTGCACGATAAGGCATGCCACTACCAATGTCAGCACACCTGCAGCATTGTGCACATGTGTTTGAGTGGTGTGCAGGGATGTGCATGTGCATATAAGTGGACTTTGCTGCACATATACAACCTTGCACACTACTCAGGCACATGTGCACAATGCTGCAGGTGTGCTGACATTGGTAGTGGCATGCCTTATCGTGCACATGACCAGTCACATTCACTATGGGTCATGTCCCGGATACCCCTGTCCATAGTGGCATAGGGACATTCACTCTTCTCAAACAACACATTGCATGACACACATTGGCTGGCAGACAGACCTTTAAATGTGCACAGAAAAGGAAGCCCAAAATAGTTCTACGTCAACGTCATTCCACTCCATGAGTGCCCCCTCAAATGACAAAGTGGCACATCAACTTGACATGCAGCAGGGTGGCAAAATGGCCCCCTTGCCACATCACCACGCACATACAAATTGCCAGCACAAGGACACATCTCACTCCAACGCCAAAATGCGGATGCACTGTGAATGTGACTGGTCATGTGCACGATAAGCCATGCCACCACCAATGTCAGCACAGCTGCAGCATTGTGCACATGTGTCTGTGTTGTGTGCAAGGTTGTGTATGCGCAGTAAAGTCCACCTATTTGCACATGCACATCCCTGCAGACTACTCAGTCACATGTGCAGGATGCTGAAGGTGCGAGTACCACTGGGCACATCCACCCCCTTCCCCCGTCCCTGGTTGATGCTCACCCTGGTGTTGTTGTGTCTGTTCACATTCAGCACTATCCTGGCCCGCAACTCCAACCACCGTCTCCACACTGATGACTCGGGACACCTGCTCCTCCAGCTCATCCAGCTCCTCCTGTGGTGCTGGACTCCCACCTCCAGTCTGCCTCGCTGCTCTCATGTTGGCTGCTAGTTTCTCCTTGGTTTTGCGCTTGGTATCATGCCAGCGCTTCTTGCAGTCGTCCACTGTCCTCCTCCCCTCTCCAACGGCATTCACCTTGGACACAATGTCCTCCCATATTTCTTTTTTTCTTGCCAATGTCACTGTGGAGGTGACAAACAGTTCTTGTTGGTGTTCAGTCACCTCCGCAATCAGGACCTGGTTTTCCTGCAGGCTGAACTTAGGATTCATCTTCCTCTTGGCCTTCGCATGGGTCTCTGGCTGGTCCTCACGGGTATTTGTGGACATGTCTGTGGCCTCTGCACTGGTCCCAGCTTCTTCCATTGCTCCTCTGGTATTTTCTTTTTTTTTTCTGCTTGGCGGGCCTTTTTTAGTGCATTTTCCCACAAAACGCGTGAAATGCAGGCCTGGTGCCAATTAGCGATAGGATTCTGTCGCTGATTGGCCCATCGCCACTTTTTTCACGTTAGCGTGCGTTTTTTTATCACCGTCATGCTAAATCTATCGCCGTCCATTTCCGCCGGAAAAGGTAGCTATCGCCTGTTAGCGGCGTGTTGTTAATACGGCGGTAATTTTCCGCGGTAGACGGCGATAAAAAAAGTCACGCTAACGGCGGTTAGCGATAATTATCGCCACTTCTTGATAATATCCCCCTTGTTGTCTCAAGCTGTTTTCTCCTCCTTTTTTTGGAATGGCACAGGTAACATAGTCTTCAATGAAAGACAAAACAGTTTCATCAGAATCGGTTCCAAATTTAGGTGCATTCTTGATCCATATTAGCATGTGTATATGAGGAGCACCTCTGGCTTGGTACTCCTTTCTCCAAAAGAAATCAATAACTTCTCCAAGAGGTGGATTATTTTTATTGCAGATAAAAGACATCATAGCTTGAAACCTATGATTAAAATATCTGCACACATTTACAGGATCCAAAGAACAGAGTTCTACAGCTGTCTTCAATTCCATGTTTTTTACATTTGAATTTGCTTCTCGCAGAAGTTCAAGTAAATCGTGCCATGCGTATTCAGCACAGCTAAGCGTAACAAACCACGTAGGGGTTCCTAAGTTCCTTAACATACATTTAAGTTTTCTGTGACGATGATACCAATACTCATTAGTACCACGTTGATACGCCATCAAATGAATTAACTGAGATGCTAAATGATCGTCTCTTTGTTGAACTTTGTCCAAAAATTCCTTTGAGAAAGATGTGTAAGATGAACTCCTGTTTTTAATATGTGGTTCACTGCATATGAAAGTACAGACAAGTCACTTTCAAACAGAAGATGTAATAAATATGGAATACACTGTCGAAATCTTGGAACTTCTGAGTATAATCTTGTAGTACGATATTCTGATGCTGGAATCTGTACTGGTCGTTCATCATATCGTCCACCTTTTCCAGTGGGGAAGAGCTGTGGAAAACAACGAGCTTTCCTGTTTGCAATTTCTATTTTTGGTAAATTCTGGTGTTTTTTTCCAGTGTTTTCACGTGATTTCAATACCTTAAAAAAACAGTGGTTATCAGTGGTTACACATTTTCGCGCCATTAAAAACAATAGAAACAGTGTTTTTCCGGTGTTTATGGAACATTTTGCTTTTATTATTGCTTGCTTTCTGCACTGATGGTGTATGGTATATAGACAGTGTACGTATAGTGTATATGAGGTCCAAATAGATTTGTGCAAATGAAACTTATTGTAGTACACCATACAATACGTCTTCTGTGAGTCTTTGGTCATGTGCGCTCGCTCTTCCCTTCTCATGTAAACTTCTGTGAAAAGGCCCTCTCAACATTGGCACTTGAGACAGGCAACGCCAAAACAGCCAGTACACAATTTGTTAACTCTGGCCACTGACATAGCTTTCCATGCCAATACTGGTGCACTTGAAGATTGCGATTCTCAGGGCGGGTTCTGCAACAATTGCGTTGAGCTGGGCGTTTATGCCCTCAGAGTTATTGAAGCGGTCAAAAATGAAGCAGCACTTTTGAAACTACGGAGGAAATTCCCCTTTACGGAAGGGGTCTAGAACTTGTACAGAGTACCACAGTGAGGTTTCATTGACTTCAAATGCCATTGGTGGTGAAGGGACATTTCTATGCATCATTGCAAGCCATTTCTCATTCATTGTAAAATAAAAGTTCCTGAATTGCTCTTCAACATTGCTTTGCTTACCAAGTGGCAAGCACTCTAACATGGAACATGTTGCAGTGCCAAAGTCACTAAAGGTGTCTCCCAGCCTACTCTCAAGGAGATGTTTCACATCTACACCAATTATGCTGAACACTTGGCAGACAAGGGTGTTTTCAGACTCTAGTTTTTTTATTATGTCCACTACAGCAGTTATGTTTTCCTGTAAAAATCTAAGAATGCAGGAGAGTGTACTTTTTTCACATCACTATCAATATGCGACCAAAGATCCTCACATTTCTTGCCTTTGGCATCATCACTTAGCAAAAATTCTGTCAATGGCTGCCACATGGATAATATAGCATTTATAGCCCCTTGCTGAGAACCATCAGCTAAGGGACACAGTTGGGATGACTCTTTCTTTGATGCCAATCAAAGCACGAAATTATAAATATTTGCGTTTTAGTTCCTGTGCATAAGAAAACAGTGCACCAGAATGGACTAAAAGGTAAATAGCATTCCTCATTAGCTCTGAAGATTGTAAAGATGCTTTCAGCATACCATCTAACAAGTGGGAAGGATCTCTTACAGGGAAGCACTTAAGCTCAGGTATCAATTATGACAGGTCATCACACAACTTTTTCATATACATAGCTGAATCACTGCAAATACGAACATATCACTCCAATCTTTGCTGAACTTGGAAAGAACCTTTTTTGCAGAGCATTCCAAGTGACACTGCGTTCCATGTTTTCCAAAAGTCTGGTGTCATGTTTCCACCACTATTCGAGATGCTTGTTGATAGCGCTCTTTTCACATATACTTGTCACTATACCTTGCATTGAATGTTTAAAGCCTGAGGTGTTGGCAATTCACCTACTATCAATACTGACTCACTAGAAACTGGGGGCTGATATATTAAGGGGTTTTACCCATTCTCTGTGGGTAAATGTGATGACACATATTAGGAAAGATTCTTATGAAACCAGCCATTTTACCTATCAGTGAAAGAATCAAACACAGCCAAAATATCAAATATGATTTTGATATTTCCTGATTCTCTACAGTTTATAAAGTAATTAAACAAGACCTAAAACATGGAGGGCGGAGCTTGCCAGGCTCCATGATGGCTGCGTGTTGAGCCAGCTCTGCTTGCCGTCTCTAATTATCCGTAATTATTAGCCTAACACCCGGGGCCTGCCGTGCGCTCTTTGGCAAGGAGTGTGCAGGAACCTTGGCGCAGTGATCTGACCCCGAGATCAGGCCGAGACAGGCGCCCCATGCCTCGCCGTACATCGTGAAGTGGTCAAGCCCTGTGATGCAGCTGTGAGGCCGGATAGTCGGTGCTGCTTCCCCGCCAGCGCTGGATGGTTTTCGGCGCTGCTTTCACCCGTCGCGGCCCGATCCTGCACTTCGGAAGTTTCCCCCTGCCAGGATCTGTGTGGCTGACTGCGTAGTGCCGTTCTGCCTCCATCGCAGATATTCCGGGCACCGCAATAACGCTGAGCTGTGCGGTGAGCCTCCCGGTGCAGCAGCTAATTGAGCCTGAGGCCGCCGCTGGATCGAGGCCTCACGCTGGTCGCCGCGGGTATGGCTGAGGACTTTCCCTGCCCTGGGGCCCCCGCTGATGGTGAGTGCGGCGCTGCAGTTCCCTCCGTCTCGGGGTCGGCACCCATCTGTGCCCCTTCACTCCACTTTGGCTGCCTGTTTGAATTCCCTCCCTTGGCACCGGGTGCTGTGGCCCTCAACTACATTCTTGTTAACTGGATCCCTGGGCCAATATGGGCCCATATGTGGAGGTGTGGGGGGCTCGGGCCAACTATCGATTTGAGGACCTTGGCAAAAAGAAAGGGGGGCTCCCGCCCACAGCTCTGTCCTTCCCCCTCCTTTAAGGCGACCACCAGTATCATCTGTGGCTGCATCTTGCATCTGTTTTCAGTAGGACAGCGCTGTGCAGTAAACCGGAGCGGAGGATGATTTTATCACAGGTCTACGAAGTTCGCTTCCCGAATGTACTCACTGGCATAGAATATCTCCACCTGAAGTGCTGATACTTCTTGTGCTGCGCTCCGCTGCTTGATTCCATTGGACTGAGTCTGGGGCTAGTGGGCTTGGAACCATCTGCGACACCATCCCTCTAGTATTGTGACTGTTACCTGGCTACGGTTATGGTTGGGGCTTTTTAGAGGTTGCTTCAGGTGTTATTACCCTCACTGCGTGGGAAACATTTGCACAATGGGTAAGCCGGACAAAGCCCAATCGAAGTTGAACTTCGAACAGCGCAAATCTAGGCACAGAGAGGAGGCCTCCGAGACGTCCGCAACTGGTTCTGGAGATGAATCCGAGGTTACGAGCGGTGAAATAAAGCAGATCTTGGCCACTATGCAAAAAAGCCTTTCCACAATAGACGGGAAAATCGACTCCTTATCATATAGAATGGACCGTATGTCCGAAAGGCTTGACAAACATGCAGAACGACTTGATATGTCGGAACGGCGTATCTCTGAAGTTGAGGAGGCGCAAACGGAAGTGAATAGCATGCAGAAACAGATGGAAAGAGCGCTGTCAGCGCTACAGGATAAGGCTGAGGACTTGGAGGCCAGATCCAGGTGCAGTAATTTACGTATTACTGGCCTTTCGGAATCCTCTACTACTGGGGTCATGTAAGTTTTCGTAGAGAGACTGCTTACAGATTTGCTGGGCGCGGAGACTTTTCCCCCCATGTTTGTGGTGGAACGTGCACACTGTTCTTTGGGACCTCGGCCTCCCCCAGGAGCACCCCCACGCCCCATCATCGCTAAGCTACTTAATTATAGGGACAGAGACACTGCTCTTAAGAAGGCTAAAGAATTGGGAGAATTGAGATATGAGGGTTCCTCGCTCTCACTTTTTCCAGACTTTACGCTCAAGGTCCAGGAAGTCAGGAGGCAATTTGTCCCAATGAAGCGTAAGCTGAGAGAACAGAATATTGAATATGCAATGTTATATCCAGCAAGACTTAGAGTAGTAGTTAACGGATCGATGAAGATCTTTACAGACCCCAAGTCACTCCAAAAGGCCCTCAAAGAATGGAGAGTGGTGGGTCCGAGTAAGAAGATCACGTGCTCCGGTGAAGAGGCAGCAGGCCCGAGTGGAAATCTGGATGACAATGATTAACTTTATTTGACGGCCTAATGGTTGTGGGGTTTGCTTTTTCTGATTTCTCTTCGTCAGTTCAGAAATCTGTATATCAGGGAGGTTTGGAAAGTAGCACTAATAATGTGACCTACAGTTACTCTTGCCTAGTCCTCTAGGGTTCGGGGGTTGGACTTGACCAGGGACGCATGTGGATGCCCCGACGGATAAGGTTGCTCCATTATTGTATTGCATGGCGATCCTCCTTGGGTGGAATATCTCTCCTCAGTAGATAGCAATGTTTGGTTCGTTGACAAATGCTACGTCTGGCCGCATCCGCGGGTTACCCCCTAGGTGGTTAATGGGCCTTTTCTGTTTTTTGTTTATTCACTCACATTACC
The DNA here is from genome assembly GCA_963921515.1 of Calotriton arnoldi. Lineage (NCBI taxonomy): Eukaryota > Metazoa > Chordata > Amphibia > Caudata > Salamandridae > Calotriton > Calotriton arnoldi. The sequence continues at coordinate 659,822 of CAWUFW010007552.1, read as the reverse complement.
GTGATACTTTGGGTAGTTATGTAGGGTGGGACATAGGTCGTAAATGCTTAGTTGGGGTAGGCATTGCGTGGGTGGGGGGTTGGATTTTTGTTTTGTATCCACAGTTAGTGTACACATAAATGATGTGAGGGGATCAGCAGCGATTGTTCTTCACAATCATCCGCAAGTGTCACAATGAGTAGTCAGCAGCAGTCACCAGGTGACGTGCCCGACACTTACCAGGCAAAGTTAGGTTCATCACCTGGAATATCCGTGGTTTAAATGACTTTAGAAAATTACGTAAAACATTAGCCTATCTCAAGCGCCACGAAATTGACGTCGCTCTACTGCAAGAAACACACCTAGCCCCCAACAATTGTTTGCTAAACAACAAGATCCTGCAGGGCGCATTTCATGCGGCGGGGTTTACCTCCCACGCCAGGGGTGTACTCACTTGGATTAACCCTAAATTGGGCATTTCCTGACAGAGTTAAAGACAGATCCCAATGGCAGATATACTGTTTCCAGGTGTTATGGCAGAGGGTTGGATATTAACGTTGTGAATATATATGGGGCAAACTATGATGATCCTTTATTCTATAAGTCGTTACTGGCTCAGATTTCAAATTGTCTAGACAGGTCTGGTGGCCCGGGACGTCGTATATCGGCCGCTGCCAAAGCCATTACTGACATCGCAACGCAGCTTGGTTTGGCAGATGTATGGAGGGCTAAGCATCCGGAGGCGGGCGGATACACCCACTATTCAGCCCCTCATGATATACACACTAGAATAGACTATATCCTGCTGGAGAGGTCGCTCCTCCCCCGTGTTCGTAATTGCACAGTACTGCCCTGCACTCTTTCAGATCACTCTCCAATTATCCTGGAGGTCGAAATCCCACCGCGGATGGTTGCCCCGTTCACATGGAGGTTTCCCCCATATTTACTACTAGAATCGATGTTTAAAGCTGAGCTAGCCACTGCTATCACTGATTTTTTTATATTAATATAGATTCGGTGGAGCACTTTGCCACTGTCTGGGAGGCAATTAAAGTGTATATCGGGGGGTGGCTATTAGCAAGCATGCGGGAGTTTTACGCTCTATTAGGGGTAGACTTTCTACTTTGGAAAAGAAGCTGGCTGAATTGGAGTCGGATCCCCTTGGATGCGGTGATCCTCTGATAGCGGATGCTATTAAAGAAACGCTTGAAGAATATAGTTTAGAGGCTGACAATGAAGTCAAACACATGGGGAAGTACGCGGTCGCCAAAGCCTATGGCGAGGGAAATAGACCGGGAGCTGTGTTGGCTGCGCTGGCTCGACGCCAGAGGGAAGGAAAGGGGGTATCAGAATTAGATGACGCAATGGCACTATTCTAATTGACCCTTCTGAGGTTGCAAATAAATTCAGTCAGTATTACAAGGATTTGTATAGTTCACAAGTCACAGTGAATGAATCTGCTGTTTTGGATTATCTGGAGCACGTCCAGCTACCATGGTTAACCAACTCCCATAGAGAATATCTGATGAGGCCGCTAGACTCCACTGAAATCCGCATTGCCTTGAATTCTATGCGGGATGGTGGCACTCCGGGTATAGATGGACTTACTGTCCCTTTCTACAAAACCTACATAGATCTGCTTGTGCCCCATCTTTGTAGATTATTTGAAGAAATAGCAGACACTGGTATTATGCCGCAATCATTGAGGGAGGCTCTCATAGTCACGCTATTAAAACCGGACAAACCCCCCCAAATGTGCTCGTCCTATAGACCACTCTCACTCCTTAATATGGACACAACATTTTTGGGCAAAATACTAGCCAATAGACTCTCTCCCCTTCTCCCTATCCTAGTGGGCCCAGAGCAAGCTGGCTTTGTGCCCGAGCGTACGTTAACCCAAAACTTACTGTCAGTATTTGGTGTTATACAACATGTTAGACCGGAACTCAAGGCTTCTGCTGTCTTTTTGGATGCCGAAAAGGCTTTTGATTCAGTTGAGTGAGCCTTTATGATGGCAGTGCTTCGTAGGATGGGTCTGGGGGAGATTTTCCTAGGGTTGGTCTCTGTACTATATAATCAGCCGACAGCAAGGGTTAGAACTGGTAATCATGTCTCATCTCCATTTCTAATATCTCGGGGAACCAGACAAGGTTGCCCCCTTTCCCCGTTATTATATGCCATAGTGGCTGAACCGCTGGCGCGCTCACTGAGGGAATATCATGGGCACCGGGGTATTCGTTTCCCCAACTATAATCTGATCATGTCAGATTACGCTGATGATATGCTGCTGTACACTCGTGACCCCGTCACCAACCTTTCTCCTTTAATTCGAGAAGTTATAAAATTCGGAGGAATTTTGGGGTTAAAAATTAACTGGAACAAATCCATAATTTTCCCACTAACACCCTCGATGGTTCCTTTTGATCTAGATTTCCCACTGCAGTGGACCACTGACTCTGTCAGATACTTGGGTATACAGGTGCACACTGATTCAGAGTTAGTGTTGCGGGACAACTATGGAAGGGCAATCACTAAGCTAGAGGGTGATATAGAGAAATGGATCAAGTTACCACTTTCCATGGTGGGTCGCATTTCGTTGATGAAGATGATTGTCTTGCCTAGATTATTATTTCTCTTCAACAACATCCCTATGGTGGTTTCGCAGCATTTTTTTTAAAAGACTCAAAGCATTGATGGTTAGGCTGGCATGGGTGGGAAAATCCCCTAGGGTCAAGATAGACACGCTTACACTTCCATATTCTATGGGCGGACTGGGTGCCCCGGATCTCGATCTATACTATAGAGCCGCTCAGTGCTCACATGCTTATTTCTGGTGCCACGGACCACATACTCTCCCATACCTCCTCATAGAGAGGATTGCGACTGATCCGGCCCCGCTCCCTAGGCAACTCACCCAGCTTCCCAACAGGCAGTATGGTGTTCTCGACTCTATCAATTCGACCGTTCATGCGTGGCGCAAGTTATTAAAACAGCAAGCATGCACTCTGCTTTATTCTCCACTGCTTCCACTGGGTTGGTGTCATTGGTTCCCACTGGGCTCTGAGATTGCTGTGACTCAATCGCTTGGGAACGTTCAGATCCATAATATGGGAGATTTCTTCTCTGAGGGTAGAGCCCGGACTTGGGATGAGGTTGCCATCAGGGAGCATAGTGCCAGCGCTCTCGTGCAATTTCAGTATTTCAGGGCACGACATGCTCTGAGGGCGTTGCTGGGAGATGAGTATCTAGAGCCTCCCGCTCTCTCGTCTGTCACTTATCTACTTGGTGCTAAGTCCCCGTATAAGCTGGTCTCCAATATATACAAGTCAAGTCAAGTCAAATAGCTTTATTTCGATATAAATATCATAAAAGCATCAAACACTGCATTAATACCAAAGAGATGTAGGCTAAAAATGATAAAAACACAATACAAATTTCCCCGACAATCGAATCATAGCTATTTACTCCTAAAAACATTTCATTGCGGAATAAAATAATAAGCTAAAAGGATGGTTAAAACATAAAAACAGGAGTTTCATATCAATCATAAATATAACTCTTTGAGGCACCAGTAACTTAGCCATTCATACCGCTGTGCATGCATGGAGGAATTCTGGGTCCAAGTCAGGCTGTTGTTTGTATAGCCTTGTATCTAATCTTCCAGGCACAACCCAGGAATTTTGCGATTCCGCAGACAAAGAGGGTTCTTGGATCAGATTTTAGTATGCGCAAAGCCACTTGGTTGTCCATGGTACCTAGTTGTTTACAGATGGGCACAAGCCACCTCGACCTTGCTATAGCATACCCCGGGCAAGCAAACATAAAATGTGCGACACTCTCTTTTAAAGACCCACAAGAAGGACATTCTTCAGTTGTTCGGTGTGGAGGGCACCATTTTGCGGTAAATGCATGGACTGGAAGTGTGCCAAACCTAAATTGCATGTATAGTGCCCTATCTCTAGAGACCTGAACTATGTCCAGGTAAGGTTCAAGGCCTCTAGAGTGTTTGAACTGGAGGAATTCTTCCGTGAGTCTACCCATATTAGGGTTACTGAGGTCTCTAGCATCTACCCAGTCCCAGTAGATCCGTTTGAGTTCAAACTTGCACGGTGGGGTTTGGGCATCCCAAGATTCCTTGAGGCCAAGTGTTGTCATTAAGGCCCTAAGATTCGAGATCCATTTAATGCCCTTATTTGCGTCCATACGCAGTACTTCTGCGAAAGCTTCCGCATAATTAGAAAGTTCAGGGGTATTCCTGAGGCGGGCCCAATAAAGCAACGGGCGAAGTTTGGCCAAGTCCTTAAAGTGGTGCCTACCCAGGTCATATATCAGTGGGGTTAAAGGAGTACCCTGGGGCAACATAATCAGTTCCCTAAAGAACTTGTGTTCTGACCTGCTGATTTCATCCAAATTGTCGAAACCCCATAGCTCGGCACCGTACATGGCCGAGCTAACAGCCTTTGCTCCATACACAATAAGCGCCGGGGCAACAGGTCTAGTAAATGAAGAGCGGTGTTCTCTGCTCAGTGTCCCGGCTGCGCGTTTGTGATTCAGGAGCATTTTATCAAGATGGGGTCTCCAAAGCATTTTTTCTGAGAGCCGTATCCCCAAGTAATCAAACGTGGTGACTCTCTCAAGGTGTGACCCGTCTAGTGTAATATTGATCCTGAACGATTTGTGGGGCTTGAATGACATGAATTTTGTTTTGGATGTGTTAATTACAAGCCCTCGTGTGTTACAGAAAATTTGAAACCTGTTCAGGAGTTTTTGCAAACCTATCGGGGTCTTGGAGATCAGCAGCGTATCGTCAGCAAAGAGGAGAATAGGCACCTTGCTGCCGGCCAGGGCCGGGGCATCAGTTGGTATTTCTTGTAAAAAGCTAACCACCCCATTCATGTATAAAGAAAACAGGGTGGGTGCCATCACACAGCCCTGGTGAACTCCCCTGTTTACTGCGATCTTTTCAGTGAGTTGCCCTTGGGACCCCCATCTTACCTGGGCATAATTGCCCTCATGAAGCCTTACTAAAAGGTTAAGAATCAGTGGGGGCATGCCCATGCCTTGCAATGTTTCCCACAACCTGTTCCTGGGGACCAGGTCAAAGGCAGTCTTTAGGTCGATGAAAGCGAGATAAAGGCTGCCTTTGCCTAAGACTACCACTTTCCAATATATCATAAGTAGTCTAAAGACCTGGTCCATCGTGCCCGTGTTAGACCGGAATCCCGCCTGGAAATGGGAGAGAATGTCCTCCTCTTCAACCCAGAATTGAATTATCTGTAAGATGACCCTACCAACTATCTTCTGCATCAGTAGCGGCTGCCACCAAGTAGCACGGGTGGGCGGGGAAGAAAAAAACAAAAAAAATTACTTGCCTTGCTGTCGGACCGCCGCCTCGCGTCTTCCTCTTCTGTTCCTGCTTGAAGCATGAAGCACACCCAGGCTTCCCTAAGCCAATCGCAATGCTGCAATGCAGCGTTTTGATTGGTCTGAGCCCCGTGGTTCGGTGCTCAGACAGGCAGTGGGAGCCTGTGCATGTTCCTCACAAGACTGTGTATTACAGCCTGGTGGGGAACATGCAAAGTGCGCATGACAGTTTGGCCGGCCCAAGACGGCCGGCCCAACCGTCATGCTCACATAAGTGCCCACAACTCCTACACTTGCTGGCTGTGACACAGGCAAGCCCCGCCCGGCCTCGTAAACCTGCCTGACAACGGGAAAATAAAATGATAATATATTGTTATTATCATTTTATTTTTCCTTTTCCCACTGCTCAAAATGCAGTGGGGCGGCGCTCCTCCGCCTTAGCGGAGGAGCCGCCGCTGTTCTGCATACTGTCAATAAAACTAATCGGTCTATAGTTCGAGGGATCCTCTCTTGCCCCCTTCTTAAAGATTGGGACAACCTCCGCACCCTTCCATGACTCTGCAACTGGACATCCTCTTGCGATAGAGTTGATAAGGAGGAGGACGTATTCGGCCCATCTTTCCTGACCAGCCAGAAACAGGTCTCCAGGGAGGCCGTCTGGACCTGGGGCCTTTGCGGGCACTAGCCTGTTTATGGCTGATGAGACTTCCTTCCGAGTAAAAGGGTCGCTATCAATGTCCCCAGAATGGATTGTGGGGAGGCCATGTTGCCCATCTACACCTGCATCGCAGGGCCCAGAATACAATGTACTGAAATGATCATACCAAGTCTTCGACGGAATGTGGTTAGCAATCTGGTCAATTTCCCCCTTGTTTGTCCGTCTAACCAAGGTCCAGAAAAGATTAGAGTCCCTTGCTAAACTAGAGTTTTTGAGATCTTGCCATCTGATCTCATCCCAATCTAACTTTGCTTGATGCTGAGCGTCTTTATATTCTCTCCTTGTGAGTTTTATGGCTGCGCTGTTCTTGGTCCTAATGGCCACTGCCAAGGCCCTCCTCTTAAGTCTGCAATCTTTATTGTACCAAGAATGTACTCTCCTTGAATGGACTGCAGACTTGGTGGGCCTATTAGGGACTAGAAAGTAAGTACTAATCTGTTCAATAGTACAAGTGTGAATAAATAAAGCCTTGGTAGGATCCGCTTCTGATCCTTCCCGTAGCTCGCTAATACTTTTGTGCAATACCTGTTTAATGGCGTCTAGTTTTACAACCTGTGAGACTACCTTGGGCCATTTTAGGGCTCTTCTAGAGTTAGAGGGGATCACCTCTTTGGTCACAAACTGTATCTGAGAGGGCACTGTGGGGCAAGGAGGAGCCAAAGGGAACCTTAATGACATACACAAAGGGTTATGATCGCTATCCAGTGTATTCCCCACCACCATGTCTAAAACGTGCCCCCAAAACCTAACATCTACTAAGATGTAATCAATACGAGATGGGCAAGTTACTCTATTGTAAGTGGGGGCTCCCTGAGGGTCTGACTTAGTCCTACCGTTTACTGCCCTTATGCCATATTCCACAGTAAGTGCATTCAGTTGGATGGCCAGTTGTGTCCATCTTTTTACCGGGGGTATAGTTAGTGGGGGAACGCCCCATTGACTATCTTCCTCCTCACAACCTATTAAGTCGTCTGTGGTAAGAGGCTCGAATGTACTATTAAAATCACCTACAACTAATACTCTAGATTGGAACAAGCAATCAGTGAAGCCTTGTTCAAGTAGTGTAATAATAGGGGAAGCTTTACCCCCGACTGTGCCCCTTATATAGACGTTGAACAGATACAGCATTATCCCCCCATTTGGGCCCTTGATTGTGAGCCTCATAATATCTGGGCTCGAAACATAACGAATAGATACTCTGCAATTAAGGGCAATTTTGACCCATACAATAAGTCCTCCCGAGGGGCGACCCTTCCCTATGGTGGTTGCTGGAATATGATAGCAGCTATAGCCTGATTTGTGCAAGGGAGCCCAGCTCCAGGTTTCCTGGAAGGCGCAGATGTCGTAGTCCTCCACTAGATCGTTCCAGTGTGGGAGGGATAGTTTGTTACTGAGACCTGCGACATTCCAGGAGATGATTTTTAGCTGGGAGGGGCGAGTTATGTCCAGGGTTTGTGCTATGATTGGCTCATGAGGGAGAATTTGATCAGCAATGGGAATATGGTTAATGGATGAGCAGTAAGCCTGTGTTGGCTGCACTCTCATGGGCACGTTGAGTAGTCAGTCATTAGATTCTAATGTCGACGGGCCGCTTTGTATCCCTGCCATAGGCGTGTCTGTTCGGTATGCTGTTGGTGATGCTACCGGGTGTCGCCTAAGCTGTATTGCAGAAGAGTCAGGGGAGCAAGTGTGGAACTCGAGCAAGAGGAGATTTGCCGCCAGGTCTAGGTTGGACAAGGTAAGCTCAATGCAGTCCAGAGGCTTAGTGTGTGACGTGCGTCTACTAGCCCTGATAATGTCCTCCCGGATGAGCGAGCGACATCCCCTGACGTGGCGGATCCAATGAATTGACTTGTTTATTAGGGAGTCTTCACTTTCGTAGCCTGACCTGATATTTAATTTGGGGTCATTGACCATAAAGACCTTTCTTGCCTCTAAAATTGAAGTTTGCAATGGGTAACTCCTCTCACGTAAATTAGTAGAAGTTAGACGTGTTATTATTGGTACATTTGGGAGACTATTACCGTGAGCCATAGCTTGCGAGGAAACTGGGTTCCAAGGCCGTGAATTAGCTGCTATAAGCTGTTCTTTTCTAAGGGGTGAATGGGCTTCCCGGTGTGTTGTTGGAGCCAATACAGGCGGCCTACCTCCTACTTGAATTCTTCCATCCTGAGTAGAAGAATGGGTTCGCTGAACATATTGGCACTGATCAGCCCCGAGGCCTGGGAGCTCCTTATGATCGAGCGAGATATTGTTAAAGGTTAGAGTTTTAACCGTGTTAGTAAGCTCATCGATCTTGACTCTCATGGCACCAATATCCTGTCTAAGGGAGGAGATAAGTTGGAAAAGGTCTGTCAGTGTAGGGGCCTCCTCTTCGCTGCACCCTATTTGGGTTGATGGTAAAGGAAATACAGTCTGGTCCCCTGGAGCGTCCATAAGATCTGCCAGGGCTGCAAACCTATTCGTGCAAGAGATAGAGGGGCCAGATCTGTTACTGTTACAGGGTGAAATTAAGGATTGTGAGGTTATGTCGTGAGAAGAGCTATCTAGTGGCTGTGCTCCGATGGAATTCCGTGAGCTATCGCTAGGGAGTTTAGGTGTGTCCTTCCTCAACTGTTTGTTAAACATTGAGGGGATAGTAAGTGCATTTTTTAGGGGTGATGATTGAGTGGTAGGGTTAGGTGTTGGTGGTACTGAACTTATAATATCTTCACATTCATGGCTGAGGACATCTATCCTATCCATTACACAATTATTAGGAACGCTTTTGTGTAACCTTTTGGCTTTTTTCCCCTTCCCTACCTCTGCGCGCAGACCATTACTCAGCCCCCTCCCTTCATCGTTTTCCTTTTACCCATTTTAGACCCCAAATGGGTATAAATGTGTTACACCAATAACAGTATAATGAAATGGGATCTTAAAATGTAAACACACAATACACAGAGTTAAATATTCGAATTAATCGGATGATCTTCTACTAGTCCCAGGGCTAATTCCACGTGTAGCACAGTACCTTTATTGGAAGTAGTATAGGCCGAATCCGTCTAATGAATGGAAGAGGGGTGGCCCTGCCCTGCCTCTTCCTGGCAATGACGGGCAAGGACGGGCCCGCCCTTGGCCCGGGCTTTGCCCGGGCACGTCCCGCGCTGTGGGAAGAGTGGCAGCGCTAATGAGCACAGATGGAGCTCCTCCCCACACACACGTGTTGGCAATTGGCTCGCAGGACACCCTGGGACTTGGAGTCCCACCAGGGTTTTAGCGCGTGCCTGCAGTGGCGTTGAAAAATCGAGTTGCTCCCAGTGGTGATGCTCCCAGGAGGGTGTTGCAGATTACAAACAATATCCCCCAATGAACCAGCAGGTATGGGCAGAGAGCAGCAAAGCAGCGTCCTGGGTCCCGCGCTGCGGGAAGAGTGGCAGCGCTAATGAGCACAGATGGAGCTCCTCCCCACACACCTGTGTCGGCAATTGGCTCGCAGGACACCCTGGGACTTGGAGTCCCACCAGGGTTTTAGCGCGTGCCTGCAGTGGCGTTAAAAAATCGAGTTGCTCCCAGTGGTGATGCTCCCAGGAGGGTGTTGCAGATTACAAACAATATCCCCCAATGAACCAGCAGGTATGGACAGAGAGCAGCAAAGCAGTGTCCTGGGTCCCGCACTGCGGGAAGAGTGGCAGCGCTAATGAGCACAGATGGAGCTCCTCCCCACACACCTGTGTCGGCAATTGGTTCGCAGACACCCTGGGACTTGGAGTCCCACCAGGGTTTTAGCGCGTGCCTGCAGTGGTGTTAAAAAATCGAGTTGCTCCCAGTGGTGATGCTCCCAGGAGGGTGTTGCAGATTACAAACAATATCCCCCAATGAACCAGCAGGTATGGACAGAGAGCAGCAAAGCAGCGTCCTGGGTCCCACGCTGCGGGAAGAGTGGCAGCGCTAATGAGCACAGATGGAGCTCCTCCCCACACACCTGTGTCGGCAATTGGCTCGCAGGACACCCTGGGACTTGGAGTCCCACCAGGGTTTTAGCGCGTGCCTGCAGTGGCGTTAAAAAATCGAGTTGCTCCCAGTGGTGATGCTCCCAGGAGGGTGTTGCAGATTACAAACAATATCCCCCAATGAACCAGCAGGTATGGGCAGAGAGCAGCAAAGCAGTGTCCTGGGTCCCGCGCTGCGGGAAGAGTGGCAGCGCTAATGAGCACAGATGGAGCTCCTCCCCACACACCTGTGTCGGCAATTTGCTCGCAGGACACCCTGGGACTTGGAGTCCCACCAGGGTTTTAGCGCGTGCCTGCAGTGGCGTTAAAAAATCGAGTTGCTCCCAGTGGTGATGCTCCCAGGAGGGTGTTGCAGATTACAAACAATATCCCCCAATGAACCAGCAGTTATGGGCAGAGAGCAGCAAAGCAGCGTCCTGGGTCCCGCGCTGCGGGAAGAGTGGCAGCGCTAATGAGCACAGATGGAGCTCCTCCCCACACACCTGTGTCGGCAATTGGCTCGCAGGACACCCTGGGACTTGGAGTCCCACCAGGGTTTTAGCGCGTGCCTGCAGTGGCGTTAAAAAAATCGAGTTGCTCCCAGTGGTGATGCTCCCAGGAGGGTGTTGCAGATTACAAACAATATCCCCCAATGAACCAGCAGGTATGGGCAGAGAGCAGCAAAGCAGCGTCCGGGGTCCCATATATACACAATGTCCCAAGAATACTACCGTACAAATTATTCTCTGCCGAGAGCACAGTGGCAAGCTGATCTGGGCGCTCCCATAGATGACAGTCAATTGAGATACTGCTGCGAGATCACCAAATCAGTGTCACTGAACGGTAGGCATAGATTAATCCACTTCAAGTTCTTGAATAGGACATATTACACGCCAGCACGTCTCCATAGATATGGGTTAAGAGACTCTGATAGTTGTGAGCGCTGCGGTGCTAGTGGTGCAGATTTTTTACATGTGGCATGGACCTGCCCCCGGATTGCCACCTTCTGGAATCAGATCTTTCAAGAGCTAGGAAAGATTGTGGATATTCCACTCGCCCCTGACCCACTACTGGCCCTATTGGGATATACTAAACCTCCGCCTAAAGATGTTAGGAAACCTCTGAGTTTGGGCTTTCTTCTTGCTAAGCGATAGATAGCGGTGCGGTGGGCACATGGCCCTCCTCCCTCAAAATCTGAGTGGGAAAAGGACATGATGTTTTGTAATACACAGACTGAGACATATAGTGAGTTAATGCCCCCACAAAGCCGCCCCAAAAACGTCTGGGGTTTGTACGAACAATATCTTTTGGCTAGGGAGGTAGACGGGACGAATGATGATTAATACCACTGAGTTGTACTATGTAGCTCAAGTAACAGTGTGTTGATGTGGGCTGTTCCGGTGCACAGGGTTAATCCAGTTGAAGTGATGTCTGCAACAAAGTACTAGTTGTTGGGCTATATTACCTGACATGAGGCTATTGTGTCTGTTGTTTATCTTAATGGTCATTCTCTTTGTGATTTTTTTCCTTCTTTTTTGCTGATCGCTTGTTATTTCCCATCATTATAATTTTAACAAACACAGAATTATGTACACCGCTGTGAACTGTTAAATAAAATCAATAAAGATTTTTTTTTTTAAAACAAGACCTAAAACATGCTTCTACACCCTGCATCTTTAGACCAAAGACCACAAAACTGAAAAAAGCAAAAGGAAGAAGAAACAATATTTTAGTGGCATCCCTAAACAACAAAACCCAAGCAGAATAACGTTAGCCCAGACTTTCTTACTGCTAGCTTGTATAACAAAGTTACATTGTATTGGCCCCTTCAGGAAGAAAAAAATGACTCTTTCACTCTCTTTTTCCTTTCTTTGAATGTCATTTGGTTTGTGGTTGTGCAGGTATTTTTTCAGTGTTTATATGTTTTCACTGGTGAGGGCTATTTCTCTTTCAGTGGGGTTTTATCAGTTATTATAGGTTTAAACCTAAAACCGGAGAGCCTAACTATAATGTTCATAAATTTCTTCTCTCCTCGAGTTGTCCACTTTTTCTATTTGGCCAGTAGAAATTTCTCTTTCATCTTCTATAAATAATTCTTCTTCTTCCACATATACATTTTTATAATAAATATTATTTTGTACAAGATATAAAGTAGCCTTTTGAAGTTTGGTGACATCTACTAACTCTTGCCATATTTTCTGACTCTTTGTTGATTGCATCATTGCAGGAGTTAAGTCTGGGGGATTAGAGGAGTACATAGGTAATGCCTGGTGATTCTATAATTGCAAGGGTAATATCTGAGAGATTACAGGAGTACATAGGAAGTGCCTGGGTGATTTTATAAGTGCATGTGTACTGCCTGGGTGATTGGAGTAGTACTGCAGTGTGTGCCAGAGTGATTGGAGAAGTGCAACATGCTGAGTAGTAACAGAATACAGGGGTAGTGCTTATGAAATTAGAGTACTGCCTCAGTGATTGAAGTAGTGCATAGGTAATACTTGGGTGATTGCATGGGTGCATGCATAGTGCCTAGGTGATTGCAAGAGCGATTGCTCTGAGTGATTGAAAAATAGCATACGTAATACCTGGGTGATTGAATGAGTGCTAAAATAATACCTGTGTGATTAGAACAATGCACAGATGGTCCCTTCGTACATCAAGGAATGCATGGGTACTGCCTGACTAATTGCAACAATGCATAGGTAGTATCTAGATGATTGCATGAGTGCAAAAGTTGTGCCTGGACGATTGGAAAACTGCATGGTTGATTACATGAGTGCAGAGGAACTGGCTGAGTGTTTCTATCAAAGCATCAATAGTGGCTCAGTGAATGTATAAGTGCATCTTTACTGCCTGGGTGATTGTAGGAGTGCAGAGATAGTGCCAGACTGATTGCATACGTGGCAGAGTAGTGCCTGACTGATTGAAGAACTGTACATATAGTGGCTTAGTGCATGAATTAGTGCATGGGTAGTGCCTGGGTCATTGCAGACTTACAGCTGAGACATCTCTTCATGTTGCTGCTTTATATTTGACTACACCCAACATCCTATGTAGGCGAAGAATACTGAAATAGCAACACAAAAGTGTTGTTTATAACATGGTTTTCACTTTTCAAGTACAGGTTCACCATTCTCTAACTGCTCACGGTATTGGGCCTACCCAAATAGAAAACATCAAACCAACGCATATCTCTCTTATAAATCTTACCATATTCATAAAGGCATGTATGCATGTGTCTCTACCTTTTACTAGTACTATCATTTTTAATAAAAACATACATAAAAAAATATATCTCTCTTTTATACATGTAGCATCTTGAGATGCATAATACATGTGAGAATACATATGCAACTAGGAAATTCATCAATCACACGACCAAGCAGACCATAAAAGTTGACGCACTACTCTTAACATTTGGTTGAGAAACCTACATTTATTTGGCATACATCAAATAAAGTTTTACATAGACTCTTTTAAACAACCATAATCATTAATTCCTCACCCAACATATATTAAACATCACTTTACTGCTCCTGCTACATAACCATCCTACTACTACAACTCAGATGTACAAACTACCAAAATACAAAGCAACATCCCTTCACATATCTCTATTGTAAGTCAACCAATATTTAAAAAAGCATGGATGCATGAGTCTCTAACTTTCCCTAGTACCATCATATATAAAAGAAACATACAAATAGATATATACCTGTATTTTATACATAAACCATCTTTACATACATAACACATATAAAAATACATCTGCAAATACAAACATACCTCAGTCACAAGATAATACACACCCTAACACTTAAAAAGCTGCACTTTTCATTTCAAATAGAACAGTAGTGCCTGGCTGATCATATAAGTGCATGAGTAGTGACTACATGATTCACAGAGTGCATGGGTAATACCTTAGTGATTGCATGAGTGCAGCAGTAATGTTTAGGTTATTACAGCAGTCCATATGTAGTGCCTTGATCATTTAAAGACTGTATGAGTAGTACTTAGGTATTTTTATAACTGCATGAGTGTTGCGCCTAGCCAAATATAAAGCAGCAGACTATTACATGACTCAACCATAAGTCTCTCCATATTGTTAAAAGCAATAATACATATGTCTCTACCTTTTCAAATCATCATCATATCTAAAAGAAATATATAAACAATATTTCTGGAATATAGTGAAACCTACAACTGAAACATGTAATAGATCTGCCTCAGTGATTGCACAACTCCATGGGTAGTGCTTGGGTGATTGTATGAGTGCAAGGGTAGTCACTGGGTAATTGCAGGAGACGATGGATAGTGACTGGCTAATTGCATAAGTGCACACATACACGTTGAGTGCATGGATAAGTGTTTAAATAGCATACATAAGTCATGGAGTAGTGCCTAGGTGAATACATAAGTGCAACAGTATGGCCTGGGTGATTGTACGACTGCAAAGCTAGTCCTGGGTTATTACATAAGTGCATAGGTAGACTCTGCATGTTTCTATAACTGCAGGGGTAGTACTTAACTAGTGCCTGGGTGAGTCCATGACTGCAGGGGTAATATATACAGGATTACCAAGTACATACCAAGTGAGTAGTTGATTTTATAAGTGCATGAGTACTGCTTGGGTGATTGAAGGAGTACTGAGGGAATGCCTGAGTGATTGGAGGAGTGAAAAGATAGTGCCTGGGTGATTTTATAAGTGCATTGGTACTGGCTAAATGTTTGGACGAGTGCATAGATTCTGAGAGGCTGATTGCAGGAGTGTAAGGGTAGTGCCTGGGTGATTGAACCACTGTATAGCTAATGCACTGGTGATTGCATGAGTGCAGAGGTAATGTCTAAGGGATTGCAGGAGTACATACGTAATCTCTGGGTGATTCATGAGTTAAGGGATAATATCTGGGACATTATAAGAGTACATAGGCAGTACCTGGGTGATTTTATAAGTCCATCGATACTGCCTAGGTGATTAGAGTACTATTGTGGTAGTGCCTCAGTGATTGGAGGACTGTAAAAGTAGTGCCTGGGTGATTTTATAAGTGCATGGGCACTGCCTAAGTGATAGGCCGAGTGCATAGATTGTGAAAAGGTAATTGGAGGAGTGCAAGGGTATTGCCTGGGTGATTGAACCAATATGTAGCCAATGCATTGGTGATTGCTTGAGTTCAGAGGTAATATCTGGGGACCACAGGAATACATAGAAAGTGCCTGGGTGATTTTATAGGTGCATTGGTACTGCCTGGGTGATAGGATTAATACTGTGGTAGTGCCTCAATGATTGTAAGAGTGTAGAGGTACTGCCTGGGTGATTTTATAAGTGCATTGGCAATGGCTAAGTGATTAGAGGAGTGCATAGATCGTGAAAAGGTAATTGGAGTAGTGCAAGGGTATTGCCTGGATGATTGAACCAGTGTATAGCTAAAGCATTGGTGATTGCATGATTGCAGAAGTTATGTCGGGGATTAAAGGAGTACATAGGTAATACCTGGTGATTCCATGAATGCAAGGGTAATATCTGGGAGATTACAGGAGTACATAGGAAATGCCTAGGTAATTTTGTAAGTGTATGTGTAGTGCATGGGTGATTGTAGTAGTACTGCAGTAGTACCTGAGTCATTGGAAGAGTGCAAGGGTAGTGCCTGGGTGATTGAATCATTATATAGCTAATGCATTGGTGATTACATGAGTGCAAACATAATGTCTCAGGGATTAAGCAGTACATACATAATGCCTGTGTGTTTGCATAAATTGAGGGATAATATCTGAGGGATTACAAGAGTACACAAAAACTGCCTGGGTGATTTTATAAGTGCATGGGTACTGCCTGAGACATTGGAGTAGTACTGTGATAGTGCCTGAATGGGTGAAAAAAGTGCAACATCCTGAAAGCATGCATGCATATGTCTCTACCACAACACTATGCACACCTCAAAAATTCACAGAACAAACTTCAAATTTAAAGCAAACACCAAAAATGATGTGGCATATTTCAACTGTACCTCTCTAGAGACTTATAAAAAGTAGCGTAGTCACTAATACCTGATCTCAACATTTTTTAAACCACACTATTGTGCTGCATCTTCACCATTCTACTACTACTCACAGTGTTCATCCTACCACATAAAAAACAACAACACCTCTTTGTTATACATCATGCACCTTAAAATGTATATATCGTGAAAAGATAATTGGAAGAGTACAAGGGTATTGCCTGGGTGATAAAACCAGTGTATAGCTAATGCATTGGTGATTGCATGATTGCAGAAGTTATGTCTGGGGAATTAAATGAGTACATAGGTAATACCTGGTGATTCCATGATTACAGGGGTAATATCTGGGAGATTACAGGAGTACATAGAAGTGCCTAGGTAATTTTATAAGTGTATGTGTAGTGCCTGGCTGATTGAAGTAGTACAGCAGTAGTGCCTGAGTGATTGGAGGAGAGCAAGAGTAGTGCCTGGGTGATTGAATCATTGTATAGCTAATGCATTGGTGATTACATGAGTGCAAAGATAATGTCTCGGGAATTAAGCAGTACATACATAATGCCTGGGTGTTTGCATAAATTGAGGAATAATATCTGGGGGATTACAAGAGTACACAGAAACTGCCTGGGTGATTTTATAAGTGCATGGGTACTGCCTGAGACATTGGAGTAGTACTGTGATAGTGCCTGAATGAGTGAAAAAAGTGCAACATCCTGAAAGCATGCTTGCATATGTCTCTACCACAACACTATGCACACGTCAAATATTCACAGAAGAAACTTCAAATTTAAAGCAAACACCAAAAATTATGTGGCATATTTCAACTGTACCTCTCTAGAGACTTATAAAAAGTCGCGTAGTCACTAATACCTGATCTCAACATTTTTTAAACCACATTATTATACTGCATCTTCACCATTCTACTACTTCTCACAGTGTTCAGCCTACCACATAAAAAGCAACAACACCTCTTTGTTATGCATCATGCACCTTAAAATGTATGACATATGAAAATACATATACAAGTAGAAACATACTTGTGAAAGAAGTCCATGTACATCTTTAAACTTAACAGACTCCACTTCAAATTTCAAACGAACACCTAAAATTATGCGGTATACTACAAAAATGTACATATCCACACACTAAAACAAACTACCATAATGACTAATCCATCTTCCAATATACACTAATTACTATACAAAATCTATTTCTTACAACATTTAACTACAATATAAAAAACTACAATACACATCTCTACATATAATAATATATTTCAAACATCATAGTTCTTGAATACGTTTTAAAGTTTAAAAATAAAGCTAATACATAATAGACCTCAGAAATATATAACTCACCTTCCAAATTGATTTGTAGAGTATGAAATATCAGAAAGTCATAAAAGATTTTTGATGCACACAATCAATGTAATGCACCTCTCTCAATAAGGTAAAACCAGTAATGGCAAAATTTCCCTCTCTTTCTCCACACAAATAAATGTAAGTAACAAATCACATTGCTTCCTACATAATTTCAAATTGTAAAACACATTTCTATTGGTTAGACATATTAACCCTTACCAACTGAACTTCTAAAAGTACCCAAACTGATTCTGGAATTTTTTTGGAGTCGTGATTGCACCGTGCACCAACGCGGTGGAACCGCGAATCCATACGGGAGTTCAAAAATATATTACAAATAAAAATACCACTATTTTTTAATAACACACCACTTCTAAAGATAGTACTGACTTGGGAAATCTTACTTTAATAACATTAAACTTATATATAAATTACAATTCAACATTGTAAAACCTCAGATAACATTCAACCCTTCCCCCCTTCTGCCTAATGCCAGTTTCCATAGCAACAGTTCATGGAACATTGAAGTGAACTGTCAGGTCACAAGTTCACCATATCTTCAAGTTCAGCACACAAGCTTACAAATGCAAACAGCACGTGTGGTTGACACTTGCAAAATATGACCTTATCCTATCTACTGTACCTTTCAAATATTTTTTACTAACCAATAAGAAACATGCTTTTTAAAGAAAGTAACATGCACTCTATTTTTCAGTGTACAATCTTCTTGAACAGCCAATCAATTCTCTACTTTAAAAAAAAAGCATGTTCTCCACCATTTTAGATGCCTCTCATTCTACCCACTGACTACCTCAGCTACAGACATCTTTTCATTCCTTCCAGACATCCCTTCAAGATGCTTACAGTGTGGCTTGTTGGACACAGCTATGTTTTCGGGTGCAAAAGATATGCTGAACGCAGAGGTATTGACAAAGTCCTAGCTTTGCAAAATGTGGATATTAAATGGATTGCACAGAGAGGATTAAAGTGGCACCAATTGATGCCTTTGGTTAAAACCTTTTTGCATGTCCAACCCCCTGACCTCATGATTGTGCACTATGGTGGTAATGACCAAGGCACACTGACTGGGGTAGGTCTGGAAATGCTCATGAAGTACACCTTTGCACAATTACATGTAGCTACAACAAACTCATAATGAACACAAGGGCTCTTTTTAGAGCCACCCTATAAAATAGTAGTAAATATTTAAAAAAATTCACATACATTTTTTTAATATTTCTTTGTGGATTCGCGCACTCGACACAAATCTGCATAAGCATGAATTCAATGTACTACAACACAATACACTTTTCAAGTTTAACTAATATTTTTAAATTTTATATATTTTTATAAAATCTATCAATTGTAATCTTATCATTAACTTCAATCACAGTACCTCTTTAAAACAACTTCACCAATACAACACTACCTTCTAAATTATATACTACAAAATTATTTATTGAAGGTGAATTCGCGAATCCAACGTGACGTTACACGGGGGGGGGTGCGCTGAGAGCCGGGTTGGGGTCGCGACTCCAAACTCGAAAGGAAAAAAACCGCCCCACTACCATTATTCGGGTATTCGTCCCGGGGACTCCATCCCCCGGGGCCTGCCACCATTTATTCTTTTAAGAAAAAATTATGGAGGGGGACCGCCCTTATTTTATTTTTCTACAAAATTTACAAAAGGGAGGGGGCCACATGACCCCCCTTCCCTTGGCCACTTCTGGCCCCGGGGACCCCATCCCCGGGCCTGGCCTCATGTTGGGGACCATGGGGGGAGCCCCAATACCCCCACAGTCCCTGCCGGCTCTCCGCCTCCTACAGGAGCCGGCATTGCTTTTGGGCAAGGGGAGCTGCTAACATGCAGTTCCCCTTGCCCAAAAGCAATTCTGCTTTGCTTCTTGGAAGCAAGAGCAGGTTTCCTGCTCTCGCTTCCAAAAAGCAAAGCAGTGTTTGCTATGGCAGGGCGGGAGCCGTGCTCCCGCCCTGCCATAGCAAATGGCAATGTCCTGGGGGTGGGCACCCCGGGACATTGCAGGAGCCGGCCCTGGGGGGTAGCGGTCCCCAGGGCCATCGAGGGCTCCAGGATGGGGGCCGCGCAGCCCCCATCCCAACATTTAACATAGCCCCGGGGAGGTGGTGGTCCCCGGGGCCATAATTTGTGCCCCGTCGAGGTGGTGGTCCCTGGGGCAGTGTGTGGAGGGGCAGAAGCCCCTCCCCACATTTCTCGAATTAAATTGGAGCCCCGTGGAGGTGGCGGTCCCCGGGGTTTGGGGGTCTCCCACAAGGCCCCCCGGCCTTATTAAAACAAAGCCCCGGGGAGGTGGTGGTCCCCGGGGCAGCGTGGGGGGCAGGAGCCCCTCACACATTTTTTTTTAAAAAGCCCCAGGGAGGTGGCGGTCCCCGGGGCTGCGGGGGAGCCATGTGCCCCCCACACATTATGAGGAAAGCCCCAGGGAGGTGGCGGTCCCCGGGGCTGTGGGGTCCCCCACGGGCCTCCACACCATAATTTTAAATTGCCCTCGTTTTTTTTTATTTTTTCATCCAGATTCGCAAACCCAGGAAGAATTCGGCCGATTTTTTTTTTTAAATGCTTTTTTGGGCCCTGAGCAGGCCTAGGGTGTCAGGGTGTTTCTACCTTGCCCCCTTTTCTTGTTTTTTAATGTTTTTTTAACTTTTTTCTTGTGACTCGGTTACCGAGTCACAAGATGGCTGCCAACACTTCCTGGTTTGGAGTGTTGGCAGCCAATCAGAATTAAGCTCGTGCTCGGGAGGGTTCGCGAATCCTCCTCGGTGCTCAGATATATAAATTTTTGTTTTTTGAATTTCTCAGCAACTACTGAATGGATTTACACCATTTAAAAAAAAGTCGCTTTCTGGACCAAGAGCTACCTTTTTGCCAAATTTGGTGTAATTCCGTTCAGCAGTTCAGGCTGGAGCCGTGTCTAAAGTTCCTATGGAAATTAACATGGGGAAAACGCGTTTTTGGGACCCCCCTTTTTTCTCAGCCCCTGCTTGATGAATCACCCCGAAACTTTCAAGACCGGAGTTGACCTGAGTGAACCATTAGTTTTGAAAATTTCGCGAAGATTCATCAAACGGTGCCAAACATATAGGCAAAAGAAAAAATGCTTTTTGAATAGAAACAAGGTCCTAACTATAACTACCTACTGGCGACCGCTAGTAGGTAATATATATATATATATATATATATATAAATATATATATATATATATATATATTCAATCATTTTTTTTTAAGTAACAGATTTTTTGTTCGCAGGTGTTGGGTATTTTAGGGGATGACAGTGGGTAATGTATTCAATTATGTTACATTGTTATCATTATTTTTTTTAATATTTTAACTTTTTTGTTGTATTAATTAACAAATATTTATGCATGTTATATATCATTCAGGTTTCTGACTATTTTGGGTTTTTGGAAGGGTACCTTATAAAATTACTTTTATTACATTTGAGAATTATTTTAGGATTGTTTATAAATATAAAAATGTGATTGTGTGATTTATTGATTATATTACTGGCAGTCGCCAGTAGGTAGTTATAGTTAGGACCTAGTTTCCATAGGAAAATCATTTTTACTTGGCTTTAACTTTGGCATCATTTGACCAATCTTCATGAAAATTTCCCAAAATGTGTCAAGGTAGGTTCTGTTTGTCATGGAAAGTTTGGGGGTGATCCGTGCAGTGGGGAGCGAGAATTTGCATTGCATTCTGCAGCACACATAGAAAGAGGAATACACCTCTCAGGATTGTTTTTGTGCAGGAAGGTGCCCCTTCTGTGCAAAAACAATCCTGCATGCAATACAGGCATCCGTGCACCATGGTGCAAGGGTGCCTACATTGCCACTACGCTGCCAAAAGGGAGTAGCACAAGGGAAAAACAGGAATGCACTGTATTGCCTTAAATACAGCGCATTCTTGCCCTTTCCTTGTCACGCAGTGACTTGCTGCACTGCACTGCATGACTTTTTCGTAATAGGTCCCATAGAATTTAGAGATTTCATTGACTAACTAGGGTTTCTGTTATGATTTGTGATTCTGTGTTCTCTGAGCTTTCATGGCAAATTATGCATTTTCCCTGTTTTGCTTTTGCTTTGATTCTGTATTAAACCTTTTAAATCTAATTTTAATGTAGAACTCAGTTCTTTAGTCGTGCCAGTTTCTAATTATGATTTTATTCTGCAGAGTTTGTGTTATTGATGGGGAGGATAGTCTATTGCCGCTAGGTCAATTAGAAGACTAACAGACCTGAACTGCCTAAGGTACAATTTGTGTTCAACATAATTAGGGTTCAGAAGATTATTGGGGTTCAGCTCCCACAGCAGCATACACATCTTGCGTTTCATAGAGATCACTACCATGAATATACCTTTTTACCTGTATCCCAGGGGCGGTGCCTACTAGCCCATGCATGCAAAGTTCTATAGTAGTGTATTTAACTCCGCCTTGGCCAGCATGAATTGTGTGTATTTCTAGACAGCATGTTATGTTTGTATGTGTGGGCTGTGATGTGTGTCTGTGTATGGTATATAATATGGAGGTCTGTGGGTTCCGTTTTGGAAACATAAGGCCTAGAGAGGACTGTAAAGGTGAGGATTACTACCCCAGTCAAGAAATGCATATTGCTGCCATTCCTAAGAGCTGGGGTGGGAGCACACACTGCAGGAAGGGGAGCAGAGCATCCTCTGTGCACATCAAAGGTTTCTTTGATTCTAGGAAGAGTTACTCGTCAGTGTGGCCTGGACCCATTGTCAGGGAGATGGTGGGACTAATAAGGTTGGCACTACAGACCAGAAAATATTGATGAGGAAGGCTAAGGCCTTTGAAGCTTCATGAGGCATATTTCAGTAGAGGCCAACAGCCAGGTGTGATTCCCCGGTCAATCCCTTGGTCTGTGCTATGGGACAATCAGAATTGAAGCTACTCCTAGTGTGAAAGACTGTCCCTTGGACAAAGGGCAATGCAGAGGAGAAAGCACTTCAAAGTAGCTGACACCCACACCCCAAATTTCAAGGGTTCAGATATTAGATCACACTAGTGTCTGAATTTGGACTCTAAAAGTGAGAGCATGAGATCCATACAGCTGTTTATCAGGAGAAGAAAGCTCACCAAAGCTTCTAGCTGCTGGAACCAGGACTACCAACCAAAATCTACTAGTCTCCTGCTGGGTGAAGGGCCATTACCCAGGAAGTCAAGACCACTTGCCCTGACCCTGGAGCACCAGCCTTCTTCCTGTCTGCCAAGACGAGTGAACCCTGTGAGGAGGAGGAGGGTTTCCTGAGGGAGTGAGACCCAGCAGGGGACCTGGTAAGTGGAACCAGGTAGGGGAAGGGTGAGATGCCCTATCTGGTCAGGTCTGCTGCAGTAGTGCAGACTGCCCTTTTCAATTAAAATCCCACAGGGTGGGTCAGTGCCTGGGGGTGTGTGCAAATTTTTTATTTTTAAATTATATGGGGAGGGGGATTTGTGAGGGCCCCCTCCCGAAAGTATTAAAAGCCCCGCTGGCCCCCATCATCCCTGGGGCACGGTCTTTTGAAAGGTGTCCCAGAGCCCAATCCAAAAGCACATACATAGAAAGGGTGTGCACATGGGGCCACCTCCTGAACTGTATTCTGCCCTAGGGCCCACATCTCCAAAGGGGGAGCCGCTCTTTATAAGTATCCCGGGACCTCATCCCAGGGACCCCAAATTTGTTACATCTTGGGGTGGTGCCGAAGTGCACCCTCCACATTTTGGTGTGTTCTCCTGCTCCCCATTATCTGAGGAGTGGTGGCACACTGTACATGCATTCCGTGCCCCCATGGAGAGAGAAGCAAGCAAAATGGTACCAGCTAACATACCATGGACTGTGCTGGCCAGGCAGGTAGCCAGATTTGTAGCCCCAAAAGTATGCTTTCCACACTGCCATTAGGTTTTGTTTTTAAAAAATTAAGCTCTGGGTATCCCAGGTGGGACCGGGGTACCCAGAATAAAAAACAAAAGAGAAGAAGTTGTGGTCTCAATACTTCAATCCTGAAGCGGCGAGGCTGCTAATTCAAAATCTGTTTCTCCCTCTTTGGGAGTGCCCCATAATGCCCTGTGTGGGCTTTGTTTAAGAAATATTGTAGTTTTTGTGGTGTCCCAAGGAGGGGCAGTGGCACCACCAACTAATTTAAAAAGTGTTGCGTGGGGGGTGTAAGGAGCACAGCAGCCCCCAGGAATAATAAAAAACGACCATTTTGTAAGTGCTCTTAGCTGGAGCTGTATGCTCTTCAGCTGGTCTGCAGGGACCCCTTGTGGTTTCTCTTATGGCTGCTGTTTTGGGCCTTAGGAATGGTAAGGAAAGACTCAAACACATTTTTATGGTTGTTTTAAATAAAAATTCTTCATTTGAAATATTTTGTGGCAATTACTATTGTGATGTGTGTATGAATAAGGAATATATTGGATTATGGTTATTGATCAATTATTGTGGTGACTTTTTGACAAAGCCAATAGGTTTGCTTTATACATGTTGATGTGTTGACCCCCTGGTAAAGCCAGTAAGCCTGCCTTTTAATTTTGGTAGTCTGACCCTTTGACAAAGCTAGTAGGTCTGTTTTACTTAAAATGACATCTCTTAATACTGTCACTTTACATTAGAAATACCTCGGAAATTCACTGAAAAAAACAAAGGTTAAAGAGACATTTTAGTTATGTCTGATGGTAATATCTTACTTCACATTAAAAAAACTCAGGTATTCACTGAAAAAACTCAAGGTTAATGTGACATCATAGTTAGGTGAAAACATCAGTTAAAACATAACATTTTAAACTCATAGAACCATTGAAATTCTCAAGTGTTTATTTAGCTTAGACGATTATGTTTTAACTGACAGTTTCACCTTACTAACATCACTTTAATCTCTGTTTATTTCAGTGAACACACAAATATACTTAGTAGTTATAGTTAGGCCAGAGTTTCTATAGGAAAGCGTTTTTGCTTTGCTACTAACTATGGCACTGTTTGCGAAATCTTCACAAAACGTTTCCAAAAAGAAGTTCATCCACCTCAGCGCCTTCATGGAACGTTTCGGGGTGATCCATCTAGTGGGAGCTGAGAAGAAGGGGGATACTAAAATGCATTTTCCCCATGCAATTTCACATAGGTATTTTAGGAAACATTTTAGAAAAAATGGTTCAACAGAATTACACCAAGTTTGTCAGAGAGATAGATATTTACTTAGAAAGCAAGTTTTTTATGTGGTTTAAATATGTTCAGTGGGTTTTGAGAATGTAAGGTTCAAATATTAGTGCTATCTGGAAGGTTGGTCCCTACGGAGTAATGCAGTACTCCTCGGGCCTGATTCACAGAACTAACTTACATCAAAAACGTAAAGTTAGTACTTTTGGTATTCACAGAATACACTTACTCATTTTGGTATTCACAGAATGAACTTACTCATTTCGGTATTCACAGAAGTTAGTAGTCCTAACTTTAGGACTCCTAAATGCCTTCTGTGAATACCGAAAGATCTTAAAGTTAGGATTTTTCTCAGTTTAGGAGTAGTAAAGTTAGGACTCCTAACTTTAGGACTCCTAAATGCCTTCTGTGAATACCGAAAGTCTTAAAGTTAGGATTTTTATCAGTTTAGGAGTAGTAAAGTTGGACTTTACTACTCTAAACTGAGAAAATCCTAACTTAAGACTTTGCATATTCACAGAAGGCATTTAGGAGTCCTAAAGTTAGGACTACTAACTTCTGTGAATACCGAAATGAGTAAGTTCATTCTGTGAATACCAAAATGAGTAAGTGTATTCTGTGAATACCAAAAAGTACTAACTTTACGTTTTTGACGTAAGTTAGTTCTGTGAATCAGGCCCCTCAGGTACCACAAATTAAAAAACAGAAAGCATGCTGATTGGTTAAGAGGGCTTTTCTCACATCAGCCATCCCGTTCCCACAGAACCAGTCACAGTTCTGCGGTACCGAGTAATCTGATTTGCTGGTCTGATTGAGAGGCGCCATAACAGGACACAGGGACTCGGTGAAAACACGAAACACAAAAACACAAAACAAATAAGGTACAAGGGAGAATGTCAGGTGGACCTTGAGTGAATATGATCAACAAAGCCCCAGAAATTCACTGAAAAAACAAAGGTTAACGTAACATTTCAGAATGTATGGCAATAAAATCTGACTTTACGTTAAAAAACTTAGAAATTAATTGAAAGAAATTCAGGGTTAAGGTGACTTTATAGTTAGGTATCTTAATAATATCTAACTTTACATTAAAATAACACTAGAAATTCATTGAAAAAATCAAAGGTTAAAGTGATGTTATAGTTGGGCTTTGTAAGAATATAAAAACTATAATTTAAAACAAAAAAACCCTGAAATTTGCCAGTCTTAGTTAAGTGAGCTAATTATAGCCTGCGCCCCTGCCATGCACTGCTTGTGGCCACACATAATATATCACTCATGACACCACAAATGACATCATTGATGAAATTCCTGATGACATCATATAATCACTGTGACACCATCTAATAGCATTTTGCCATTTAAATAATTCTACAGACTAACAGTGTGGACAATTTTCTATTCACCTTCACAGGACTACCAACTTAAATAGGTCACATGACATTTAATTTTAAGTGAAGAGACTAACAGGTATACATTTGCCACTATAAAGACACTTTTTTCCAGACATTATGGACTACACTCCATGTTTTAGAAAGATGAACTACACATGTTCCTTAGATGGGCAAAGTGGCATACAATTTTAGAGACATGGTTACAACATCATAGAGAGATAAACCTCTTGTACATGAAACACTTCTAAATTCTACATTATTGAACAATTTCCTATGCCTAAAAATTGTCAGCAAAGTTCTGGAAATAAACATCCACATTTTATAAACATCCTCAAAATTCTGTAAATAATTATCAATGGGTTTATAAAGGTCCTCACAACATTCGTCTATGGCACTACATTACAACTATTTAATATGGGTATGTGCCCATATATTCTCTGAACAGAAGGTTTGGCCTTTCTCAGAAATTTTTTGGAACAGGCTTTAGCTTTAAGCCTCAACCAACCTTCAAACATAGCTCTGCAACCAGCATTAGGAGCACTGAGCCTAAATCCTAACTTTACTACTACTAAATGCCTTTTGTGAATACCGAAAGTTGTAAAGTTAGGATTTTGTTTCAGTTTAGGAGTAGTAAAGTTAGGAGTCCTAATTTTACTACTACTAAATGCCTTCTGTGAATACCAAAAGTAGTAAGTTTAGGATTTTATCTCAGATTAGTTCTGTGAATCGGCCCCTATGTAATTACATGAGTGCATGAGTAGAGCCTGAGTGTTTCATTAATGCACGTGTGTGCCTCAGTATTTCAATGACTGCATGGGTTATAAGTGGGTGTTTAGATGGCTGCATAGGTTCTGTTCAAATGTTATAATGATTGCATAGTTACAGCCTTGTAAATTTTGTTTTAAATTTAAAAAAGTGTAGAAGAAGGAGAGATGCAGTGAAACAGAAAGAACAAGTTGAGAGAGTAGTTGATAAGGCCTTTGCTTTGAAGAGGAAGCTTTTCATTTTGATTCTAAATAGAATGAAGACTCTTGACAAAATAGTGTTTTGCATGAGGAGACAAAACCAGAAGAAAAGATTAGTGAATAGATGTAACTGTTGTCCATTTTTTAGTGGACAATGGATACATACACCTTGTACAGAGGCTTTCTTTAATGAAGAAAGCTAGCTCCAGGATAACAAATTAGTTCATGCTATTGATTAAAGAGGATGATGTTATGAAATGAAGAATGGTAGTCCTATCGCAAAAGAGGTGATGGTACCTAGAAATGTCGAATAAGTTATTACAGAAGAGGTACAAGGAAGGTGTAGTCAGAGTACTGTTTACAAATGGAATTGTAGTAGTGTTTCTAGTGTTATGCAGCAATCCAGTGATATTTTAAGAAAATTCCTACGTATCTTTCCAAGGCAAAGTTTAAAACACAAAATAAGTTATACCACTCAACAATGCGAACTTTAGATAGGAGGCTGTATTATGTGAAAACTCCTGCTGTATGTTTAGGAGAAATAAGTAGAGCACTTTTGCATGGAAGTGTGGCACCCGTAGAAAAGGTTTTTGGCGATGTGCAGTTTAGTTTCTTTGGTCCTGAGCAGGATTCTAGGGAAAATGAAGAGTTCTTAAGAGGAGGAGTTACAGAACAAGACACATATATTACAGTTGATAGTTTTAAAAAAGAGATCACAAAATTTAACACAGTGTTCTGTAAAAAAACAGAGTATGTTTGTATATGTTGTTGATGCATTTACTAGAATATTTAAACACAGACTGTTTGCTTATATTTAAAAAGTGAAAAAGCAAATTATGATCACTGGCAAAAGTTACCTGTGTATTTATTTGTAGAGGGATGGCTTGACTTGTCTGTATGGCAAGTTGTATGTAAGTAGTATTACAAGATTGTAAGATAATAAAATGCCTTCTAATGTAGAAAGAATATGAAGGGCAAAAATGAAAAAAAATCAACATTTATTATTCGTTCCAGCATTGCGAAGGGCCGTTATGGACTGCTCTCCAGCGCTGACTACAGCTCCACAATCCATGAAGTATGATGCCATCGGTTAAAACTGTGGAGCCAAATCTTGAAGTTGAGATAGTACTTTTGAATGGACTCTGCTTTGGTGTTGTTGTGCTGCTATTGAGGGTCCTTCAGCTTTGCATTGCCTTCTTGCTGCTCACTATGAACTCCTCTTATGAAATGTGCAAAAAATATATAAGGGGGAAAAAATACCATGTATGATTTTTGGCAGCATTGTGAATTGCTGTAGCACACTGCTCACCAGCTGTTATAACAACACTACAGTCCATTCAATGCGGGACCATTCTTGAAAACTGTAGAGCCATATCTGTTGTAGTAGTCTGTACATCTAAAGGGACGGTCCTCCAGCTTCCTTCTTGTAGAACGCCAGTTGGAGACGTTTTCTATGATAGGTTTTAAGATAATATGAGATGGAAGTCGTCCCACATGAATATTTTTTGTTCGTCCCTCTAGAGAGGGACCAATCACACATTGTGTATTGTACTAGTTTTGCATCAATTTTTGATTCCCCCATGAATTTGGGTAACAATGGCTAGTTTGATGTTTGTTTGAAAGTTATGTTGTGTTCATGAGTTCAGATGTTGAAAGTTATTTTTTAAAACTGTTGTTTTTAAACAAATATGTTGCAAAATAAAGTTAAACCAATATGTTACTAAACAGCTAGACTGAAACTTTGTGTAAAATATGTCTATATATCTGTTTTACACTTTTTCATTTGTATTTGTGACTACTGATGTCATTGTGACCTCCGGTGTTGCTGTGAAGAAGGAAAATGCATTTTTGATGTAATTATTTCGACAAATGAATACAAAGGGGAAAGTTACATTAGTATCTTACTAAATAGCTACACTGAAATTTTATGTCAAATATGTCTAAATATGTGTTTTATACTTTGTCAAAAACACCTGGTATTCAGAGTCTGTTCTTGGCAATGGCACTAATAGAATCATACAGGCACTACCTGTGCAATCATCAAGGATGTCCTTTCAGCATCACTCTGCAAACGTGCCTCCTGGCATAGTACTAGTTGGGGGATGAAGTCCCCTTGGCTATTAAGGATATTTGGGGGCCAAGCATCCCTCTGGTTACCTCCAGCAAGTTCCACACAGTCAGTTTGCTAAGAGGTGTTCTGAGGTCACACCCCCTTTCTGCACCACTCTGCAAACAAATCTCCTGGCAGACCAGTAGTTGGGGAATAAAGTTGTCTTGGATACTAAAGGACCTTGGGGACCAAGAAGCCCACCTGGTACTTTCTATAAGTCCTACTCAGTGGGATTTCTGAGAGTTTGGTCAGAGGCCCGACCCCTTTCCACACCATTCTGCTACTAAAAACCCATGCAAATTCACAGAAAAAACCAAAGGTTACAGGTAAGTTATAGTTAGGAATTAGCATTTAAAAACCATAGAAATTCACTGAAGAAACTAACGGTTACAGAGCTGTTATAATTAGGAAATAAGATTAAAAAACTTTAGGTATTCACTGAAAAAACCAAAGGTTACAGGGACGTTATAGTTAGGCTGATATTTCACTCGTACAAAACCATAGAAATTCAGCAGTTATAGTTAGCTGAGCTAACTATAACTCGCGCCCCACAATGCACTGCTTATGACCTCACATATTACATCACTCATGACATGGTCAGTGACATCACTGATGATATCATCCAGTGACTGTGAGTGTTTCTAAAAAGTTTATGAGTGTTAAATATATATACCAAGGTGTATTGATGAATCAGTGGGTGTATGAGTACCGGTATCGACGATTCAGTAGGTGCATGACTGACTGTTTAAGTGAGAGATTAGGTATCTCAGTGAATGTATGGGTCACTGACTAGGTTGTCTGAATATCTGTATCAGTCTATCAGTTGGTGTTGAAGTGGCTGTAAGGGTTGGTGAGTGTGTACATGTATTGGTGTATGGTGATTGATCGGTTTTCTCAGTATCTGTATGGGTGTAGGATTGTCTGTGTGGGGGGTAAGAGGGTGTGTGACTGCCTGCATGGATGAGTGACTGCATGAGTCAGTGGGTGTATGGGTTAGTGAGTATAAGAGAAGGGTTGTATAAGTGACTGAGTGTGTCTATGGCTATGTTAGTGAGTGAATGGATGTGTCAGTGGTATATGGGTGAGTAAGTGGATATCTGAAAGGCAGTTTAGGAAAGTTTTGGAGTACATCAGTGACTATATGTGTGAGTGAGAGATTGTGATAGTGGCTGTATGGTTTAGTGAGTGCTTGTGTGAGGGTCTGTATGGGTCAGTGATTATATGTTAGCATCTGTATGAATAAGTGAGTGAGTGTGTATATAACTTTATAGGTAAGTAAATGGCTGTTTGATTGACTCTATATGTGAGTGAGTAGGTGTGTGAGTAGCTCTATGAGTGACTGATAGTGTGTGAGTGGCTGTATAGCTGTATGAGTGGATATATCAGTGGCTGTATTAGTGAGTGCGTGAGTGTATAAGTGGCTGTGTGGGTGAGTGAATGGATGTGTGTATTGATCTATGAATCATTGAGTAGCTGTGTAAGTACTAGTATGGGTGTGTGAATGAGTTTGAGAATGGTAGTTTGAAAGTTGGAGTGAGTGTTTGAGGGTTATATGGGGTGTGAGTGGGTGGGTCAGAAATTCTGTGGATATCATCAGTGATGTCATCAGTGATGCCACTGACCATGTCATTAGTTATTTAATATGTGAGGTCATAAGTAGTGCATTGTGGGTGCGCGAGTTGTAGTTAGTTTACTAACCATAACGGCTGAATTTCACTTGTTTTGTACGAGTGAAATATCAACCTAACTACAACATCCCTGTAACCTTTGATTTTTTCAGTGGAGGAGTCATTCAGCATGCGTACAGACTCCAACATGCTCGGGCTTTCTTTGAAGAGTTTTATTAGTGACCACAAACAACCAGGTAACGCGTTTCAACTGCGAAAGCGGTCTTTGTCAAACCCAAGGTTGCTACCGTTTTTTTGTGCTTTTTATACCATTGATAAAGTTTCAAAGACATTAAAGTGACCTATGCCTTGTACAAAGAGCATTGTTGTTAAAGTGCTAAATTCACATTAAAAGCATAACATAACATAAAAAAACTGCAAAAATACTTTTAATACATTTAAAATTCAAATGTATCTAAACTTTCTCAATAATTCATCATTATTTGAATCAAGGCCAGTGCCCATTACCGTCTTATGCTCCAACACACCATACTCAGGCCAAGCTCGCTTTGTGCCATAGTACAATACAACTTCATTTTTTAATGCCAATTATATTGCTGTTACCTTACTCTTGGCCGTAGCCACAGTTTAGGGCCAGTGCCCAATATCTGTCCTGTGTTTCAAACAAAGTTCGGTCACTTCAGATTCTAAAGTGCTGTGCAAAAATTTAAACTGTGCAAAATTGATAAAATATTTCTCAATGGAGTATGCTAAAATAGACATATACCAATTCGAATAATCGCATGCTGGCCTATTCCATTAAACATATTGCCAATTTACAAATGGACATAAAGACCTTCCTCAGTATTGAGGCCATTAGGGATCTTGCAGTTGAAACGTAAAATGTACCTTGACTCCAACTGCCTCAGGCACCTTTCTCTGTTCCCTCCCCTCAGTCTCTGTGGCACCTGGTCTAACACAACGTATAATAAATCTTCTTCCTTGTGTCTGTGGAATTGTTCAAAATGTCTGGCTCCTGGATATGCCTGATCCCTGTTGTTTATGGCTCTAATGTGTTGTAGGATACGTTGGTGAACTGGTAAAATAGTACTGCCTACATACATTTTGAGAAAGCTGCACCTTAGGGCATATACAACAAATGGGCTCTTGCAGTTCAGTGGCTTCATAATCTTCCACTTTCTGTCTGTGAAAGGTAAGGGCACCTCTGTTGTGTTTTCTCCAAACTTACACGCCTTGTATTTGTGGTATGGCAAAGTCATTGCGACAGGCACTGGTAACCAACAGTCCAGTGACCCCGCAGCCAGCAACATGGTTAAGTGAAAGCATCTCCTAAACCCCTTGCTTTCACTTAACCATGTTGCTGGCTGCGGGGTCTCTGGACTGTTGGCTACCAGTGCCTGTCGCAATGACTTTGCTTTACGAAAGGTGATAAGAGGCTCACTGTCTACCTTTCGTCTCAAAATGGGATCACCTCGTAGCACATGTCAATGTTTCTACATTATAGCTCTTATACTTTGATGCTGCCTGTTGTAGCCCGTATTTATTCGGAATTTTGGATCTGCTTTTTCTTGAGAAACCTTTGCGTTCGATGTATTAGCAAATATTAGCTGATCCCTTGGCTTTGAATTCTCTTTCTCTCTAGCTGTTTTGAGAATGGCCTTACTATACCCTCGATGTTCGAATCTCTCGTTTAACTCATCTTGCGCCTTATATAGTTGGTCTGGGCAGCTACAGTTTTTTCTCATACGAAATTTTCAGCATACAGGATGCTATTTATTAGTTTGGGAGGATGAAAACTGTGGGCATGGAGTATTGTGTTACCTGCAGTATTCTTTCGAAAGGTTTTGGTGTTTATCTTCCCATTCACTATGTATACTGTGAGATCTAGAAACTGCATCTCATTGTCACTCAGGTGCGATGTGAAATGTAAATTCAAGTCATTGGCATTTAACCTCTCAATAAATCCCTCCGCTGTTGTTTTGTCCCCTCACCATATGATGAACAATTCATCAATATAGCGGGTCCATAGGACCACATTGTCAGACATTTCTTGGGCAAACTGCGTTGCGAGCACCTGCTCCTCCCACCAGCCCATATGCAAATTAGCATAGCTGGGGCGAAGCAGGTGCCCATCGCAGTCCCCTTAACTGTTGATACAGGTCCTTACCAAAAAGAAAACTTATTCTGTAGGCACCAGCCAAGCATGCACACCAACAGTTCCATGTGCCAGTTAAGGGTTAATGGGCGCAAGCTCAGATAATGCTGCACTGCCCTTATACCATCTGCATGCGAAATGCTGGTGTAGAGGGAGGAGACATCCAATGTCATCATGATGAAACCCTCCTCCCAGTCGATGTCATAAATCTTTTTCAGAAAGTCTACTGTGTCTTTAGTGTACGATGAGAGATTTTTTACAAAATATTGCAAGAAAAAATCTAAGTACCTAGAGGTATTTTCAAATAAACTACCAATTGCCGATATAATCAGATGGCCTGGTGGAATATTCATATTTTTATGCACTTTAGGTATAAGATATAGCACCAGTGTTACTGGTGAATCTACCTTCAGAAATGTGTGCTCTGCCTGAGAGATAAGTCCCACAGATCTCATGTTCGCAGCTCCCTTTGCCCAAAAGCAATGCTGGCTCCCGCAGGAGGTGAGGAGCCAGCTGGGACCGCGGGGCACTGGGTCTCCCCCCGCATGCCCCGAGAGGCCAAGCCCTGGGGGATGGGGTCCCCGGGGCCGAAAATGGCCCAGGAGGGGGACCACACGGCCCCCCTCCCTCAAAATATATATATATTTTTTTTTAAAAGAGGCAAAGCCCCGGGGGATGGGTTCCCCGGGGCCAAAAGTGGCCCAGGGAAGGGGACCACATGGCCCCCCTCCCATAAAATAGAAAGAGACAAAGCCCTGGGGATGGGGTCCCCGGGGCTGAAAATGTCCTTAGGGGGGCCGCGCGGCCCTCCTCCTTTAAATAATGGTTTAAAAAAGAAGTGGCCATGCCCCGGGAGATGGAGTCCCCGGGGCAGAAATCGGCCTCGGAAGGAGGCCGCGGGGCCCCCTTCCCATTTTTAATTTTTTTTTTATTAAAAAATGGCTTAGGCCCTGGGGGATGGGGTCCCTAGGGCCCAAAAAGTATTAAGGGAAGGGGGGCCACACAGCCCCCCTTCCAGAAAGAAAACAAAAAAGAGAAGCCGGCATCTTGCCGGAGGCCCTTCTCCCTCCCTGCACCACTATGCAAACGCGCCTCCTGGAGCATTCTGGGTTGGGGGATTAAGTCCCCTTGAATCCTAAGGGTCCTTAGGGGCAAACTAGGCCACCAGGTACCTCCAGTAAGCCCCACACAGTGGAATTGCTGAGAGGTGATCCGAGGCCATGCCTCTTTTTACACCACTCTGCAAACGTGCCTCTTGGCGCACTGCTGGTGGGGCGATGAGGTCCCCTTCTGTCCTGAGGACTTCAGGACTAAAGTGGACTTCATCCCCCAAGCAGCAGGCTGCCAGGAGGCACGTTTGCAGAGTGGTGTAAAAAGGGGGCGTGGCCTCTGTCCACTCTCAGCAATCCAGCTCTGTGGGGCTTACTGGAGGTAACAGGAGGGCTAGTTGGCCCCCAGGGACGCTCAGGAGGCAAGGGGACTTCATCCCCGAACCAAGAGCACACCAGGAGGCACCTTTGCAGAGTGGTGGAGAAAAGGGGCATGGCCTGTGTTCATATCTCAGCAATCCCACTTTCTGGGGCTTACTGGAGGTATCAGGTAGGCTAATTGGCCCCTAAGAACCCCCAGCAGCAAGAGGGACTTTAATCCCCATCCAAGAGTGCACCAGGGAGCGCGTTTGCAGAGTGGTGGGCAAAGGGGGTTTGGCCTGCTATGAGAACTTAGCAATCCTGCTGTGTGGGACTAACTGGAGGTAATAGGAGAGGTAGTTGGCCCCCAAGGACATCCTGTTACCTCCAGTAAGTGCCACACAGTGGGATTGCTAAGAAGGGCTTCAGAGGCCACGGCCCCCTTTCTCCATGCCTCCTGGCAAACTACTGGTTGGGGATGAAGTCCACTTTACTCCTGAGGGACTTTGGGGTGACGAAGCCCTCCTAGTACCTCCTGTAAGTCCTATGCAGCAGAATTACAGTGTGCTGATCAGAGGCCCAGCCCCCTTTCTGTACCACTCTGCAAATGTGACTACTACGTTATAGTTAGAAATTAGCATTCAACAAACCTTTGAAATTCACTAAAAAACCACAGTTTTCAGGGATGTTATAGTTAGGGATTAGCATTTAAAAAATACATAGAAATTCACTGAAAAAAACCGCAGGTTTCAGGGACGTTATAGTTAGGGATTAGCATTTAAAAAACCTTAGAAATTCATTGAAAAAACCACAGGTTTGAGGGACGTTATAGTTAGGGCATAGCATTTAAAAAACCTTAGAAATTCATTGAAAAAACCACAGGTTTCGGGGACGTTAGAGTTAGGCTGACATTTTACTTGTACAAAACCAAAGAAATTTGGCTGTTATAGTTATCTGAGCTAACTATAACTCGCGCCCCCGCAATGCACTGCTGATGACGTCACATATTACATCACTCATGACATGGCCAATGACATCACTGATGACATCTCAAATGACATCACTGATGACATCATCCACTGAATAGTTCATGCACGTCCTCACACTTTAATATAACCTTTCTTACACCCAGTCTAAAATACAGACTAGCATTTTTGAAACCATAGACACACCAATACCACTTAGTACATACCCACTCACTGATTCATAGGTCTACACACACATCCACTCATTCACCTATAGAGTCACTCATACACACAGTCACTCATCAATACAGCCACTGATATATGCACTCATACACCCATACACACACTTGCACATCATCACTCACCCATAGAATTTCTCACACACCTAGTCAGTCACCCAAAGAATCAATCACATTGCCATTTACTCACCTATACATTTATACACTCACCACCATGCTTATTCATACAGATAGTAACACATACTTACTCTCTTCTACAATCACTGACACAAGCATACACTTTTCCATACAGCCACTCTCACACTCACTCACTGACACATACAGTCACTTATATACTCCAACACTCACATATACTGCCTTCCACATAAGCAGTTACTCACCCATATACCACTGAGACATCCATACACTCACCAACACAGCCATACATACACTCACTCAACCATACCATCCCTCACAAACGCACTCATGAACCCATACACCCAGGGATTCACTCACTCATACATCCATGCAGGGAGTCACATAGCCCCTCACTCACCCACACAGACACTCAGGCACCCATACAGGTACTCAGACAACTAATCAATAACCCATATAGACACTCATGTACCTACTCACCAACCCATGCAGCCACTTACACACCAACTGACAGACTGATACACACATTTACACAGATTATTCACTCACCCATACATTCACTAAGAGACCTTTGGTCACTAACTCATACAGTCAGTCACGCGCCCAACAAATCATCAATACAGACACTCATATACCCACTCATTCTTCGAATACAGCTTGGCGTATATATATAACATTCTTAAACTTTTTAGAAACACTCACACTCACAGGATGATGTCATCAGTGATGTCATCAGTGATGTCATTTGAGATGTCATCAGTGATGTCACTGACCATGTCATGAGTGATGTAATATGTGACGTCATCAGCAGTGCATTGCGGGGGCGCAAGTTATAGTTAGCTCAGCTAACTATAACGGCCGAATCTCTCTGGTTTTGTACGAGTGAAATTGTCAGCCTAACTCTAACGTCCCTCAAACCTGTGGCTTTTTCAATGAATATATATATTACCTACTGGCGGTCGCCAGTGGATAGTTATAGTTAGGACCTAGTTTCCATAGGAAAAGCATTTCTTGACTTGGCTATAACTTTGGCATTGTTTGACCAATCTTTATGACATTTTCCAAAAAAAAGTGTCAAAGTAGGTTCTGGTTGTCATGGAAAGTTTGGGGGTGATCTGTGGAGTGGGGAGTGAGAATTTGGAGCGCGAAATAAGGGTGCATTTGCAATGTTAATTCCCATAGGAACCTTTAGCCACACCTACAGCCCAAACTGCTGAAGGGACTTACACCAAATTTGGCAGGGAGGTAGATGTTGGTTCAAGGAAGTGCCTTTTGCCTATTTGGTGTAAATCTGTTCAGTAGTTGTTGAGAAATTTCAGCTGAAAATTATAGTGATATCTCTGGTCGCGAAGCCTTCGCAAACAAAGACGACCTCATGCAGGGAAATGCATTGCTGCCAACGCTTCAACCAGGAAGTTCTGGCCGCCATCTTGAGACTTGGCTTCACCAAGTTCCCAAATAATATGTGAAAATAAAGAAAAGGGGTCAGGGTAAGAATACCCTGAACCCCAAGCCATGGTCTTGGGGTCCCCCTGGCTCCCACCATGGCATAAAAGCATTGAAAAAAACACCTACTCACTCACCCATAAGTCATCACACAGCCACTTACTCACCTATCCAGTTATACACACATCCATACACTTATCCATACAGATACTAACACATACTCACTCACCTATACAGTCACTGACACACGCACACACTCACCCATATGCCACTCTCGCAATCACTCAGTCACACATACATTTACTCATAGGCCCCCAACACTGATCTATACTGCCTTTCACATATGCAGTTACTCACCCATATACCACTGACCCATCCATTCACTCACTGACACAGTCATACACACACTCAGTTGCCCATACAGCCCCTCACAGATGCACTCACTAACCCATATAACCACTGACTCACCCACTCACTCATCCATGCAGGCGGTCACACACACCTTCACCAACCCACACAGACACTCATACAGGTACTCAGACAACCAATCAATCACCCATACAGCCACTCAGGTACCCACTCACCAACCCATACAGCCACTTAGACACCAACTGACAGACTGATACAGACATTCGCATAACCTAGTCACTCACCCATACATTCACTGAGACACCTAAACACTCACTTATATAGTAAGTCACGCACCCACTGAATCATCCATACAGGCATTTATACACCCACTGATTCACCATACACCTTGGTATATATATTTGACACTCATAAACTTTTTAAAAACACTCACAGTCACTGGATGATGTCATCATTGATGTCATTGGACATGTCATCGGTGATGCCATCAGTGATGTCACTGACCATGTCATGAGTGATGTAATATGTGAGGTCATAAGCAGTGCATTGCGGGGCGTGAAGTATAGTTAGCTCAGCTAACTATAACTGCTGAATTTCTCTGGTTTTGTATGAGTGAAATGTCAGCCTAGCTATAGCGTCCCTGTGACCTTTGTTTTTTTCAGTGAATTTCTAGGGTTTTTTTAAAATATATTTCCTAACTATAATGTCCCCGTACCCTTTATTTATACATATACATATACACTCCACCACTGATGGCATTGGCACTCAGTTGATGGTGCATCTGCCTCCTGTGCCTAAAAATATCATATATTCTGCCACTGTGATATGTCAACATCGTGATCAAGGTCATTGTTGGCCAAAATGCATTGTTCCTTGACATGATGAAATAAACTTCACATTTTCACCGCTTCCGAGGTTTATATATATTAATGACATTGGGGGTGATACAACCAGTGTAGTTATAGTTACGACAGAGTTTTAATAGGAAATGCATTTTTTACTTTCCAAATAGTTTTGGCATCATTCGATAAATCTGTGTAAAACTTTCCAAAAAACTTAGAGGTATTGCTCTCTGATACCAAAAAAATAGCTGAACGGAATTCCACTTGTGCTTTTGTTGTTGGTTTGGTGTAAATCTGTTTTTGAGAAATTAGAGCCAATGTGCAAAGCATATTTGCAGTCAGAAAAGGGCCTTTTCAGGACATTTCCAGCTGCAAAAATGCTATTACATGTTTTAAAAGCACAAAATTGTGATTTGGTAGCGCATTACCGAATCTCAATTTGTGTTTGTGATTCAGTATTTGGAAGGGTCATGTTTTGGACGTGCCTTCCAAATACTGAATCTGAATGGGTTGTATTAATGTTTTGTGACTACATTCCAGTTGCAAAACATTAATACTTCATTGACTTCTTGAAGTATGTAGTAACCCACACGCAAATGGGAAAGGGTCCAAATTGGTCTCCTTCCTCTTCGGGAAGAGAAAAATATATATATTTTAAGAGCAGGCAGGGGTACCACGTACACTGCCTACTCTTAAAAAATGAAACTTCAAAATTCATTTTTTTTTCTTTATTAACACATTCCATTTTCTTTTAAACAAAACAGGCTGATTTAAAAAAGATTGCTTTATTTCATAGCAATCACAGTCATAATTGTCTACTAACACCAGCAGCCAGCATCCCTTTGATGGCCATCCTTCCTAATGGGCAAAGTGAGACCTACCTTGTTAATATTCATGAGGTAGGTCGATTTGCAAGCCATTAGGAATCACTATCTAATATTTGCATGTTTTCATACGTTAGGAATTTGCGATTTCCTAATTGTGATTCGGTAAGAAATGCAATCAGGAAATAGCAATTCCTAAATTTTGTACATGTGGTCTTTCATGTTTAAAGAGAGGGACTGGTTGGGTATGAAGGGGTTAAAGTTAAGATAAAGATAGATATGTATACATATACATGTCGAGATACAGATATCTTGACAGTTGAGATATCCTTAGATGCCAAAATTTAAAAACAAAAAACTATTGTACCAAGGAGTTTTTTCTCATTTGTAGGCCATTTCAGATCTGTGGTTAATGAGAACAGCTTGGCAGATTCAAGGCGATACCAAAGGGGATGATGGACGGAGCGTTAGAGCAAATCAAACACTCACCCCCAGTCAACTGATCTGGGTTTAATCCATCATCATTCTTTAGCTCACTCCACCACCCCAGTTCAGACATGGCCATATGCAAATCAGTCTGACCCTGTGCCTCATGGGAACAGTCCAGCCCGAACTGCCAAGCCATGTCTTCCCTGGACCGGAAACAAGCATCCTGGGACCGGTTTCTGGCTATTCAGCCGTCATCAGCCAGGCTAGCTTGAATCCAATGGCAAAGTGAGCAAGGGACCCACGTCTGGGCATACCCTGCCAACTTAGATCGAACAAAGCGATACCAAAGGGGATGATGGATGGAGCGCTTGAGCAAATCAAACACTGACCCCCAGTCAACTGATCTGGGTTTAATCCATCATCATTCTTTAGCTCACTCCACCACCCCAGTTCAGACATGGCCATATGCAAATCAGTCTGACCCTGTGCCTCATGGGAACAGTCCAGCCCGAACTGCCAAGCCATGTCTTCCCTGGACCGGAAACAAGCATCCTGGGACCGGTTTCTGGCTATTCAGCCGTCATCAGCCAGGCTAGCTTAAATCCAGTGGCAAAGTGAGCAAGGGACCCATGTCTGGGCATACCCTGCCAACTTAGAGCGAACAAAGCGATACCAAAGGGGATGATGGACGGAGCGCTTGAGCAAATCAAACACTCACCCCCAGTCAACTGATCTGGGTTTAATCCATCATCATTCTTTAGCTCACTCCACCACCCCAGTTCAGACATGGCCATATGCAAATCAGTCTGACCCTGTGCCTCATGGGAACAGTCCAGCCTGAACTGCCAAGCCATGTCTTCCCTGGACCGGAAACAAGCATCCTGGGACCAGTTTCTGGCTATTCAGCCGTCATCAGCCAGGCTAGCTTGAATCCAGTGGCAAAGTGAGCAAGGGACCCACGTCTGGGCATACCCTGCCAACTTAGGGCGAACAAAGCGATACCAAAGGGGATGAAGGACGGAGCGCTTGAGCAAATCAAACACTCACCCCCAGTCAACTGATCTGGGTTTAATCCATCATCATTCTTTAGCTCACTCCACCACCCCAGTTCAGACATGGCCATATGCAAATCAGTCTGACCCTGTGCCTCATTGGAACAGTCCAGCCCGAACTGCCAAGCCATGTCTTCCCTGGACCGGAAACAAGCATCCTGGGACCGGTTTCTGGCTATTCAGCCGTCATCAGCCAGGCTAGCTTGAATCCAGTGGCAAAGTGAGCAAGGGACCCACGTCTGGGCATACCCTGCTAACTTAGGGCGAACAAAGCGATACCAAAGGGGATGATGGACGGAGCGCTTGAGCAAATCAAACACTCACCCCAGTCAACTGATCTGGGTTTAATCCATCATCATTCTTTAGCTCACTCCACCACCCCAGTTCAGACATGGCCATATGCAAATCAGTCTGACCCTGTGCCTCATGGGAACAGTCCAGCCCGAACTGCCAAGCCATGTCTTCCCTGGACCGAAAACAAGCATCCTGGGACCGGTTTCTGGCTATTCAGCCGTCATCAGCCAGGCTAGCTTGAATCCAGTGGCAAAGTGAGCAAGGGACCCACGTCTGGGCATACCCTGCCAACTTAGGGCGAACAAAGCAATACCAAAGGGGATGATGGACGGAGCGCTTGAGCAAATCCAACACTCACCCCCAGTCAACTGATCTGGGTTTAATCCATCATCATTCTTTAGCTCACTCCACCACCCCAGTTCAGACATGGCCATATGCAAATCAGTCTGACCCTGTGCCTCATGGGAACAGTCCAGCCCGAACTGCCAAGCCATGTCTTCCCTGGACCGGAAACAAGCCTCCTGGGACCGGTTTCTGGCTATTCAGCCGTCATCAGCCAGGCTAGCTTGAATCCAGTGGCAGAGTGAGCAAGGGACCCACGTCTGGGCATACCCTGCCAACTTAGGGCAAACAAAGCGATACCAAAGGGGATGATGGACGGAGCGCTTGAGCAAATCAAACACTCACCCCCAGTCAACTGATCCGGGTTTAATCCATCATCATTCTTTAGCTCACTCCACCACCCCAGTTCAGACATGGCCATATGCAAATCAGTCTGAACCTGTGCCTCATGGGAACAGTCCAGCCCGAACTGCCAAGCCATGTCTTCCCTGGACCGGAAACAAGCATCCTGGGACCGGTTTATGGCTATGGGTCCCTTGCTCACTTTGCCACTGGATTCAAGCTAGCCTGGCTGATGACGGCTGAATAGCCAGAAACCGGTCCCAGGATGCTTGTTTTCGGTCCAGGGAAGACATGGCTTGGCAGTTCGGGCTGGACTGTTCCCATGAGGCACAGGGTCAGACTGATTTGCATATGGTCATGTCTGAACTGGGGTGGTGGAGTGAGCTAAAGAATGATGATGGATTAAACCCAGATCAGTTGACAGGGGTGAGTGTTTGATTTGCTCTAACGCTCCGTCCATCATCCCCTTTGGTATCGCTTTGTTCGCCCTAAGTTGGCAGGGTATGCCCAGACGTGGGTCCCTTGCTCACTTTGCCACTGGATTCAAGATAGCCTGGCTGATGAGGGTTTTGAACCCGAAACCGGTCCCAGGATGCTTGTTTCCGGTCCAGGGAAGACATGGCTTGGCAGTTCGGGCTGGACTGTTCCCATGAGGCACAGGGTCAGACTGATTTGCATATGGCCATGTCTGAACTGGGGTGGTGGAGTGAGCTAAAGAATGATGATGGATTAAACCCAACAGTTGACTGGGGGTGAGTGTTTGATTTGCTCTAACGCTCCGTCCAT
This sequence comes from Calotriton arnoldi, assembly GCA_963921515.1. Taxonomy (NCBI): domain Eukaryota; kingdom Metazoa; phylum Chordata; class Amphibia; order Caudata; family Salamandridae; genus Calotriton; species Calotriton arnoldi. The sequence goes on along the minus strand of CAWUFW010007552.1, from coordinate 617,524 downwards.
CATCTCCTTTGGTATCGCTTTGTTCACCCTAAGTTGGCAGGGTATGCCCAGACGTGGGTCCCTTGCTCACTTTGCCACTGGATTCAAGATAGCCTGGCTGATGAGGGTTTTGAACCCGAAACCGGTCCCAGGATGCTTGTTTCCGGTCCAGGGAAGACATGGCTTGGCAGTTCGGGCTGGACTGTTCCCATGAGGCACAGGGTCAGACTGATTTGCATATGGCCATGTCTGAACTGGGGTGGTGGAGTGAGCTAAAGAATGATGATGGATTAAACCCATCAGTTGACTGGGGTGAGTGTTTGATTTGCTCTAACGCTCCGTCCATCATCTCCTTTGGTATCGCTTGTTCACCCTAAGTTGGCAGGGTATGCCCAGACGTGGGTCCCTTGCTCACTTTGCCACTGGATTCAAGATAGCCTGGCTGATGAGGGTTTTGAACCCGAAACCGGTCCCAGGATGCTTGTTTCCGGTCCAGGGAAGACATGGCTTGTCAGTTCGGGCTGGACTGTTCCCATCAGGCACAGGGTCAGACTGATTTGCATATGGCCATGTCTGAACTGGGGTGGTGGAGTGAGCTAAAGAATGATGATGGATTAAACCCAGATCAGTTGACTGGGGGTGAGTGTTTGATTTGCTCTAACGCTCCGTCCATCATCCCCTTTGGTATCGCTTTGTTCGCCCTAAGTTGGCAGGGTATGCCCAGACCTGGGTCCCTTGCTCACTTTGCCACTGGATTCAAGATAGCCTGGCTGATGAGGGTTTTGAACCCAAAACCGGTCCCAGGATGCTTGTTTCCGGTCCAGGGAAGACATGGCTTGGCAGTTCGGGCTGGACTGTTCCCATGAGGCACAGGGTCAGACTGATTTGCATATGGCCATGTCTGAACTGGGGTGGTGGAGTGAGCTAAAGAATGATGATGGATTAAACCCAGATCAGTTGACTGGGGTGAGTGTTTGATTTGCTCTAACGCTCTGTCCATCATCCCCTTTGGTATCGCTTTGTTCGCCCTAAGTTGGCAGGGTATGCCCAGACGTGGGTCCCTTGCTCACTTTGCCACTGGATTCAAGATAGCCTGGCTGATGAGGGTTTTGAACCCGAAACCGGTCCCAGGATGCCTGTTTCCGGTCCAGGGAAGACATGGCTTGGCAGTTCGGGCTGGACTATTCCCATGAGGCACAGGGTCAGACTGATTTGCATATGGCCATGTCTGAACTGGGGTGGTGGAGTGAGCTAAAGAATGATGATGGATTAAACCCAGATCAGTTGACTGGGGGTGAGTGTTTGATTTGCTCTAACGCTCCGTCCATCATCCCCTTTGGTATCGCTTTGTTCGCCCTAAGTTGGCAGGGTATGCCCAGACGTGGGTCCCTTGCTCACTTTGCCACTGGATTCAAGATAGCCTGGCTGATGAGGGTTTTGAACCCGAAACCGGTCCCAGGATGCTTGTTTCCGGTCCAGGGAAGACATGGCTTGGCAGTTCGGGCTGGACTGTTCCCATGAGGCACAGGGTCAGACTGATTTGCATATGGCCATGTCTGAACTGGGGTGGTGGAGTGAGCTAAAGAATGATGATGGATTAAACCCAGATCAGTTGACTGGGGGTGAGTGTTTGATTTGCTCTAACGCTCCGTCCATCATCCCCTTTGGTATCGCTTTGTTCGCCCTAAGTTGGCAGGGTATGCCCAGACGTGGGTCCCTTGCTCACTTTGCCACTGGATTCAAGATAGCCTGGCTGATGAGGGTTTTGAACCCAAAACCGGTCCCAGGATGCTTGTTTCCGGTCCAGGGAAGACATGGCTTGTCAGTTCGGGCTGGACTGTTCCCGTGAGGCACAGGGTCAGACTGATTTGCATATGGCCATGTCTGAACTGGGGTGGTGGAGTGAGCTAAAGAATGATGATGGATTAAACCCAGATCAGTTGACTGGGGGTGAGTGTTTTATTTGCTCTAACGCTCCGTCCATCATCCCCTTTGGTATCGCTTTGTTCGCCCTAAGTTGGCAGGGTATGCTCAGACGTGGGTCCCTTGCTCACTTTGCCACTGGATTCAAGATAGCCTGGCTGATGAGGGTTTTGAACCCAAAACCGGTCCCAGGATGCTTGTTTCCGGTCCAGGGAAGAAATGGCTTGGCAGTTCGGGCTGGACTGTTCCCATGAGGCACAGGGTCAGACTGATTTGCATATGGCCATGTCTGAACTGGGGTGGTGGAGTGAGCTAAAGAATGATGATGGATTAAACCCAGATCAGTTGACTGGGGGTGAGTGTTTGATTTGCTCTAACGCTCCGTCCATCATCCCCTTTGGTATCGCTTTGTTCGCCCTAAGTTGGCAGGGTATGCCCAGAAGTGGGTCCCTTGCTCACTTTGCCACTGGATTCAAGATAGCCTGGCTGATGAGGGTTTTGAACCCGAAACCGGTCCCAGGATGCTTGTTTCCGGTCCAGGGAAGACATGGCTAGGCAGTTCGGGCTGGACTGTTCCCATGAGGCACAGGGTCAGACTGATTTGCATATGGCCATGTCTGAACTGGGGTGGTGGAGTGAGCTAAAGAATGATGATGGATTAAACCCAGATCAGTTGACTGGGGGTGAGTGTTTGATTTGCTCTAACGCTCCGTCCATCATCCCCTTTGGTATCGCTTTGTTCGCCCTAAGTTGGCAGGGTATGCCCAGACGTGGGTCCCTTGCTCACTTTGCCACTGGATTCAAGATAGCCTGGCTGATGAGGGTTTTGAACCCGAAACCGGTCCCAGGATGCTTGTTTCCGGTCCAGGGAAGACATGGCTTGGCAGTTCGGGCTGGACTGTTCCCATGAGGCACAGGGTCAGACTGATTTGCATATGGCCATGTTTGAACTGGGGTGGTGGAGTGAGCTAAAGAATGATGATGGATTAAACCCAGATCAGTTGACTGGGGGTGAGTGTTTGATTTGCTCTAACGCTCCGTCCATCATCCCCTTTGGTATCGCTTTGTTCGCCCTAAGTTGGCAGGGTATGCTCAGACGTGGGTCCCTTGCTCACTTTGCCACTGGATTCAAGATAGCCTGGCTGATGAAGGTTTTGAACCCAAAACCGGTCCCAGGATGCTTGTTTCCGGTCCAGGGAAGACATGGCTTGGCAGTTCGGGCTGGACTGTTCCCATGAGGCACAGGGTCAGACTGATTTGCATATGGCCATGTCTGAACTGGGGTGGTGGAGTGAGCTAAAGAATGATGATGGATTAAACCCAGATCAGTTGACTGGGGGTGAGTGTTTGATTTGCTCTAACGCTCCGTCCATCATCCCCTTTGGTATCGCTTTGTTCGCCCTAAGTTGGCAGGGTATGCCCAGAAGTGGGTCCCTTGCTCACTTTGCCACTGGATTCAAGATAGCCTGGCTGATGAGGGTTTTGAACCCGAAACCGGTCCCAGGATGCTTGTTTCCGGTCCAGGGAAGACATGGCTTGGCAGTTCGGGCTGGACTGTTCCCATGAGGCACAGGGTCAGACTGATTTGCATATGGCCATGTCTGAACTGGGGTGGTGGAGTGAGCTAAAGAATGATGATGGATTAAACCCAGATCAGTTGACTGGGGGTGAGTGTTTGATTTGCTCTAACGCTCCGTCCATCATCCCCTTTGGTATCGCTTTGTTCGCCCTAAGTTGGCAGGGTATGCCCAGACGTGGGTCCCTTGCTCACTTTGCCACTGGATTCAAGATAGCCTGGTTGATGAGGGTTTTGAACCCGAAACAGGTCCCAGGATGCTTGTTTCCGGTCCAGGGAAGACATGGCTTGGCAGTTCGGGCTGGACTGTTCCCATGAGGCACAGGGTCAGACTGATTTGCATATGGCCATGTCTGAACTGGGGTGGTGGAGTGAGCTAAAGAATGATGATGGATTAAACCCAGATCAGTTGACTGGAGGTGAGTGTTTGCTTTGCTCTAACGCTCCGTCCATCATCCCCTTTGGTATCGCCTTGGCAGATTCAAGGGGCTCAGCTGCTGAGGGGTTGATACCACCCACCAGGTACACCAACACTGGAATCATATTTCACAAACTCAAGGGGAGCAGCTTCTGGAGGCTATTCGCACCTGCCCAGTACACCTCAACAGACTCAAAGGGCCAGCTGCCAAAGGGGCTAGTACTGCCCACCTGATATACTACCACTAGGTTCAAGCTTCACACACCCAAGGAGCTCGACTCTAAGGGTCTAGTACCACATGTGTAATACACTACCATCAATGCTAGTACCACCTGCCTGATACACCACAAGTAGGTGCAGGCTTAACATGCTCAAGGGACCCAGCTGTGAAGAGGCAAGTACCGCTTGCCCAGTACACCACCACCAGGTGCAAGCTTCATGGCTATGCACAGGCGGGAGGTCCATTATAAGGTGGTATGGCCACCCACCTGGCATATCAAAAACCACGGCAATCTTCAAAGACTGTAGGGGACTGACTGAGCATGGCCCTGTAGTTGACCCCCATTACGTATTGTTGAATGCTATGAATAATGGAGATTGGACATTGTGGAGTGTGGGGAGCAAGGCCTGACAAGATGCCTGGCCCTGCGGCCCAACCCCACTGCACATGGCCAAAGACTATTGGCTGTGGGGTCAAAACAGCCATGGAATGTGGGACACAGAGTCAGGCCCTGCACCGCGTATATGCACTGTACAACTTTGAGGCCATGCATCCGCACTGCAGACAATCAATCAAAGGCCATCCACAGTAGATGCCCATGAAAGATGGGTTGAAGGAGGTGGTCAGAGGTTACATATTCCAGCCCATGCTGTGCTACGCACAGTCAAAATACACTTGTTGATTTTGGTGCTCAGGGCTTGGCCTGTGAGGTACAGAACTCTACCCCTATTGTGTGCAGTCAAAGTAAGTATATAGTGCAGATTAACTGTTGGTATAGGTTTGAGAACAGCTTCTGCATACACAATACCTTGTATATTTAGGCTACAGGGGCTTACCATAAAAACATGATATGTAGTCACCCTCTGCTTCATATGTCTACACGCCATGTCCTGCAATGGTTAGCAAAATGTCTACAAATGTTTTCTACACAGACTATAGCACATATATTGTATGTATGCATAAATATATCGATGTAGATGTATATTCACATACATAGAAAGACAGATTTAAACATTGTAAGCTAAAATGTAGGCTCATGTACTGTCTCAAACAATCACTTGCAGTAAATGGTAGTTGTGCAAATTAATGTGTGAAGCAAGGTGCAGTGTTTGGTTTTTCTCTGTTGCCTCTGAGCACATTCAACAGCTGTGTTGGTGGTGTCCAGGGTAGGAGACAGGATAAATGAAGGTCCCATCTTGCCCCAATCTCTTCAGCCCTACTGGCAAGCAGCTAATGTAAGAAATTGGGTTACTGGATCACTGGGGTGTGAGCACTGGTCAAGCAGCAACAACAATCCTTGTCAAGGTAAGGCGCAAGCAAACCCCAATTTAACCTGTGCTCAGCCTCCTGGTAGCGTGGCACTGAGCAGTCAGGCTTAACTTAGAGGCAATTTATAAAGTATTTGTCCAACTCTTCAAACAGTAACACAGCGACAACACACCACAAAAGAAGCCCATAACAAAGTTAGAAAAATAGAGTAGTTTTTAATAAAACAAGACCAAAATGGCAAACATCCAATTAGTGGAACTGGAGAGATTGATATAAGTTTTTAGAGGAAATAGCACCAAAAGGCTTAAAACACCAACTGTCGATATCAAGTTGCGCCAGACCGGGACAAAGTCACAAGTTCAGGCTGACCACGCTGGAGCGTGGGATGGGTTCAAAGACCCAGTTAGGCCTGCTGAATATATATATATAGTCAGCATGCACTGCAATGCCAATAGGCTTCCTTGTAAACAATATATAAAAGCGAATGTTCAAAACAATAATTAATTCTTTGCCAAATGGAACTGAAATGTATTAAGATGCTTGCAAAATAAAGTATCAATTGCACATGTTAACTTCACATCTGCCGGTGACAAAGATGTAGGGCCATTATTATGAAGAACAGCGATAACATTATCGCCGCCTTAGCGGCAGGAAACTGCCGCTAAAGCGGCGATAAGGGGCTTGATAATATGCCCTATAGAATTCCAATAGAAGCCCAGGTTTGATGTCCTTCACATCAGAATCTGGGCTTCTATTGGAATTCAATAGGGCATATTATCAAGCCCCTTATCGCCGCTTTAGCGGCAGTTTCCTGCCGCTAAAGCAGCGATCATGTTATCGCCGATCTTGATAATATGGCCCGTAGTGTCATTTCAGCAAGAAAATGCCCAACAGAGTTGTTAAAAAAAACCAATGTATTTCAGGCCTGCAGCACTGATTGTGCCACCCCCTTAAGTAGCCCTCTAAACATGTCTCAGGCTTGCTATGGCAGAGCCTGTGTGTGCAGTTTTAAACTAGACTAGGCAAAATAAACCTTCTAGAAAAGATGGTTGTATTGCACTCAAGTGAACAACATTTTAAAGAGATTAAACAATTTTAATCATGTTTTAACAAACTTCTCATACTAAAGTTGAAGAAGAGCTTTGCCCTGGCCCATGAATAAACTGAGTGAAGAAACTAGGACATACAGATGTCCTCGAGTCAGCATGCACAGCAATGCCCTTAGGCGTTCTTTTACACAACATATAAAAGTGCAAGTTCAAAACAATAATCAATTCTTTATCAAATGGAACTGAAATGTATTAAGTTGCTTGTAGAATAAAGTATCAATCGCAAATGTTAACCACATCTGCAGCTGATAAAGATGTAGCATCTTTTCAGCAAGAAAATGTCCAACAGAGTTGTTAAAAAAAACCAATGCATTTTGGGTGAGGATCACCCTTCGTCAGGGGTAACTACAAATTAAGGAAAATTACTGATTACAAATATGAATGCTCATGTGAGGTCACATCATAGGATTAAGCATAAAAGGCAGCCAAGTGAAAGACAGAAAAGGAGGAAAAGTGCGCTCATGATAAATGACACAAATAGTTCTATAAACACTCCTAATAGTTTACAACTGTGCTGCTGACTTGGCATCTATCACGTGCACCCCATGCATGGTGAGTTTAGTGAAAACCCCACAGTGTATCAGAGGTTCACAAAAAAGCCTGTGTCACACTACAGTTCCTAGCATGCATCTGGTGAAAGAGTGTAAAGCTCGTAATTGAGAAGACATTCCAAGATCGTTAAAGAAATGAAGTCATCATGTTAGTCTCAGAATGTGCACCAATGAAACCATCATTTAGTAAAGTTACTAAAGAGTTAAGTGTCAAAGGAAATGATAGAACACAAAGTGAAATGCAAAAATACACACTTCAAAAATGAACTGACGGAATACGTCAGTCCGAACAACGTAACTCTATGGGCAGCAAAAGTGTAACTGCAAAGAAAGGAATGTGCACGTTTTAAAACTCCCCTCTGAAGTCAAGAGTGTGAGAAATCCCAGTGAATTATCAATGATCAACGTCGGATCAACAACTTACTAGACCAGTCAAGAATTCTGTAGAAAATCAAATACTGTATTAAACAGTGCATACCGATAATAAGAAATCAAGTAAGATTAGGGTTGTGGAAATGAATAACCCAAACTTACCCAAAAGTGACTGGATCCAGAGACAGGACGTATATGCACAGCCTCATGGTGAAAGGGAAACGGAGATCGCAGGTGATATTATTTAGAAACGCAAGGTTACGTGCCACTTATAAAATGGTAGTAACTGAAAACAGACTACCTGTTACTGGATTAGTAATGTGCTAGAAACCAAAACTGAAGAAAGGTGCAACCAGTCAGCCATGTGGGGATTATGTACAGAAAACGTCAATAATGTGGTGGTATAGTCCTCCCAACCATTAGTGGAATAGAACAACTCTGTTGGACATTTTGTTGCGGAAAAGATGCTACATCTTTGTCAATGGCAGATGTGAGGCTAACATTTGCAATTGGTACTCTATTCTACAAGCAACTTAATAAATTTCAGTTCCATTTGGCAAAGAATTGATGATTGTTTTGAACTTTTGCTTTCCTATATTGTGTACAAGGAAGTCTAAGGGCATTGCTGTGTATGCTGACTCTAGGACACCACTGTGTCCTAGTTTCTTCTCTTAGTTTATTCTTTGGCCAGGGCAGAGCCCTTCTTCAGCATTAGCACGCAAAGTTTGTTAAAACATGATTAAAATGATTTAATCTCTTTAAAATATTGTTCACTTGAGTGCATTACAACAATTTTTTCTAATTCAAGTAATTTTTCTGCCCACACGGTTGGTTTTGCACTGCCAAACATGTCTTTTGAAGACATATCACACATAACAGACAATAAGGCAGACACCAAAGTTTACACCCCTGAAGAAGCTTCAGACATTCATACTTTTAGTCAGGAGGTTAGGTCATTCAGCACCTCATCAGGTTCAACCACACAGCAGATAAGGCAACTCGAATACTTAATGCTTAAAGAAACTAATCACAGCTTACACACAATCACTTTAATACAAAACCACAAAGCAAAAAGGACTCCAAGAGGCTTACGTTTGGCCATTAAACTCATGCTATTCAAGCTTAAATACAAATTCATGGCTAAATGGTATGCCATTTTACACAAATGCACACTGGATCTTATTCTGCTGATCATTGAAGAATTATCCTAGGTATTGTCAGTATTGGAAGCAGAGATCTATGAGCTCAAGAGTAATTTGGAGAAGAGTGTGGATGCTGACACTTGACAAACAACTTTGAATGACTTTAACTCAAAACTTTATGCATATGCAAAGGAAATTCATGAACGCAAGATTCATAAATTCGAAAGAGACACCATAGACTATAAGATCCATGTTGTATACACTTGGGCTGAGGTATAGGGCCAAAAGCGGGTATTCAGACAGTCAACCACTAATTCCTCTGCGGAGAGCATTTCCACCAACAGTGATGTACAACCCAATCGCTCATTGATCACTTCCAGCACTTTTCCAGTTGAGAAACAGATGATACCATCATCAGAGATTTCTTCAGCTAGAGCTTCTTTTTTGTCGACGAGTTCTGCATCTAAACATCCTCCAACAGTTTCAACCAGCCACGACAGCGCAAACTTGGCAAAACCCGCAGGGAACACGGACATGGCAAAAGAAAGCGTAACAACCAGGAGTAAAACGAAACATTAGTGATCAATATTTTATCTATTCAACTCACATCTTTACAAAGAACAGTTCTCAACAAGGGGATGTTATTTGTGCCAATGCATCCCACCAATTCTCTACTAACAGAAGTGTCCTCTTTCAAATTCATGTGCAAACTTCATTTGCGCTACTTTTTTGATGACCTAGAATATCCAACTGTGGAATGTGAAGAATCACACTATCTTGAATGGCACCTACATCTCACAACACCGTAGACAAATTTGAGACACTTGTGAAAAAAGAAAATGAGCTTCGCTGGCCCTAAAATCAGGAACATCTCTAAACAAGAACAGGATGCTTTGACTTCACTTAGCTCAAACACAAAACTGGCATTCCAACCAGCAGACAAGGGTGGCGCTCTGGTTGTAATGGATAGCAGTTTCTATGAAAATAATGTCTTGCAGCATGTCTGCGATGAACAGACCTAGATGCTTTTGGTTAACGATCCTACTGTGACATTCATGACTATCCTCAAACTAATCTTGGACAAAGCAGTAGAACTGGAGTGAATCAGTGAGAATACGAGACGATATCTGATCATGGATTACCCCAGGAGACTACGGTTGTATATGCTGCCTAAAATACAGAAGTGCATGGTTGATGCTCCATTTAGACCCATTGTCTATGGGTCTCTATTCATGAACCGCTTGGGAGGTACCTTGATACATTTTTACAACCCCTGGTTCAAATTATATTGTTGCATGCTACCACTGCCATAATACTAGGATATTTTTTGCTCTGCCACTTCCAGCATAGGCATCTAGCAGTTTTCATGTGAGCACATTCATATTTCGCACAGTGGCACTATTGTTTTAATATCATGACTAATGCATTTACATTCAATAAAATGCTTTATGATCATGCATATGTACGTAAATACCTGCTGTAATTGCTGTATGGCATTATTGCCATAATACCAGGATAATTTTACATACCCCACAATGTCCAGTAATAATGTATAAGCATGTGAACAACCATAGTACACACACATTATCTTGATGTGGTCTCCAAGACTGAATTTTTGTGAAACGTAGTGTTGTATATAGTCACACTTCGAACCGCTTGTACTAGATATTTAGGGTAGTTAGGCTATGTATTAGATTCCTGTGATTCCACTAATGGTGGGGAGGACTATACTGAGACATTATTGAAGTTTTCTGCATGTAGTTTACACATGGCTGACTGGTTGCACCTTCATTTAGTTTGGGTTTAAATCACATTACTAATCCAGGACAGGTAGTCTGTTTTCAGTTACTACTATTTTATACATGGCACGTAACCTTGCATTTCTAAATAACATCACCTGCAATCTCCATTTTCCGTTCACCACAAGGCTGTGCATACGCATCCTGTCTCAGAATCTGGACACTTTTGGGTAAGTATGGGTTATTAATTTCCACATCCCTAATCCTACTTGATTTCTTATTATCAGCATGCACTGTTTAATACAGTGATTTGATTTCCTACAGAATTCTTGGCTGGGCCGGTCGGTTGTTGAGACGACGTCCCAGGTATTTTTCATTGATTCTTCACTGGGATTTCTCACACTCTTGACGTCAGAGTGGAGTTTTATAATTTGCATGTTCCTTTCTTTGCAGTTTTACTTTCGCTGCCCATAGAGTTACGTTTTTCGGACTGACGTATTCCGTCAGTTCATTTTTGAGTTGTGTTTTTTCACATTTCATTTCGTGTTTTATCATTTCATCTGACACTTAACTCTTTAGTCACTTCACTAAACACTGGTTTCAGTTGGTGCACACTCAGAGATTAACGTGATGACATCTTTTTGCTAATGATCTCGGGATGTCTCCTCAATTATGAGCTTCACATGCTTTCACCTGATGCATGCTGGGAACTGTAGTGTGACACAGGCTTTTTTGTGAACCTCTGATATACTGAGGTTTTTTCTTTTCCCTGACAGTGCATGGGGTGCACATGATAGATGCCAAATCAGCAGCATGTTTGTAAACTATTAGGAGTGTTGATAAAACTACTTTGTATCTTTTATCATCAGTGCAGTTTTTCTCCTTTTCTGTCTTTTGCTTGGATGCCTTTTATGCTTTAACCTACGATGGGACCTCACATGAGCATTCATATTTGTAATCAGTAATTTTCCTTAATTTGTAGTTACCTCTGACGAAGGGTGATCCTCACCCAAAATGCATTGTTTTTTTTTAACAACTCTGTTGGACATTTTCTTGCTGAAAAGATGCTACATCTTTATCACCTGCAGATGTGAAGTTAACATTTGCGATTGATACTTTATTCTACAAGCAACTTAATAAATTTCAGTTCCATTTGATAAAGAATTGATTATTGTTTTGAACTTGCACTTTTATATGTTGTGTAAAAGGACGCCTAAGGGCATTGCTGTGCATGCTGACTCGAGGACATCTGTATGTCCTAGTTTCTTCACTCAATTTATTCATGGGCCAGGGCAGAGCTCTTCTTCAACTTTAGTATGAGAAGTTTGTTAAAACATAATTAAAATTGTTTAATCTCTTTAAAATATTGTTCACTCGAGTGCAATACAACCATCTTTTCTAGAAGGCTTATTTTGCCTAGTCCAAAGGGCAGTTTAATACTGCACACACAGGCTCTGCCATGGCAAGCCTGAGACATGTTTAGAGGGCTACTTAAGTGGGTGGCACAATCAGTGCTGCAGGCCCACTAGCGGCATTTAATTTACTGGTCCTGGGTATATGTAGTACCACTTTACTAGGGGCTTATAAGTAAATTAAATATGTAAAATGGCATATTTAATTTAGAACTGGTTAGCAGTGGTAAAATGGCCATATTTCTAATGCCAGCAAAAACGAGATCATAAAAAATGGAGGAGGAAGGCAAAAAATTTTGGGGCAAGACCACCCCAAACAGGAAAGGTCTAAGAGGTACCCCAGCTCATCTACCACCTGGCATGCAATCAACCATACACACAGACAAAAAAGCATGTTTCATAGTATGTAATTGCTTGTGTAAGGCTTATGCTGCTCCTAGGCTGTCTCAAATCACTAGATTTGACAGGATGGGGAAAGATGAGAGCAAAAGAGAACAAATTAATCAATAGTTCTGCGAGTGGAATGATTATCTTCCCCAAAATTAAGCGTTAGTGCTTACCAGACCTTGGGCTTTTATGTAGAGATTGGTGTACGGATACTCCATCACAAACGTGACAGATATCCTGTCTGCAGAAAGAGGAAATATGTTACATAAGAGGAAATTTGAGAGTGGTGGGAGCAGTAGGGGGTAAACAGGAAAGGTATGCTGTGTCAGGAATTGAGGTAACAGTGCTTGACAAAGAGTTAGAAATATGTCTATTAGAGAGATGTGAGGGTAAGCAACGGAGAGGCAGGTACTCCTGTCCACAAACCAGCATAGACAACAAACACAAAGGGGCATATTCACAAGGACTTATCGCCGAGTTATCGCCACCTTAACGCATCAAAAGTGGAGATAGATTTAACGCCCCATTCACAAGCGTGTGCAAACTGCAGACATCGCCAGTATTCCCGCGATAACTGCCGCAAATTTTACCCCCACGGGTGACACCACCAACTAACCCTAATGAGATGCAGAGTAGGCGTTCCCGTGCAAAAACACATGAAAACACCACTACACCACTTTCACAACGAACTGCCAGATCTGCGATGTGAACCAAAAACAGGCGATAAGCCGAGGTAGCAGCAGGGGTCTAACACCTGCCTTCTGCTGGTGTTAAGCAGGACGACTACCTGCAGTACGAAAGGGAGCCCAGCCCAGAGACACATCGGAAGACCCACAGATGCCATGGAGCCAATGATCATGCAGCTCGGAGACCCAAGAGGGCCACAACACCCACCGCCACCACTCCCAGGCCCCCCCCCGGACAAACACATACCGTGCACGACACAAGAGCCACAAAAAACGCATGATGTCGCACAATGACAAAAAGAAACACACATGTGTGGTCAGAAGAACGAGAAACAGTCACTCATCATTGAACTAACAACCAAAAACGTTATTGAAATACAACACAAAACACCAATGCGGAAGACTCCTGTCTGGTCCGTCCGGGACAATCTTGATGTCACAGCCTGGAAAATAAAGCACAAAATCAGAACGTGTGTCATGCGCACATCAAAGGAGCGAGACACAGAGAAACAGAGAATGAAAGAAAGGCAGAGAGAGAAAGAGAGAGAGAAAGAAAGAAAGAAAGGGAGAGAGAGAGAAGGAAGGAAAGGAAGGGAGAGAGAGAGAGAGAAGGAAAGAAAGGGAGAGAGAGAGAGAGAGAAGGAAAGGAAGGGAGAGAGAGAGAAGGAAAGGAAGGGAGAGAGAGAGAGAGAGAGAGAGAAGGAAAGGAAGGGAGAGAGAGAGAGAAGGAAAGGAAGGGAGAGAGAGAGAGAGAGATAAGGAAAGGAAGGGAGAGAGAGAGAGAGAGAGAGAGAGAGAGAGAGAGAGAGAGAGAGAGAGAGAGAGAGGGAGGGACACTGCCGCCCCCGCGTACCCAGGCACCACTGCTCACCTGCTGCCACTGGTGTGTCTCCAACAACGTGCCGGTATACACTGCAAGTCACCAGGTCTGCAATCTGTAATCGAGGCCAGAGTCAATCATGGCAGAGTCCATCTCACTGCACACGGCAACAACGCCTATCCGTCCCTGCACACACATGCAGCCGCACCCTACCCCCTCCCGCCAGGCAGCGCTGGCTGTCCGCCCTTGCGCACCCAGGCCCCACTGCTCACCTGCCGCCAATGGTGTGTCCACCAGTGGGCACACCACGTGCCCGTGCAAGCTCCAGGTCCCGGTCCCACCACCATGGCATGCTCCACATCATGTGGGCCCGCACCGCGGCCCAGCAGGTCCCACACATGACGCTGAGTCCTGAGGCATCAATGGCAGAGACCACATCAGTGCACACGTCATCATCGCAGGCTGCACACCCGCTCAGCACTTTCGGTGCCACTAACCCTGTGCAACCCCAGTCAGCGCCACGTGGTGGTAGGCCCGTGATGGCCGCAAGGCTTCGGGTGCCACTAACCCTGTGCAACCCCAGTCAGCGCCACGTGGTGGTAGGCCTGTGAAGGCCGCATGGCTTCGGGTGCCACTAACCCTGTGCGCAACAACTCATGGGCCCTTTATGATTGAGAATCGTGGAACGTCCATCATCCAGTCACCTCCGGCAGTGGAGAATGTGACGTTGTCGGCCCCTTATATTGGCGGGGTCACATGGCCTGTGACGCCTGTGCCGGATGGGGGTGGTGTGTGTGCAAACCTGCCCTCAGGGAGTGGCCGTAACATGCTGACAACTAGACCAGTGACCTGCAGACCACTAGCATGTAAACCTGCGATGTAGCTATGTGGCTCCCCCCTCGGAGCGTGAGTGGAGTGGTCTGGCGTACGCCGGACCAGCGCAGGGCTTGCAACAATGACTCGGGGGCTCTGGGCGTGGTTCAGTCCATATCCGGACAAGGAAGTGACTAATGCGTGTGTCCCTGTTGTAGTGTCTACGGCACCCGGAATGCAATCGGCAATGTAGCACACTGTGGCTGGAATCCCACTGGAAGAGCATTGTTAGAAATGGGGGTCTCTAGTTGGCAATATCTGGCGCCAATGTCCAAATAGGGACCCTTCTTCCTAAGTCAGGGCAAGTGGGCTACCCCCTTTGATAACCCCTGCTCAACCCTGTGGTAACGTAGCACGAGCAGTTAGGCCTATCTCAGAGGCAGTGTGTGAAGCATTTATGACCATGCACAATAAGGCAGTAACGACACCACAAAAGGACACAACTCAAGTAGGTATAGAAAAATAGTATCTTTATCTAAGGTTTAACACAAGACTCTCAAAAGTGTTTTAACCAGCCACAATGCACGTAAATCAGTAGGGACTTAAAAAGGCAATAACGTATTCACCAGAACGTGGCACTGACTGAGTTCAAGGCCTGGGTCTACGCGACCCGTTGCGCACCAGATACCTGCCGTTGGATGGGGACACAGCACGCAGCTTCTCGAAGAAGCGGAGAGGGTGACAGGCGGATTCCCTGCGACCACAACTCTTGACTGCAGTGGTCTGCAACGTGCACTCACAATGATCCGGGCACTCGGGGACAGGCGGGCTCTCAGCGGCAGCAGCAGGCGGCTGCGGCGGCCCGGGCTGGTGGTGGCGATGACTCTCGTCGTGCAGCTCCGTGGTGGGCTCACAGCGGCAGCAGATCTCTCTTAGCTGCGGTGGCCCACAGGACGACTCACGATGATGCAAAGTTGGCAAAGGTGCGGGCACTCAGCAGCAGCAGCTCTCTCTTAGCTGTGGCGGCCCACAGGACAAATCACGATGATGCAAAGTTGGCAAAGGTGCGAGCACTCAGCGGCAGCAGCTCTCTCTTAGCTGCGGCGGCCCACAGGACAAATCACGATGATGCAAAGTTGGCAAAGGTGCGGGCACTCAGCGGCAGCAGCTCTCTCTTAGCTGCGGCAGCCCACAGGACAAATCACGATGATGCAAAGTTGGCAAAGGTGCGAGCACTCAGCGGCAGCAGCTCTCTCTTAGCTGTGGCGGCCCACAGGACAAATTACGATGATGCAAAGTTGGCAAAGGTGCGGGCACTCAGCGGCAGCAGCTCTCTCTTAGCTGCGGCGGCCCACAGGACAAATGACGAGGATGCAAAGTTGGCAAAGGTGCGGGCACTCAGCGGCAGCAGCTCTCTCTTAGCTGCAGCGGCGGCCCACAGGACAAATCACGATGAGGCAAAGTTGGCAAAGGTGCGGGCACTCAGCGGCAACAGCTCTCTCTTAGCTGCGGCGGCCCACAGGACAAATCACGAGGATGCAAAGTTGGCAAGGTGCGGGCATCAGCGGCAGCAGCTCTCTCTTAGCTGCGGCGGCCCACAGCACAAATCACGATGAGGCAAAGTTGGCAAAGGTGCGGGCACTCAGCGGCAACAGCTCTCTCTTAGCTGCGGCGGCCCACAGGACGAATCACGATGATCCACAGCTGACACAAGTGCGGGCACTCAGCGGCAGCAGCTCTCTCTTAGCTGCGGCGGCCCACGGGACAAATGGTGATCTCGACCAGGCTGGCACAACGGCGGGCACTCAGCGGCTACAGCTCTCCCTTAACTGCAGCGGCCCACAGGACAAAGGATGATCTCGACCAGGCTGGCACAACGGCGGGCACTCAGCGGCTACAGCTCTCTCTTAACTGCGGCGGCCCACACAGATTCAGCGAAGTTTCTGAAGGTTCCAATTAAGGCGGGCTCTCAGCGGTGGCAGCTCTCTCTTAGCTGCGGCAGCCCACACAGAGTTAACAAGGGTTACCAGTCCGCGTTCCTTACAGTAGAACTAGAGGTTCCGGATTACTCGACGGAGGCCTCACCTGCAAGTAGAATCCCTCGCACAGGAATTCAGATGGCTGATGGGGTGAAGTCTAATGTCCCTGAGACTTCAGCAGGAGGAGCTCTCAATTCAGGCCCTAGGGTAGTTTCTTCAGCAAGCTTGGTGAAAGTTTCAAAGTCCTTTCCTCTGTTCACTCGGACAGAGTTTCGTCTTGACATCCAGAAGGAACACCCTTGAAAAAGGTTTCAGCGCAGCGTTTTATACCTAAAAAGTCTTTGTTCTCTAAAGTCACAAATCACTGAATCCAGCCAGAACCAGTTCGGTGGGGTCGGGGAGCACTTGGTTTACGAGGCGACATCCTGCCCTTTGAGAATCAAGGGGTCTGCTATCAGACGCCCAGTGGGAGGTGGAGCCATCATTCACCTTGCCAGGCACTGCCCTACTCAGATCAAAGAGTCACCCCTCCCCATACTCTAAATGCCGATCTCTCTCTCCAGCCAGGTCTGACCCAGCTGGCCCTGCTGCTCCAAAACCAGACGGCCAATACACACACTAGCAAAGCCTACAGGAAAGCTTAGGCAAGAAAATACCTCGTTTCTAGAAGAGGCATTTTCGAACATGGGCTATGCAAATGATCCTTACTAAAAGATGTATCTCAATGTCCTGAGCTTAAACATATCAAATTCGAATTTCCTATCAGGTTCCTGGGGGCAGGTAGGATTATGGGATGTAATACTCAGCCTTTCCATTCTGGCCTATGAGAACGGATAGCCTCACAATAGTAAACAGTGAAATGGAGGGTAACTCGCTATTAGAACATGCTACACAGACATACTTTAAAAGCTGCTTCGGTGGGTAGTGCAAATCAGCGCTGCAGGCCCACCAGCAGTATTTGGTCTACCAGCCCTGGGCACACACAGTGCACTTATACTAGGGACTGACAGGTAAACCAAACGAGCCAATTATGGTTATCCCAATTCATACAGTTATCTTTACACAGGGAGCATTCGCGCTGTGGCACTGATTGGCAGTGTCACAGCGCCCAGAGCATCTAAATCCAGCC